>JAVXUO010002328.1:0-100000 GCA_033065855.1 Escallonia rubra | reverse complement strand
CACGCGTGTGCGTGCCCTACACAAACACGCAAATAGATATGCACGCACAAACAAACACTGATATGCGCACACTCACACTTCACTCCCACTATCTTCTGTGCTTGCGTATTATGTAACCTTTTGGTTCGGTGGTGGGCTTGGTGAAGGCGTGTGGGTGGTTTGGTGGCTAGTGGTGGTGGGTGTGACTAGCGGTGCCACGTTGGTTAGTTCAGTAGAGTGGTGGCAGCGGTGGTAAGTTAAATTTGGGATGTCGGTTGTAAGTAGTGAGCGTGGATAGAAGTTGGTGGTGCTTGGAGTATGGAAGTGTTGTGGATATCTGGTGGTGATTTTGGTGGCAACAATGAAAAAAAGGGCTGGAGAGAGAGAGAAAGAGAGAGAGAGAGATGGGTCGGGACAATCAAGTACTAAACCTAAAGTTATATGCATTGAAGATTTAAGGTTGGGATTCACATTTTTGAAATAAGAAATGACCATGTTTGCTAAAATCGTTTATTAGTATTATGAAACCCTAACCCTGGAGAAATATGATAAAGAAAATTTCACATTTCGAATACAATCATTCATTTTGTCAAAACATAATCCTTACTGTATTTTACCTCTAAAGTCAACGAAAAAGGTGATATTATCCCAACAATTAACATTTTGGTGATAAGAGCATTCCACAAAAGCCAAAAGCATAAAAATTTGCAGGGCTTGAGTCTAACTAAAGGTGCCATTTTTCTAATCTCTCCGATCTGTTGGCGCTAAAAAAATAGTCATTGTGCCATTGAACATTCATCAAAGAGTATCCCAGCGAGCTTTGACACCTATGTGGTTACCGAGTTTTGTGGAATTTCCAGTTTTGATTGTTTTATTATACTATATCTTTACATTATCGAACGAATATAATATGGTCCCAAAGCATTAGCTTCAACTTTAAACTATCTAGGATCGTCGGATGATAGGGATTGAGGTGACGGAACCAAGACAATGGAAGGCAAAAAAAAAACATTTGAAAAATCTATCCAACGGTCCTAAGAAGTCGCGACCAATGGTCCCGAACCCCAATATTCATTATTACTGCAATACTACATATAAACAAGATGTAGGCAAACTTCTGCAGTAAATCGATATTCGTCTCTAGATATATATCATTCCAGAAGACAAGAAAATTAGAAGGAGAGAGCTTGCAATATCATGAGCTCTTAGAAACAGTAATAATCTCTTATTGTTACATCACAAACTCAGTGACTTCTCAACACGAGTTAAGCCAAAAGAAGGGGAAAACACTGGAAAACCTGGAAGAAAGGCATCGCCTTCCCTTTGCCTCTTTGACTTGCCATGATTTTGTACCCAACTTGCACCCTATATCATGTCAGGGTGGTGGTACTGCTTGTATGCGAAGAACTCATTGTTCCTCTTTCTCTTCTTCCTCCACATCCTCTGTACTCACAGACCTCCTCAAGATCTCCTTCTAATTCCACCTCTGTAACTAAGTTGCCTGCGAGAAACCTTCATATAAGAGAAGGGAAGAAGAAAGGCTTGAGAGGGTAGAGAGAGAAAAGAAGAAACAAATTAGCATAGAGGATGCCACTTTCGCTGGTCCCCATTGGCATTATTCTCCCATGAATTAGGTCACCCTGAAGAACCACTTGCAATACTTTTCTAGTTTCCAATTATACGTATAATTATTCACATCACTAGAGAGAAGAAAATATATATGTCACTAATTCTCAGAGCACAATATCTATAGACGAGGGAAAGATCAGTAATTAAGTAGTGCTGCAAGTATACCGAGATTTTTCGTGAATAAAGCTTGTGTTTATTCGTAAAAAGCTTGTTTCCGGTCGTTCAATTAGTAAGAAGAACCAAGCTTGAGCATGAAACTAGGACTAGTTAAATCAACTAGATAAACGTGAGCACACCAAATGCAACTCGTTAATGTTCGTGAACAATAGGGCTCGTTTATAGTGTAAAATTATTTCATATGCACATATGCATGTGTATATGTTCGCATATGAGAAAAGACTGAAAAGTTAACATAATCACCCTATATGCGACATTTACTTTTTTTGACGGTTATACCTATACCAATGAACCAGTTATGCATTAATTCATTGAGGATCAAAGTGTCATTTATAATTAAATGTCCAAAGCCCTAATGGCCCTGTCTCTTTCTCTCAAGCCGTCATCAACCATCCCAATGACCCATCTCCGTTGTGTCACCATCGCCATGTCGTCGCCGTCGTCGCTGCATTAGGTGAATTCAGATGTTCACCATTTTCGCAGTGGACGAAGAACTTGAAGATCGGGCTTCCTAATCAATTCCAAAAGACTCCATGCCAATTGATTTCCAGGACCTAGAGATTTGCCTTGTTTTAAGTTTTCTAAATTAGTCTTATGATTTTGGTGAAATTAGGGCTTTGGCCAATGTTTTTCCCAATTTGCAAGCCGAGTGTTCGTCTGTGCTTGGCGTGTCCGAGTCGAGCATGAAATTTGTGTTCGTGACGAAAACGAGCCAAACTTTGAACCCCCTCAAAATAAACGAAGACGAGTACGGTCTCACCTTAACGAGCCGAGTACTTGTTTGTTTACACGCTAATAATATAAAGAAAGTAATAGTGGAGAATCCAATCACGTTATAGTTGACACGATTAATAAGAGCATGTCAATCAAAAAGTAAAAAAGTAAATTAAAAAAAAAAAAAAACTTGAAACTAAATCTCTTCTTATCACACTTTTGTTGCGCCGCTACCATCCGAACAGATGACCCAAGATAAGCGAGAACTCCCTACCTAAAGTTTATTCTAGAGACGCTGAGTATTAAAATCAAAACAATTAAGGAATAATTGAACAATTTAAAAAATAAAGAAAGGAAAGGGTCCGAAGAGAGAATATGGAAGTAGATGTGGCTTTCTCTTTATAGATGGAGGACAACCACTTATGCACCGTCCATTCCTTACTATAATCTCCCATTAACCATTTCAATATGCGTTGTGAGAATCTTTGTCCAAAGGCACTAGCCATTGTTGGTGGGAGACATTGTCACATAATTAGGACCTAAACCTTTTTAAATGGTGAATCGCACTTTTTTCTTGGAATAAAATATTCTTGGCAATGCTTGAAAAACAATAGAATGTGGATATCAATAGGATAAATCAGCTATACGTGGAAGTGCCCCTTATATATCTATCCATCTTTTCACCTTTATTTCGTTCACTTTACATGTCGCGAAAAAAGGGTTAATTACACTAAACCTACAAGAGATTTTGGGTTTTTACACTTAGCTACGTGAGTTTTGTAAAATTACACTAACCCGCTACATACCAAAAGTTTAATATTGCCAATATAACCTTTGGTTTTTTATATGACTTTATTTTGATGTTTTACTTTCTCTCTCTCATTCCCTACATCGGCGGAACCCTCAATCTTCCTTTGCCATCGTTAACCACCACCCACGATGGAACGATGGAACCCAACCTCAAAACACTAATTGAACCACCACGAACTCAATCCCACCACAGAATGCCATAACAGCCACCACAAAACTCACTTTCGATTGGCCACCACTGATTGACTTTAATCAAGATTACCAGGAAATGTGATCTAAAACAATGCAGGTTGGACTACGAGAAAATCCGCCCTTGAAAATTTGACCATTTTCGATTGGACTTCTAAAATTCGATATGGATTAAAATTTTACAAATTCACAAATTCTCAAACCTGGCACTAGGCAGAGTATAGGTGGAGGACACTATGGGAATTTTGGAGAAAGATAGGGATGGTTGGGAAGGAGAAGAGAGCAGCAAGCGAGTAGCGAGAGTGGAAGGAGAAAGCGATATTGATAAATTAGAGACATATAAAGAATTAATGAGGGCCTTTTGGGTAGATTCGAGGAAATTATAAACAAGACAGCAAAAAAAGTAATGAAATATTAAACCATATAAGTGGGGTGAAATTTGTCATACATCGTGCAGTTTGATGTAATAATTTTAAACCTCATAGGCATATAGTGTAATTAACCCAAATAAAAACCAATAAACATTAATACAAATAATATAATATTCTACAATTCTAAAACTAGGACACAGTAAGTGGGCGTGCCGGAGTGGTTATCGGGCATGACTAGAAATCATGTGGGCTTTGCCCGCGCAGGTTCGAATCCTGCCGCCCACGTTCCCATTCATTTTTATTTCTTATCTATAAACAGCGTTCTGTTCATTGCTTGTTCTTTTATTCTCCTTAAGAGTACTTAAGCTGAGTGATTGATCTTCTTTCATCAACTTCTATCTATCAGGTTTTACAATCGTAACTTGTTAATTAATGCTTTAGTTGGTCGAGCGGGAATCAAAACGAGACTGTGAGAGAAGTGAATCACACTGTATAAACGAGAAGCAAAAGCGAAATTAAAAGTGACATCATGCAGCAATTTAAAAAGATTCGTTGACGGTGGCATTTGGTAATATTCTTGTCCTTGATTCTTGATCTTCTATGGTAAAAAGATGAAAGCCAGAAAAAGAAAAGAAAAAAGAATGTTAGGCAATATATTGATATGTCGGTTCCTATATTGATATCTTAGTTTTTTATTCGCAATATCATTACTTTAGAATATCCTATAACTCTTTTAGTTTTTGTAGGACTCCTTTTTTTGTTATTTGTTAGAGGATAGTATTTTCATGTCTGACTCGAGTGTACTCAATTTTATAATGCTCGAAAATACAATTCTATTTCCCTTCATGCTTTCTATCATGGCATCATAACAGTACTATCCGTCGTTTTGAAAGTCTTTTAACTGCTTCTACGAATTCCGATGGAAGGTATTATGCCCTTTGCCAGGCCAACTCGTATAAAACCTATTTCTTTTCGTGTTCTTCTTTTCTACATGTATCCTTCTTTGCTTTAGTGTTTTAGTCCTATTCGTCTTATATTTTGTTTTTTTTCCTTTTCTTTCTTTACTTAAAGTTTAGAATTTTATGCAATCCTTGCTCCAGTAGCTCACCATACCGCCACTTCCTCTGTCTTTTGTATCAACTCTAAATTAAATTCATATCCTTGTCTTTGTTATGTATTTCATGTTTCCTTTTCAGGTCGTCGAACATCTTTCCTGCTCCAAGACCTTCTGTTCTCAGGTCACCAGGCATCTTTTTGTACTAGGAACTCCTTACCTAGTTCTTAGTCGTCGGACCTCTATTGTCATCAGACTTCGCCCCAATATTCTTGCTAAGTCCTTAGTCGTTGGACCTCCCCCTAAGATCTTCCATGGTTATTGGCACTCGTGCCCTGTTTTTAGTCATTAAACGTTGCCTAGAGACTTTCCATGGTCGTCGGGCTTTACCCTGAGACTCTTGCCATGTTCTCAATCGTCGGACCTCGCCCTGAGTCCTTCTCGTTCATCGAACTTCGTGCAGGAAATCATGCCATGTTCTTACTTGCCAAACCTCACCTTCAGACCTTCACGGTCGTGAGACTTCGCCCCGAAACTCTCTACCATGAATCATCACACTCTTTTTTTATTTTACTATCGAACTCATTTCCTTTGCTTAGGTTATAATAAGCATTAACACACCACTGCAGACTTAATCTCGAAACTCAAACTTGTTCTTTTCTACTGCCTTGAGTTTGAGTGGGGATGTTTGATAATATATTGATGTGTCAATTTTCAGTTGATATTTTTTTAATTTAAAATATTCTATAGCTCTTCTAATTCATGCAAGACTCTCTTGCCTATACAAAGGCTCGATTGTACTCAGTTTTAAGACGTTTAGTAATACAATATTTTTCCCTTTACCTTTTCTCTCAAAAAACATTTTGTATATTTTTTTTTTTTACCCTTCTCAGTTTTGGGCCCAAAATCAGGAATAAAACAAGTTGAATTCATTCTTTCAAAAATTCTGGAACACTTACATTCGGGCCTGTACATTTATCATATTCGTTTTCATGATTTTCGTATTCAGTTTGAAAATACGGTCATGTACTTTTATCATTTTTACCAAAAAGAAATTATAGCTATTTTTTCTTATATTGAGTTAAGTTTGAGTGAAAACAATTTGGAGGTGTTTTCAGTTTTTTGTCACTATTTGAATAATTTTACCCAAGATGAAAACAAAAAATGATAAAAGTACACAAAAAGAATATTTTTTTATCATCATTACAAAAAATAGAAAACGAATATGGTAAACTTACAGGATAATATATCCAAGTTGGTGGCAGCCATCTCTGCTCTTTGTGATGTCTAAGCCAGAGGAAATTGACCGTAAACAGGCCACTAAACTTCGGGTAAGGACCTACTTCAAACTGGGAGCTAGAACTACAGGGGTACTAGAGAACTAAATGTTGTTGAAGTATTGGGGTACAATCAATGCTAGAAGTTGTACAATCTCCATTATATATATATAACGCTTTCCATTTTTTTGGTTTAGCTATTAGACTCCCTTAGAAGCAAATATTAACAAACATATGTACATTCTAGTATAGATAGTCATAAAAAATCAGAGTAAAAGAACTATATGCTAGTTGATTCTCCTGCAAAAATCCAAAGCCAAGAACCCTAGCTGCCACCTAGGTATGTTCTATTGCTCTTTGTAAATGGTGTTGTATGTACATCCGGTTAACGGCAGTGGTGCAACCACCCTTTTGATTAGTTTGTGCCTTAGCACGGTGACCCGTGGTAATGACAATAGGTGCCTTCCCGCAGCCACCTCGTAATCGCGACACCATGTTGGCGTTGGGGTCAGTGGTTGTAGGCTTGGTGACGGAACTTGGCATGGTGGCAGTGGAAATGGAGGTAGGGTTGGTAGGTGGGTGGACTTGGCATGGTGGCCGGTGGAGATGGGTTGGCATGGTTGGCAGTGGGGTTTGGGTTGGTGTCTTTTGTACCTTCTCCCCACAACCAACGTTGCTCAGCTTCGGCAATGACCAATTGCTCTACATTCCTAGCTTCGTTTTTCATGATCTATTTCGATTATAGTGTATGGAAAGAAAGAAAAAAAAGGTAGATATAACATGTCCAACCAAACGATATTCTCTAGATCTTATTGCTTACATGATGAATATGCCAATCTAGAAACATGTCGTTCTTTTTTATCTTCTGATCAGACTGATATTTTTTTTAAAAAAAATAAAAACAAAGAACGCTACCAAATGAGCTTGAATATCGTACTCCTTTAACGAAGGAACAATATTAATGAACACCCTTTCCTTTCTTTATACTTTTCCCTTCACCCTTGAAAACCCAAAGTAATGAAAATATAAATGAGGAGGAGGAGGAAAATAGAACGCTCCACTGACTGATGCTCTTTTGCGTGCAGTCATCACATCTCATAGCCAAACTAAAACAATGCAAAACCATCAAACATCTTCACCAAGTCCATGCACAAACAATCACCAGAGGCCTCCTCTCTCTCCACCCTCCTTCCTCTCACCTCCTCACCACCATCCTCCACTCCTTTGTCACCCTCCTACCCCCCCAAACCCCACGACCACCCCCCTTCAACCACCACTACGCCGCCGCCATTTTCCACCTCATAAAAAACCCATCAACCTTTTGCTACAACACCATCATCCGGGCGCACACCCTTCTCTCCTCCCCTCACAGTGCCCTCATTTTGTTTGCCCAAATGCGCTGCCGTAACGTCCCTCCTGATGCCCACACCTTCCCTTTCGCCCTCAAAGCTTGCGCCCAGCTCCGCTCGCTTTCTGTCGGTGAAACCCTTCATTGTCAAAGCTACAAGTTCGGGTTTGCACTGGATGTATATGTGTGCAACAATCTCATTTCGGTTTACTGTGTTAGTGGGCATATTCACGATGCACACCAGGTGTTTGATGAAAGTTCTTACAAGGATGTTGTTTCGTACAATGCGATGATTGATGGGTTTGTTAAAGCGGGCGAGACTAAACAGGCGAGGGAGTTGTTTGATAAAATGCCTGTTAGAGATACGGTGTCGTGGGGTACGCTTTTGGCTGGATATACGCAAAGGAAGCAGTGTAAGGAGGCTGTTGAGCTATTTGATCGTATGATTGAGTTAGGGTTACGCCCTGACAATGTTGCGTTAGTTTCAGCTCTTTCAGCTTATGCACAGCTTGGGGAGTTGGAAAAGGGGATGAAGATTCATAGTTTTATTGAACGAAATAGGATTAGGGTAGACGCATTTTTGTTGACCGGATTGGTGGACTTGTATGCAAAATGTGGGTGTATCGAGACTGCTAGAGAGATTTTTGAGATTAGTTGTGAAAAGAATGTGTTCACGTGGAATGCGATGCTTGTTGGGCTCGCTATGAATGGGCATGGGCAGTTATTACTTGATTACTTTGCAAGGATGGTGAAAGGAGTTCGACCAGATGGGGTGAGCTTTTTGGGAGTCTTGGTTGGGTGTAGCCATGCGGGTCTTATTGGTGAAGCGAGGCAACTTTTTGGAGAGATGGAGCTTGTTTATGGCGTCCCTAGAGAGCTCAAGCATTACGGATGCATGGCTGATTTGCTTGGACGTGCTGGGTTGATTGGAGAAGCCACCAAGATGATAGAGGCGATGCCAATGGGTAGTGACGTGTTTGTGTGGAGCGGTTTGCTTGCGGGATGTAGGATACATGGGAATGTAGAGCTCGCGGAGAAGGCAGCTGAGCATGTAATGGCAATAAAACCCGAAGATGGTGGGGTGTATTCAGTCTTGGCCGACATTTACGCAAATGCTGGAAGATGGGATGACTTGGTGAAGATCAGAAGATTGAGGGATTCTAGGAGGATCAAGAAGAATGCTGGTTGTAGTATGATTCAGTTGAATGGTGTTACACACGAGTTTGTGGCAGGGGATGATTTGCATCCTGAAACCAGTGGAATATATGCGGTCTTAAACGGTATTGAGCGCCATCAATTTGATGCACTCTAATTTTACATTCTAGGCATGCATCTATTTGATTTCCTCTCGTACGTTATGAAGGGCCTAAACTACACATCATCATACTTCTCTTGGATTCGGTACAAATGTACTCGACATCTCTAACGAAATATGCGTCGACTTCTTTTCCATCGCTGAACAGAAAGTTCATCTCGGTATGTCCGAACTTTTCCACTCTACTATCCTTGAATTAAGAGCTGCGGGGCATTCGGCTGGACCCTTATTTGTCCCAAAATATTCATTTTTGACAAAATATCGTCAAGTGCTACTATGAGGTCTGAAACCTTTTGGCTTCCTTGTTCCTTAGATGGACTCGATTGTAGTATTGCAAGGTCAAGGATGTAATCTACAATTCTCATGCTTACACTTCAATGATATTTGCAGGCCATTTGCTAGAATGAGCAAAGAACAAATGAGTAAAATGAATTGAGCATTTTCTAGCAGACTTGGGAATATTGCGTTGCGAGTTGAAAGGGTGAGCAACCTCAAGCAGAAGTCGGTCCTTCATCTCGGCTACCCCATTGTGCTGAGGGGATATCCACACAAATGGCTTGGTGAACCATGCCATATTCCTTGAACTGACACGGTAGACCACCATCGAAGTATTCCCCACTGTGTCGGAACAAATTACTTCAGGTGTTCTGAACCATTTGATGAAAGATTTAATGACAAGAAGAAAGGGTTTCCATTGTTCCGCTCCCCCTCCCTGTTGGTGTATATGTTTCCGTGGGTGAGCGTGGACTTGTCTGAGTGTTCTTTAAGCATGCAGCATTACATTGTCTTGTGGTAAAACGCAGTCAATTAAAGCTCAAACAATCATATATATATATACAAGGGGCATACCCTAGTTTCTAACGTGTTTTATAAAAAGACTACACACACATACATGAATATTCCACTCAGGCATAAGCCCACTGCAGTTGTGTTTGAAACTACGGATGTTTCCTGCGCTCTGATTTTCTTGCAGATCCTTCAATGCCCATTCCTCCGCATTAGATAGATGTTCTCTATGAAGTTCTTCGGGGATTTGGATGCAATCTCGTAACTCT
The DNA here is from genome assembly GCA_033065855.1 of Escallonia rubra. Lineage (NCBI taxonomy): Eukaryota > Viridiplantae > Streptophyta > Magnoliopsida > Escalloniales > Escalloniaceae > Escallonia > Escallonia rubra. Next base: position 90,082 of record JAVXUO010002328.1, on the reverse strand, counting down.
AGTTTATCTCTACTTATCTGCTTCTCGTCAGTAACTTAGTACCATATATTGGTACAAGGAACAATTTTCACCACGCCATAACAATCATAAACTGTTAACTAGACCATTAGGTTAACCATCTGGCCACTCTACAATGCATTCCCCTTGACTCCCAAAGAGCTAAACTAATATGGAGTATAACATAAAATTAATTGGTGGGAAATGAGTTATTTCCAAAGGCACATCTTAGAGCCAGAATTTACAAGAAACCTTTAGCTCAGAAGAAAACTAAATACATCGCGCAGTGTAATTATGCCTTCCACATGCAGGCTATCAGCCGCGGTAACAATAATGCGCCGCCCCACTGTAGGAGTAGGAATAGATCACTTTTAAGAAACTGGAAATTGAAATTTGGAATTGAATGCACATATCAAAAGCAAATAGAGACGTACATGGATATGAAAGGAGCTCCATTACTCTGTACAACGAATCAGAACGCTTGCATGTCTGGTACCTATTATGGGCTGCCCCATCCACCAGTTCTAATGCCTGGATCAGATTCCATGTGATGAGAATTTAGTATCAGAATGCATTGACAGAGGCTTTTATCAGATAGTCAGAAGACAAACCATTGCTCATCAAGCAATTGAATAAGTAGGTAGGAACTGAACACGACTTTTAAAGGGAGTTCAGAGCTTAAGATCAGAATTTTGGGGTATGCATACATTAGTCTATTTTCTCTACGCATGTAACACAAAGGAGTAAATGAACCAAAATAATCGTCAGCTCCCAGTTCATTTCCATTTTATCCAGAGGCAACCATCTCCCAACAGCTTTTTCCTGACATTAATCTATGACAAACACTCATCTACCAAGTAAACACATATTAAGAAAACACCTTGACCCTCTTTGTAAAAGAACACTATTCTAGAAGTTAAATTAGAAGAAATATATGACGGAATTTTTGGGAAAAGAAAAAAGTTACAATCTTCACATGCCAATCACCATCAGAGTGCTAAAGCTCGGCTAGAAAGTAACCACATGGTATATTGACATCAAATCTTGGTCCCAACTTAATGTACAGTTGACTAAGAAGATTGTACATATTACTTACTTGAGATATAATAGTCTGCTCAAGCTGAATTCGAGTATATACCTTGCCTTTCGCCAATGAAGTGATATCACTAAATAAACAAAGTTAAATGACAAATAATAGGTAGAGATTGCATGTCAATTCAAACTTGCACAGTATGCCTACGAGGAGTATATCAATTACCTCCTGGAGAACACATTTAAAAGGGCCCCTTTATCATCAACGATAGGTATTGAACTTATTTGTGCTGGAGAAAGAAGAAAACATAAATTTCCACAACAAACATCAAAAACATGGTGATGCACTAATATTTGGAGGAAGAAAACATGACCATGCACCGCCGTTTATTTTAGTTATTGTTTTTTTTTTTTTTTTTGGGGGGGGGGGGGGGGGGGAGGGTGGGTGGGTGGGGGGGTTCGGATGTGTGTTTACCACATATGTGAGGCAATCAGCTTAAAGAAAGAAAATGAGCACCTTCCATTAATAGTTTAAGAGCAGAACTGAGAAGATCACTGGGGCTTAATGTCAAAAGCCGACTACCACTTGCATTTCCAACTTCTCGTTTCCAAGTACCTAACGGAAGGCTACCAACTGGTTGTTGTAGAAGAGGCAGATATTCAAGACGGTGTCTAAAGTGCCTGCATATATCTAAGTTTCCACCAGAAGAAAGGAAAAAAAGAAAAGCATCAACATCACATTCAAGATTGCAAGAGAAGCGGTTTCGGAGTAACTTGACCGAACGTACGTCTCAGTATTCCAGCAAGGCAAGCTAGATGTAACAATTGTGGATAAGATCCATCCTGTGTGAAATGCAAAACGGGCACCGTAGATATCTTATTTTGCAGAATTCTCAGAGCGACATCTTGAAGCGACTCATCTGGACCTGCCTGTTATTACAAAGAAAAATGAAGGAAGAAGTTCGACAATTAGTCTTTATAAAGCAGTAGCAAAAGAAGGTCCAATAGGAATCTTATAGTAGAACAAGCAGAAATCAAGTCTTCTTTCAAACACATGCACCTTTTTAACTTGTTTTACTTGTTCTTTATCCTGGAAGTAGGTTTGGAGAATGAGAAACAATAGCTGGTTTCAATCATTCTTAAACTCCAGAGAGTAGCAAGCCACCAAGCACATGACTAGTGTGTATCACTTACTTGGATTAAGGGCCTTCTACGTAGCAGCAGCTTAGTACCGACAGCTTCTCTGTGTTTTCCTTCTTTCCAAGCAGAGATTGTACTCATTTCAAGCAGCTCATTGGTCAGCATTGTGCAACTCCTGTGAAGCTGCAGGAAAAGGTAAACTTAACGATCTCCTACAGAAGGATATCTAACAACATAGAAAGTGAACTAGAAAGCAGATAAACTTAACATAAGATGGGTACCAACTACAGTGCAATAATCCTATAACGATACCAAAATAAGCAAATTAAGTTGCTACAAATTGGTTGCAGAGTCAAGTTGTCTACTCTTTGAAAGGCAACAACCAATTCAAAGTTTTCCGAGGAAGGTGGGAAGTTGCAGTACATAGCAAGAATGAAATAGGCTATGCCACGAAAAAGGCTGTAAGTATATCTAAAACCATTGGGGGTCAGTGTATTGGTTCTTGTTAGGAACTATTAAGTTTCGAAGAATGATTAGTTCCTACTAATATCAATACTGTCATCCCTAAGGCTTAAGTTGATGCATGAATGATGTACTAATAGTGGCCTGTGGCAGATGAAATAGAGAAGTTGCAGATATACCTCCACCAAAAGCAAAATGAAGTCCGAAGCGGTCAGCATCCCTGAAATTTGTCTGCTCTGTTCATCCAAGAGAGGCACAACAGCAAGTCCCTAAAGAAACACATGAACAAAGAAAAAAGAAACCATGCCAGTTCACAAGTTTATGAAGTCTTTAGAAAGAGATCCTGATATCCTGAGATTGGACTCAGGAAAGAGCATTAACTAAAGGTTAGCATTGTTCCTTGTTAGAAGCTATAGTTCGAAGATCATTTATACTAAATACATTTAGGTCACGAGAGGAAATTTTCGCTAAATACATTTAGTCTCAGTCATTAAGATAAATATAAAATCAGTAACCTATAGAAAGAAATGTATCTCATTTACAAGGAAAGAAAATTGTGATGAATGTTTCTTTTTGACGTTTTGTTTAGCGGCATTCATACAGTTAAGTAAAAAAAACTTGATACCTGTTCGTGCATAACATGGAAGGCCTCCTCCACAGCCACATTAACATCGAATACAGTTACCTACATTTTAATGTACCAATCAAAATCAGCAAAGTAAAATAGAGCCTCCTACAAATGAGAAAAAATTCATAGCCACCCTAATAACCACAGCTCCACTACAAGACATTGCCACACGCAAAAGTTTTTTCTTGATCAGGTTCTTTTAGAACTTATGCGAGGGGTTATATATCCTCAAATATCAATCTGTTTCTGCTTCCAGCTCATGAAAGTCACCCCTTTATCCTCAAATTCCCCTCTGAGACTTTCAGAATGAAGAAGTGTTCTTGCCATGTTGCATACAACCCGAATTCACAGCCTCATGGCCTCCACCAAAGGGCTCTAGCTCCCATATGTTACCTATAACCCAAAACCACAGCCTCAAGGCACTCACTACAGGGCTTTGTTTCCCCAAAAGGTCCAGTCTTGTTAGGTTACATTTGGATCCCAAGCAAAGGCCTAAAGCCTTGAACGTTGCTCCGTACTTCAAAAGTGGGATATTGACATGCTTAGAGTATTGCAAGTTTAAGCACCTGAATTAGGGAGCTTTATGGGGCCGTCAGAGCCTCCGTGAATAAAACATACCTAGAACGGGAAATTGGAAATAGAATACAGAAGGATTCAAACCTCACTTGAATTCGGAATCAAATCATATGTTTTATGAAATGACAAGTGCATGGACAGGCGATGCCGAGAGACTTCTATCTCGTTAGCTGATAATGGAAGCATCGGTCCATTACTGAAGCCACCTGACGATGAAGCCTGGTTGGCATGATAAAGAAAATAGTAAGATGTATGTGATTTAACTATGCAGATGTAAATCTTTAAAAAGAAAAAGCATATAGAAAAGTTTGTCTACATGGGTGTAGGGATGTGTTGGGTGGCACAGAGAGAGAGAGAGAGAGATTATAACTATATGCTAAGTCATGCTAAGTTTAATACTGACCTCAATCCCAACGTCTACGTCCATACTGGGTTGAAAAGCATCAATAAGTAAGGGTAGAGAGATAATTTCTGGTTCCTTTACAAGAACAAGGTTATTGATTCCGTACGGATCCTGAACACAGAGCTGTTGATCATCGACTCGCCATACACCATCGACTAAGAATTTGTACTGCAAAATATGTAAAAACTAATTAATTTACATCGCAAACGATCCTCGTAAACTTAGAGCCTGTTTGGGATTGACTCTGGAAAGCAAATTTCAGATTATATCTTTATCAACTTTCAAAATCAGCTTTTAAGCGATTTCTAACAAAATTAGCTTTAAGCTACCGATGGAGTTTCGATAAAAAGTACTAAAAAGCAGTTTCAAAGTGGCAAAATGACAAAAAATTTAGTGATGGAATAAAAGGTGCTAAAGGTCTTTGTAACTAAAAGGTATATTTTGGTACTTTACTTGGTCAAACCTGATTATGGAAAAGTTATTAATCCATAGTCCTCATTTTCTTGGATTCTGATTTAATCAGTTCTTTAGCTTATAAAAGCTGATTTAATCAGTCTTGTGTTTCCGCCAAACACCTAGCAACCTGATTTAATCCAGATTAAATCAAGTTTGATTATCTCAGAATCAATCCCAAAGAGGCTCCTAGAATTGATAGAGTACATGCCTGGTAAAAATACAAGTAGAGAACTCAAAACATTCAAAATAGAGTAAATCTGTAGCAACAAAATCAGGAAACCATGCAGGAATGCGCCAACAAGTGAGTGCATGCCAAGAAAGCAAAATCTGGGGTGCTATCCTTAGTTGAAAGCTTAATTCAGGGGGTCAATACACGAATAACAGCGACCTCAAGGTGCCCACCACTGCACGAGGCATAACCTGATGAATTCTGAGCAAGGGTAAAGCCAAATCGCAAAGTCCCTTAACCACTGGAGAGCAAATAAATAAAACCCACCCGACTCACCATCCTGCTTACACATGTAATACCAACTAATTTAAATCTTCTTCCTTCTTCTCAAATGTCCCCTGTCAGCGCTGCATTCCTAGTCGCAAAAAGAAAAAAGAAAGACTAACTTAGTGGAGCAAAGAATGCCAAATGATCGTCCACGGGAACGAGGAAGACCGACTACCCAAGGAGAGAGTAATAGGACTTTAAAAGAATCCCCTCATCAAGTCGCCTTTCAAAAAAGCACTTTATCCCCCACAGCCTGCTCCAGTGCTCTGTGTGAACAGAATGAAGCAGTGCCAGAGAAACAGTAGCGGCTTAAATCTCCACCTCGGAAATGCCTTCGAAGCATCCCTGGGCGGACCAAGACAACATATCAGCCATCAGAGCGCCCATCCTATGAGCAATAGCAAACAACATAGTAAAATAGTGAAGAAAGGGAGTCATCCTCGTACCCTCATTAAACTCCACAATATTGCCCCAGCTGTTCTAAATAACCAGCAATGTACGAGACTGACAAGAAGCCCAAAAACCTGATTCCTACCAAATCGTTTCCAAACAGCATTATCTTCTACCAGATAGCGCCAAAGCCATATACCAAGTAGAGCAGAGTTAAAAGTTCTCAAGTCCTTAATCCCCAGCCCCCAATGATGCATGGGAGAGCACACAACATTCCAGGCAGCCAAATGATAGTTCCTTTCCTCTGATGATGCATCCCACAGATATCACGTTCCAATTTGTCAAGCGTCTCAGCAATCAAAGCAGGGATCGCAAAGAGAGACACGAAGTAAGTAAGTGAATCAGATAGTTTGCTTCTGATGAGGGCAAAACTACCCCCTTTCGAGTATATTATTGACTTTCGAGTTCCACCAACGTCCTTATGTGGACAAGGTTTCAGATGCAAAACTTTTTCTGCAGCAACTATCCAATCATATTGAGCATTTGTTAATTTAACGGGGGAGTGCAAAACTTGCTCGTTACAGTGGTCTCTGGCAGGCTCCATAGAGTTACAAAGTGTAATTCATGATTCACAGAATAACTTTTATGGGAGGTAGGCAATATGTAATTTGAAACTTGTATGAATATAGAGTTATAGATACACATGAATGGGAATAATTTGAGCTAATTAAAGGAAATTGACGGGCGTTGGGGCCCCTTAAAATGTGATAGTGAAGGCAGATAAGGAAAAAAATAACACGACGCTAAGTATGCATAAGTCTAATTCGCCATGATTTTGTAATGTTCCAAACTCCGAATCTTTTAACATTATATGACACTCACCTCGTCCTTTTTATCTGCTCTACAACTTGTCCCAAACCACATGAGCATTTCCATGTCATACTATTTTCCCTCTCCACGTTCTAGACGAAGTAGCCTTGATCTACAAAGCACCAAGAATCCTCGCGCACATCAACATTTGTGGACACTGGCCAGTCTCTAATGCTCCAATGCTTAAAGTTGAGATGTGATCTCCTTCAGAATATTTTTCACTTTTCTGGACTTCACTGCCTTCAGTATTAGAATAGACCAATACTGCAAGAATTTTCCTACCTTGTGATACTCTCCTTTCTAGGTTTTCGCAATCCGCCAATCTATTGGAATTCAACTTAATCCATTGTGTTGCCAATCAGTTTGCAATCCCTGGGCTCAGATTTTATACTACGAAATTTTTAAAATTAATTTGCATTAGCTAACGATATAACCTCAGTTGCTGTTTTACCTAACCACCTCATCAAATTTAACATTGCTCTTAATTATGCGTACACGAATGATCAAAATCCACGTTAAAGAAAATTCCATACGATGTAGGTTTTCGTCGATAGTACCTGATGATAACCCGGCGGAAGATCACAAAGCGCCTGGAAAACCGTGGTGGACCCCTCCCCCAATATCATCGGCACTTGCTCGGTCCACCTTCACAGCCCACACACATAAAAACATCAACCACACAACACACACACACACACACAGTGACAAAACACGCAGTAAAATTAGAAGCATACCCGTCGAAGGAAGAGCACAGGCGGACCTCGCGGCCGCCATATCGCCAAGTAAAAAGCGTGTGAACCATCGTTCGTGGCGGTTTGGTGATGTTGCTCACCCTAACTTAGTTACTCCATTATGTATACATATATACAGTTAAACAAGTGTTATTTAAGCAAAAAAAAAAAACGAAGATTTCAGGGAGCTGAACAAAGCTGGATCCAGCTAATCCTTTGGTGATCAGCCGGCCGGCAAAAACTAGGCGTGAGTGTGCGTGTACGTGCGTGTGTGTTACTTTGAAGTGAAGATTTCGGAGCAAGATTCGCCTCGATTACTCAGAAGATGAAACCAGGAAGGAGAGGGTAGTGACAAGGGGCGAAAGAATTGGGGAGGAGAATCAGAGAGAAGAGGCGATTTGTTGCTTTTGGCTTTTCTTCTTTTTCTTTTCTGGAATTTTTAAAGGGATGTTATTGACTTTTGGAACAGAGGGGGGAGCTTGTAGCTCCTTCAATCTTTGATGCTACCCACTTTTATTATTACTTTTTCTGTTCTTGTTTGGTTGGTACAGATTTTGGGAAGTAGTACTGTACTTTTTGCGATCATTCACTGGATTTACCATAGATGGTCCTTGTCATAATCAACCGCAATAAGTTTATGTTATCTGAATTGATTGATTTCTTGTACAATACTGAAGTTTAGGTTATCGATTACTCGAAAAAAAAATTTATATTCTCACCGCACCTCGTTACGTTGTCTTGTCTGATCGGCCCGGATCAATTCGTTCTAAATAGCATACGAAAGTGTCTAGTTAAAAATTAATAGGCACTAGTACACATTTCGCATAGCGAAAGACGTAGTATTAATTTTTCACTACACGATAAAGATGTACTAGAAAACCTTTATGACGCTTCGGAACATATTTTGCGTGCTTTGGGAGATTTAAAAAACTTGTCATTTGAATGCGTTTGTAGTGCCGCTTGTATCGTGTTAGCTTTGGCAATAATTCTTAACCTTGAATGTAATCCTGCGGCACCATGGTGCCGGTTATCTTACATGTAATAATACTGCCATAGTTTTATTTAATTTTTTTGGTAAACTTTAAGAATCTTATTAGCAAAATAAGGGGCAGGTTTCAGTCTTGAAGTCTGTCTTCTTCAATGGAAGGCGAATCCAAGCACTCTTTACTAATATATGGAGTATTTAATGTGTAAGATCTCTGCTGACTGCTGGGATTGGTGATCTTAGGTCGTCGAATTTCTTGATCTTGACTCTGTTCCATGAGGAGGTTTGTCCCTTTCTGGTCCTTCCATTCAGAAGTCATTATATTCCCCTTATTTAACTTTAATATATTAAAAAATAAATATGTTAACATATGACTAGAAACAATAAGAGGGTCACATCGTCCATTCAATTAAAGTATAATGCTGTGGGACAGTGTATAGTGCTTGCAATTATCTTTGCCTCCAAGGTGAAGTCTACACCGACTAAAGGGAGAAACTTGGTAACAAAAATCAAACAGGCTTGAGGACGTTATTTGTGGTGTGTTGTTTATGCCAACGATTTGAGTCCACAGAGAACGGCAATTGAATGTTAAGTTGAACTGAGAGATGAGATCCCTTGAGCTGAAGCCCACTCTAACACCTAATGCAAAAAGGCAAGCAAGCAAGCAAAATTTGTAGAGCATTACCGAAGGCGGTCAAAGTTCTCTCTTTTCTTCTAAAATGTGACATATAATGATATAATAACCACTATAAAATTTGCTATGAGAATTAATGACCACGACAATTTGGGTCATTGATTCTTTTACACATAATAACTACTACTTAACAAGCCAATTAACTCCAAACTATAGGCAAACGCATAGTTAAACGTTAACTATAAATAAGTTATAGCGCATAAGTTTTGGTAAAAACTTAATATTTATATTTTAAAAGTGAAAAACAAATTGAAGATAGATTGTTTGTTGGTCCTTCTAGAGTTCTTAGTGAAAGAGTATAATAGACTAATTGAAAAAATATTTGCACCTTTGCTTTCGATGAGCTACTTCACTAATAGTCCTGCAGGCTGTGACGATTTAAAAATGTAATTCAAAACTAATTTGATTTGTTTTATCGTTGCACGACTCGTATTAATTGATGGAACCACTCAAGTTACCAGCTCATTTGATGATACTCTAGTCTGGCATCGCAACATAACTTTAGATTCTATGAATTAGTTTCATTATTACTAATGAGTATACAAGTATTATTTTCTTAATGAGTATTTTATTAGTTGTTGTTCATGTATACAAAGCTCAAAGTTAAAAATCGTTTCAAAAGTATAATGAACTAACCCTTTTGAGGTTTATTTTTTCTTGCAAGATGATAGTCTTTTTCCTTTTACTGTCTTTTGGAGTTTAAAAGGACCCTTTACAATAAAGTACTTATGCACATAATAATTTTAGTCATAGAAAATTTAATTAAAAATATTTTTTGAGAGTTAAATTTGTCGCTAAAACACATTTAAAAATTGGATACCGACCATCAAAGATCCTCATGAAAATTGACAATGGCATGTCCAAAGGTCTCGAATGTTGATTGGCACCTCGGAGAAGTGCTAAAGCCTAAAATGGGGTTGCAATTGGAGTGAACATACGTGTAGCCTCACCAGCCCCTTCCACGGTGACACTGCACTCACTAGTCACTAGTCTTGCGACAAGTGCCCTTTTCACTTGCATGCTTTTGTCCCAGGTGTCTTCTCCTTGCTTTGCGCATAAATAACTCCTCTTCAACCTCCCAAAAATTTCAGCAGGAAGCAAAGCCCTGGAATCACTTTCTTTCTCCCACTAAACACTACTTTCTTATCACAAGTTCTACAGCAAATTCTGGTCAGCCAACAATGGCTTTCAGGTCACCGGCGAGTGAACTGCTCTTCACCTCTTTCTCTCGCTCCCTGAGCCGCCTCAGAGGAACTTCCACTTTTGTTACCTCAACCTTGCCAAGAATGAAGTCCTACGCCCCGGCCTCCGATCTTGGCCACCATGAAGACACTAAACCAAGGTGATATATGTTACCCATAAACTGAAATTTTACGCACTGCATGTCACACATTGTTGTTTTCGACTTCTTTTTGTTGGAGGAAAATATATGATCAATCTTGTTTCCAGAGTTTATCCAAAGATAAGCCTGGCCAACTACCTCATTCAAGTTTAGAATTTGTGAATACATCTTTAACTGCGTGCTATAGTTCAGTCTACGCAGTACGTTCTTTACAGGCATGCAAAACTGAGAATTAATACTGGTTCATAATTGTGCTCAATTAACAGGGCAGGGGAGTTTATGCCGGTGTATGTGGCCGTGGGGATGGTGCTGCTGTCTGTTTCCATCGGAACTTTTACCGCCCTGCACCATCTCAGGCACAGCCCGAATGTACACGTGAGGAAGTCCAGGAGGGAGACTATGCCGGAGTTGTGTGACCCTGATCGCACGGTGAAGGAGGGTGACGAGTTCATCAAGAAATCGTTCTTTCGAAAAGTGGCTCACGTCCAGGACTTCAATCTTAAAGATCCGGTCATGCCTGATCCCATCCGCGGGGATGCTCTTGCCAGGTTTAACATGGTGTCATAACTTCACAATCATTCGTTATACGGAGAGTTACAAGTTTTTCTTGATATTAAGGTCGTAACCAAAATTTTCACAAATTTATAACGGCCTTATAAATCAATTTGGTTATTTCATGCAGCGAACTTCGCGCCGAGACATTGAAGTCAGTGGGAATAGATCCGAAGCCACCCTAAACTACACTGATGAAATGGGGATTCTGGTCACACGGGGGTCTTAAAGTTCAATAACAGGATGGACATGTGTATTGGAAGATGGTGATCAATATCTTTAAGTTTAGTAGTTTGCTTGTTGCGGTATTCAACCTTGCTTGTATGCGGGGCTTTTAACACCCCCATGCACTTCATTAACCCTCCTGAGCCCTTTCTCCTTTCGATTTTCATGTTTTTGAACATATTTTTTGTTTAAAATCAGCATTTAACGTTGTAATAGAGTTAGAGTTATATTCGTGTGTCATGTTAACGTTGTAGCAGAGTCGTGTATCATGTTGCAACTACTCGCACTCGCACGCCATATTAACATTGTAGCAGAGCCATGTTATTCAAGTCCACCTCGTTATCGTTCAAGTCCACTTCGTTAATTATGGTTCAAGCTTCCGTATGTGATGTCATGTCGTGTGATCACGGGTGTGGAAAAAGTTCCATTGGGTGGCCACTGCAGTCGCTATGGTACGGTGGGTGTAATTACCTTTTGCAACCAAAATCAGGTAATTTTTACCATTGGTGGGCCGTGGGCAACTATTCGTAAATTATGTGTCAAAATCATAGACAAGACGTTATGTCTGCTGTTGGGGATCACCAACAGCAGACATAATCTTCATATCTTCCAAAATCATAAGTACATGAAAAAAAAGAAAACATATTGGGGATCACCGAAAGAATCAAATATGGAGGACAGTAACATCATCTTGATATTTCTCTAATATCAAGCAAAAAACTTTTTCCTAAATTTTCTAATGCAAAATTAAGCCAAATTCATGTTACCATTGTCGAATTAATTCTTTGATTAGCAAAGGAGACAAACAACTCTACAGACAATCTTGATTAGCAAAGGAGACAAACAACTCTACAGACAATCGCGTTAGAACTATTACCATTTTCATTTTCGTGAGCGACATCAGAACTATTACCATTTTCATTTTCGTGAGCGACATCAGAACTATTACCGTTTTCGTTTTCATTAGCGACACAACCACCGGTTCTCATACAGGAGGGAGACGCCAAAATCAAACAAAAAAGGTTCAAACACCCATATCTAGTCTACCAGGCAGTAGCTAGGGTTGGGGGTAAAAACTTTGTCAGAAATGATACATTATCAACCTTAAGCTTGACCCTTAATAAATCAAGGAGACCGATTCGGATGCAAGCCGAACCCAAGTTTCGTGAGCTAAACTCAATTTGGAGCTGGGCTTAGTGTCACGGACCGTTTGCTAAGGAGGCTGATTTTTAGAGGTTACGCCATGCGGGCGCTCATTAGGCGCTTATGGGACGCTTCGTGGACGCTTACTTGGCGATTACAAGGCAAGGCTTCCGGAAGGTTCCGGACTTCTCTACATCATTCTATTTTGAACATGTGTAAAATGTGTAACATGTGTGAATATTCTAGAGTAGGAAAGTATTCTAGAATTCTAGAAGCATAATAGGATCCGTAGGATCGAATGTATCTCCACCGTTCGTTGAGGAGGTGGACTAGTATAAATAGCCAAGGCCTCACTTGGCCAAAGCATCCAAGACACATCCAATACATCTTTGTATTCAAGCTTTCTCCAAGTAGTGTGTTGGGAATCCTTTCCCCAAAACTCTTGTGTTCCGCTGCATATTTGTTTCCAACTTCGCCCAGCTCTACGGTTAGGCTGACTTAGCCGAGCAAGCGGGGGCTTGATCTAGCTAAGTGCCGCACGGTTTCGGCTTAGGGAAGTTCGGTCCGTGACATTAGGGTCTCAATTGATCCAATAGAACTAAGTCTCTCAACCTTTCAATTATCGAGTCCATTGGAGTGTCTCGAAACTAATAGTATCAATCATCTATGCGTATGACCAGTAAATATATTATAAAACAATTTCTTGTTCAATCTTAATCTTTATTCTTATCATATAATCCTCGAGATCGGGACTAATAATCCCGAGACCGTGCACTATGTATTCGAACGTAAAAATTATTGAGTGGTTTAGAGGCAACGAGAAAGACTTATGCCTTCGTTGTCCAATACAATAACAATCCTCCGCTTAACTTCCTAATCCCCCGTGATGGTGGGATGGATCATAGGCATTGTAGCAAGGTGCGCAGCAGATTAACGGAGTTCAACTGAACATTCAATAAACCCTCAAGTCCATAGATATGAGGAGGAATCTGTATAGCACGCACTTAACTTCCTTAACAATTTCCTTCTGATAAAAACTTTTCCACTTGTTTCAGTAGTATACAGTAACAAGACTTCATGGCGTCGATCAAATCTAAGGTATACACACATTCTTCCTCACTCTGATTTCGTGGTGCAGATGCAATCTAAAGTAGCGCGGACTTCGTCTTTTGCAAACGTTGTGTGTTGGTTGACTCATAGCTGCTGGAAGTTGCATTACCCTTATCACCGGCACTAAAGTCTTTTGCTTCTCGATCTTGATCGCTCCGTTGATATGATGTATTTCGTTTGCGGTGTCTTGTCTAGTAGCCTTTTTATTATAATACTCATCTACTCATTTCGCATGGGATTATCATCCGGTATTACTAGTAGATACGTTGGATTTAACTTTGATCATGATATATATTTCTACTTTTTCTTTAAAAAAAAATGGGAAAAAAATGCACAAGACCTCATTTAGTGGTCGAACTTATATTTGTCGAAATAATATATGCTTTAGTGCTAATAATATCACTAGAATATCTTAATGGTGGTTTCAACTCAATAGAATAGAATATCTTAATGGTGGTTTCAACTCAATAAGAAGGATTTAGCGGCCGGGAGAAGTAACATTTGGGCGTAGTAGATGAATGTTACGTCCATTCGCCATTCGCCATTCGCCTTTGGCTTCTACCCATTAGCTTTATGACGAGTGGCCTTCACTGGCATCATCTTTGTTCTAGGATTCTCCAGAACTCTCTCTTCTCTGTGCACAAAATATGCTATAAACACTTCATCTTCACACCCAGAATCATGAAGCAACAGGCCAGCAAGCTTGGAATCATTTCCTTTGCTCTTTTTAACCCCTGCTCTGCTCGGTATTCCCTCTACTTCATTTGCAGAATCTGTGGCCTGGCCATGGCTTTACCGTCGCGACTGAAGGGAGATTTAGTACCGGTATGCGTGGCGGTAGGGATGATAGTGGTGTCAACTTCGCTAGGGCTATACACGGCTATGCACCAGCTGAGGCGGGCTCCAGATGTACTGGTGAGGAAGTCGAGGAGGAAGACGCTGCCGGAGGTGGTGGAGCCAGAGCATGTAGTGGATCAGACCAAGAAGTTCATCACCAAATCCTTCTTCCGAAAGGTGGGCCATGTGCAGGATACTGATCTTCGTAATCGCTTCATTCCTGATCCCAGCCACAGGGACATCCATGCCAGGTAAAAGCTTCTGCATCTTACTCATTCCTTGCCCCTCTGAATAGCTACTGCACATTTGTTGACATCATGTTTCATCTCTAATGTAACAACTTCGACAACATTAACTATAACCGAATACGATCGCTCAAAGTTAAGATTAGCTTCATCAGCTCAGAGTGGGCTAGCTGCATCAACGTCAGTTCTTTCTCTACCTCGGTCGAGATGTTATGCTCAATCTTAGATTAGCAAATTTGGTACTGGATTCATGCATTCAGTACATCTGATAAATATTTTTGCCTTGTTCCATTTCAGCAAGCTGCATACTGAAACGTTGAAGTCAGTAGGAGTGGATCCGAAGCTACACTGATCGTAGTACCAAGCCACACTCGTATCTGAGGACTTTCTGGTCGCCTTTTCGCTCTCTGCACAGAGAGATTGTAGATATAAACGGTTAGAGCACTTGGATGTAATAAGAAACTCATGTATTTGTTCATGTAATGTACATTATTTAGAAGCAATGCTTTAAAGCCCTCGATGCAGGGCCGGATCTGAAAATTCACTTCAAAGAGGGACTTTGCTCACAAGACACAGACCTTCGCGAGGTTGGCAGCAAAGCTAAATCACATAATCATAAGCATAGCTGTATAAGCACACTTCAAGGATCTTGAACAACTAAGGAAACGAGCCTCCTTAAGCTATTTCCGTACTCGTGTAGTTGTTTTATGCATTGGTGACTCATGTCAAGATATACCTAAATCACAATCTTTGAGCATGAACATCTTTCATAAATCAGGGTTGCAATCCTAAGCATATAATGCTACACTATACGCCAGATTATTTTCATTTACAGTGGTTGGAGTACCCCCCCCCCTTCTTCTTCCCCTTGATTAGTAAAATTATCCCATGTCTTTTCAAATATTGCAACACACGAACAGTATATGGTAACAGCTATCAATACACAACATCAAGCTGTCCTAGAGGAATGGCAATTCTTCTTCTCAAAACATTATATGGTGTATGAATGGATCTGTTAACCACCTTGATAGGAACTGCATCGGACCTCCTCAGCCTAGCAGACAGAAAGGAGAACCATTTCTGAAAAGTTCTCCTATGCCTCCCCTTACAACTTACAAGTGCACCAAAGAATTCGAAGTTCCACCTTTCACTTTTTGAAACGACGAGCTCCTCAGCATATCCACCACAAAGTATTTCCTAACTAAAAGTCTAAAACTCACGATACTGAAGACAAAATCCCACACTGCTTTTAGCAACTGCAATCAAACAACTGATGATCGAGAGACTCCCTGCCTCTCTTACAGATAAAGAACCAATTTACATGCCCCACAATTATACCCCGCAATCAAAGATGTCCAACACACCACATTTCTCTCAGGAATTCCATCGAACACCTTCCTTGCGTCATCTGACCGTCCACATTTGGTACACATATTAACCAAAGACGACGCCAAGTACACATCCAAAACAAACCCATTAACCAAAATTAACCCATGGATTATCCTCGTTAAATCACGCAAACCAATCCTTCCACACGCGCTAAGCGCATTCACCCGCTGTACATCATTCACCCTCACACCAGTGTCACCGAAATTCCCCAAACACCCTTAATGCACCACTGCAAGAATCACTCTGCAAATACCCCAAAATCATACTACACGTCACCGCGTCCCCAACCCGGTGTGACATATCAAACACTTTCTTGCTAATTCAACAACACCACACTGAAAAAACATCCCTTCTTTTTTATTATAAACGATGGAATCGACCATTACGATAGGAAGGGCTGTAGCACAAAATGTTGAAGCGAATTGTAAACGGAAACACCGAAATGCAACTAATTCCACACACAAAAATGAATCTCTTCGCCTTTATCTAAAACACAAAGTCTACGGCAAGCTTTGAAGACAGAAACTTATCCGGGACGGTGCCGTTTTGGATCATCTGGTTGTAGAAGAGGATATTTATTGTGGGATTGAGCTGTGAGATGAGACTTGGAACATGAAATTCCAGGAATGGGCAGTTTGGGGAAAGGAGAGAGACTTGTGGAGAGGCTTGCTGGATATGAAGGGGTCGCTAAATTGGCCAGAAGTGATGGCATTGGAGAGAATTTAGTGGAGATGGTGGGGGTGTTCGTGGGTTTGTAAGAGAGAATGAGAAGGTGTGGCATGTGGGAGAGGGAAAAATTGGGGTTTGGAAGGAGAGAGATTAGGGTTTTGGGTTTGGGAGGTCTGAGAATGGAGGGAAGATCTGAAATTGGGTTGAGCTTTGGGTTTAACTGTAGGTGACAGGCCAGACTTTACGGCGCGGGAAAATATTACTCCATCTGTCTAAGAAAATTTGATCATATTATTTTAAAAAATTGATCACTTTTTAAATTATAAAAAAAAAATGAGTTCGGCGGCATGTGATGCTCGGCCAACCTTTATTACGATTATGAGTGACTCGGGTTGGAATAAAATGTCTCTAACTCTTTTATTCAATGAATAAAACTTGCTTTTAAAATTGATTGACAATTTTATTGAAACTGTCGCCAAGTGACATCATAATTTTTCTTCAATTGATACTGTTGTGGACAAGATATGGGGAGACCACAACTAGCACAACGATATGTAGCATAGCAGTACAAGCACTGCGGTACGACGACGGTAAGGACACAACGGTACAACAGATGAGTATATGAGAGAGGATAATTCGAGATATTAGTATTGGGGGCTTAAACATACCTTACCCTGGAATTGGAGAGGCTAACTTTTTCCTAATGGAAGACAATTCGTTGATCCTAATGAAAGACAATATCCTTACTCATCGGGAAAAAGGAGGTGAATTGGAATATATATCTAATCCATATAAAAGTGGTCACAACCATAATGCGACCTTAATTACGTGACAAGTGTCACGCTTAGAGTGGCCACATATTTACTTTTCCATGTGCCAAAAGAGATTTTGTTTTCCCGTGTGAAGAGAGGAAGAGGGGTGCACGTATGGGAGGATAAATATTTTAAGGAGGAGGTCGTTTACGATGGTTAGAATTTATTTGCCAATAGGTATGGTGGTTTTTTTTTTTTTTTGGTTTCTAGAATCCATCCACCCAATTATTAAACCTCCCACGAGGCTCAAACTTATAACCGTGTCGCGAGTACGAATGTTTCAGACACGTATCTTTATCGTTTCAAAATCCATATTGATTGCAGTATCAAATATTCTTCATTGTTTCACATGTTAACCTTTAGTTTGACATTGACGATCAAAAGTGATGGAATATATATTGACCAAAAACTTTCCAATACGCAGGTTCATGTCCAATCTCTTGAGAATCCATTCCTCGATAGTGAAGTTCAAATCGCACATAATCTTTAGAAAAAAGGATCTCTTGGGCATGATCAAAGGGCTGATTTCCTACGGGAAAGCTACCACTTATTCTCTTGACCCCTTGAAGTAACAAAATGAGTCCACCAAAGATTCTAGTTCCATTCCACCAGCACCACTCCCCTTTTGCTAAATTTGCACTCTTCCAGAGACCTTTTGTTGCTAAAATAAACTGAAATACAACCTTGTAGAGGCGTGCATTTAACTCAAAACGATAAGAGATTGAATTTGCTGTCAACCTATACGTTACGAAATGTTTTCAACATATGTAATTTATGAACATTGAAGAGAGAACCACGCATTAGCTAGTTATTAGTGGTCTTTAAAGTTTGGATATTCTCAAGCAACTCAATAAAGCCATTTAACAAGGTCGGATTCGATCAGCTTTTTCTGATGAAATCAATGTTGAGTAGAGGTCAACCGTCTCTATATAATAAGACAGCAACTCTTTTATCATATCATGGTAAGAAGTGAGCAATAGACAAGAAAGCCTTTGTTATCAGTAATAAGGAGAAGTTTCCAACTACCCTCGAGGGCTTCCAATATTCCAGGCTAGCTAATAAATGGCTAAAAATACTGAAATGTTGGAATCCCCGAGGGTGGTTGAAGACTCGCTCTTCGGGTCTGTGTCTCGACTGTCTCGATTTACCAATCATAAACACGTGACAACAACTCGATCTTGTCTGACAATGGAAGAGCAAACACGCGTGTTTGTGTGTTTATCAACTTGCGATATGATATGTTGCAGATAGTACTTCCACAGGTAACTAAGGTGATATTTATGATATTTCATACTTTTGTTTGCTACTAGTCAGTTTTGCTGATCGTGATTTTAGTTTTAATTCGGTGGTCGCAGTCGCTCCCACAAAAATTTGTTTAAGCAATCTAAGCCGGTTTACTTGGAAAATCTTAAGCCGACATGAGCACACATAGTAAACTAAGACGCGCTAACTATGCAAGTTCAGCGTTTATCCCTACAAGTGCTGGTCACCATAACACAATAACACCTAGCGATATAAAATGTTGACATCAAAGCTGGAATGACTAGCTTCGATTAGCTATATATGTAGCCATAGTGGCGAGCGGCTAGCTTTTTCACGAGCTTTTACTGTCAACTACACTGATTTGCAAGTGGGATGCGATATTGGTCGGATTCACCATTAATCTACCAGCTCTGTAAAGGTATTGATCGAAGTATATTTAGTAGAGATATGGCAATATATTCACGACAAGAAGATGCAGAACTGAACCAGCAAAGTTATATATAGAAGGCGGCTGTAACTAAAGCTGCCAATTTTAGAATGGACAAAACATGAATGCTTTCGCCAAAACTCTTACGTTCGAATGTCAAAGATCGAATAGAAAAGTGGAAAACTACAAAGGGCTAATGTGACATATTCTCATTGTCCTAAGTTGTAGCCCCGAGTATACGACAAATCTCGTGCCCAAATTTTGACGTCCTCGTCAAGAATATCTAGTTCTAAATTCTGGTAGAAGTACACATATCAAGGAATAAAGCTTTGTGATGTCCCTCGTGTAGGGTATAATTATTTCTTGTCTAGGACATAAATTTGTAAGTTATGACCGTATTATTATCAGAAGCCTCCCAACTTTTTTGTGATACAAAGTCTTCACATGCTCTACAAGTTTATGCAGATTCTCGTTGGTACCAGTCATAGATGGAAGGTACGTATCTTTGTTTTTAGTGCATATCGATCTGTGATCATGTCGTCCCTGCGCTTCACATTTTGGGTCAATGAAGAACTTTTGTTAGATAAACTGACCTAGGTGGGGGGAGGACGTTAGAAGGCACTCCTCCATTACAAGTCTGAGAAGGTTGATGTACTGAGCCTTACGCCCTTACCTCTGGTATTGTGGAGAGACGAGATTGAATTGGTAATGAATACTTGTGTATATGTCTAGTTCAAGTGAGGGGACAGGTAAATTAGAAGGCCCCCGCCAAGCCAAGTTACATCGATGCATGGTTAATTGTACCATTTGAAGTTGTAAGAGGGAGTGGAGTGTCATTAGTAGCAAATGGAGTAGAAAGAAATTAACTAGTTCAAGTGATCATACTTTGTTGCTCATTATCATTAAGGGCTGAGACGTTTCTTGTTCCACTTCTCAGAGGCCATGCCATGCAAAGTTAGCACAAAATAATTATTTGGTGCACGAGAGTAATACCAAAGTAGGATATATTGAAAAGATAGACGTTTCTCGTCACATGAATACAGAAGATATACATGGACATGGCGAAAACCGAAAGACATGCAGCGGGGAAAAGGTCTTGGAAATCCAACTTTCTCTGAACTCTCTCCCTCAACGGCTAACTCAAATCCTACTCGTATAACTTTTGGAGCAGCCGTTGAGGCGTAGAGTCCAGAAAAAAGCTGGCTTACCCCATTGGGATTCATGTTATGTCCGAACCTGAGGAGTATATATCGTGAAAGCATCCATGTTTTGAATGATCAACCATTCCAGGTGATGCTTTTAGGGGTAAGCAATCATCACAGACTAACTTGAATGTCTTTTAACTAAAGCCTAACCATGCGCTCAAAACCTCTTTCTGCTTTGGTTCTTCATTTTCTTTTCCAGTATGATGCTTCTCTCTTGTATTTAAGTACCATCCGATGATTCAAGCACGGTCATATGGAAGATGGGCAAGATATATCGTTAGTGTGGCGAAGCCACATGTAACCAAAGGTCAGCACTTGTCCACCTTTATCTATATCTATATTTATACTAATTATTAAGTCAAAACTTGGTTTGATGTAACACATCTTTAGTGTTACATAACTACTAGCCTACAATGACGACAAGTGGCATTCAATTTTTTTTTTAAAAAAAGTGACAAAATAAAAACCTTAATTGGTAAGTACTACCTATATAATTATATTTAGTTTTTACAACTTAAAATTCATCAAAAAATAGAGTTAAAGTGGTCAAGTTTGATACGATAATAATATTTTGCTAACTTATTTTTAGACACGTATGGCTAACTTATTTTTCTGTTATTTAAGATTTATTTTACTGAATATGATTTTTTTTTAAAAACAAAATTTGTACTATTAATTTCATTTTCACACACGCATCGTGTGTGTGAAAATTTAATATTGAAGCATAAGTGTTGAGAACTCTACAAGATAAAGTACACCAAAAGTTAATTTCACTGTAAAATTGGACTAGCTCACTCCAAAAATATTTTTGGCACGACTTAAAATGTCGTCATGCAATTCTTTAGTAAAAATTTAGATTGGACTAGTAACATTTGCGGTGGAATTACCAAATGTTCTAAATTTACATAGGCAATTTACTTGGGTTGCCTTCCTAAGGCAACATCATATATAATCAAATTTTACACTTTTATTTCCCTGGAGATGCCTTCAAGATACACGTAATACTCTGTTTGTTCAATTTTCTTGCATGCAAGATGGTCAGCGATCGATTCTGCCCATCAGTACTTAGAAAATCCGAGATGCGCTTCAACAAAGAGTCGACCAAAACAGAAGTTACCAATCCTATGATGGACATCTCACCGAATAATGCAAAAAACGAGATTGTCATATTCTCAATGTCTCGTTAATACGGACAAACAGTACAAGGAAACATATTGATAAGTTCTCATGTACTAAGATTGGACGTCCTCATCAAGAAAGTCTTAGCTTCAACGGGTTTACCAAGAACTTACAAAACATAAGTCAACGGAAATACTTGGGGAAAGTACATGTATCAAGATGCACGCGTGTACAAAGTTTCGGGATATCTCCGATGTTTTTTTGGGTAGAAAATGTTCTGTGATCCAACGTCTAAGGTAACATAATTTTTCCTTGATCTCTGGCCTATTTCATTAGCATCTTTGATCTGACGCTTTCAAATGCTCG
This sequence comes from Escallonia rubra, assembly GCA_033065855.1. Lineage (NCBI taxonomy): Eukaryota > Viridiplantae > Streptophyta > Magnoliopsida > Escalloniales > Escalloniaceae > Escallonia > Escallonia rubra. The sequence goes on along the minus strand of JAVXUO010002328.1, from coordinate 68,518 downwards.
GGAGTTATGGTGAAAAATCTTACATCATACAATATTTACTCGTGCTTGTGCCTCATTGGTGAATTGAACACCTTGTTTTATTAACGTGTATATTTGGTCAATGTTAGAGCAAAAACTGCTTAGGTTTTCCTTCAAAATAAAAATAAATTAAGAAATTGCACGGTGCAGGAGGGAGATGCTACCGGAGTTGTATGACCCTGAGCGCACGGTGCAAGAGGGTGCAGTTCATCAAGAAATCGTTCTTTCGGAAAGTGGCTCATGTCCAGAACGACTTCAATAGCGACCCGATCATGCCTGGTCCCCCCTGCAGGGATGCCCTTGCCAGTTTATACATGGTCTCACAACTAAATACTATGCTTCACATGTTTGAAAAAGATTATAGAGTCACGACTAGAAATTACTAAACATATTTAGCGACAATTATTTGTCACAATACGAAGCACTACTATTCAGGTTGTAACCAAAACTTCCACAAATTTATAGCGGTCTCAATCAATTTGGTTATTGCATGCAGCAAATTTCCCGCTGAGACGTTGAAGTGTAGATTTAACACCACCTAAACTGCACTGATGGAAGGGGGCTTCTGGTTACACAGGGGTCTTACAGTTCAATGACATGATGGACATGTATATTGAAAGATGGTGACGAATGTCTCAAGGATACTAGTTTGCTTGTTGTGGTGTTCATCCTTTCTTGTACGTGGGGATATTAACAATCTCTGAACGGCTCAGTACGCACTTTTTAAATTGTACCTGTGTCGTCCAAATAAAAAATTCGTTGTGCATACATGTGTAAATAGAACCAAGTCAGATTGAGCCAAATCATTTCGTAACAAAATGTTTAACCCGAACAGAATTGAACGAAACTTTTAACCCAAACCTTTTACTAACTCGTGATGAGCTATTTATATCTTTCGTACATGTTTGTGAATAATCCGTTCATGTCCACTATTCTTCAAGTCCAACTCGTTATGGTTTGCCTGATTCGGATTGATTTTGGCCCACTGATCTTGTTTCAGACTAAGGTTAAGGATTATCTAATATTTCTCGTCTTGCGTGAGATCGGTTTTTTTTTTTGAAATAGTCAGAATTGCATTTATATGACCCAATGGAATGGAAAATTGAATTCAAGACCTTGAAGTTCTTTCTCAAGGCCCTTTGCCGCTCTACCACCCCTTGGGTTAAAAGTTACATGAGAAACTTTGAATAAGAAAAAGAAAGTTCAGTTTGAAAGTATTAAGGTAGCGTTTGAAAACCATTTGATTTTTCGATTTTTTTTTCCAGTTTTGTTAGCTAGAGAAAAAACAATTTGGCACACAAATTTTTTTTTCCCAGTTTTGAAAACTAATTTTTAAAATATGACTATTTTTTAAAACTCTCATTTAGGAGTTTTGGTTTGGATTTTATTTTGAGACCATCACCCTTCATCTCACCGTCACAGCCACTGCCGTCGGCCACCGCACCGGCGGTGTCTGCTGCCGGCCAGCCAGCACTACCACCGCAACTAGCACCAAACAAATAAAATCAAAATAAAAAATGAGTAATCATATCAAACACAAAAAAAAAATAATAAAAACTCAAAATAAAAACTGGGTGATCAAATACTCATTTATATTTGTAAAAAATAAAAACTAAACTGGTTTTTGTTTTTGTTTTTTTTTAAACAGAAATTCAAAACTGGAAGTGATATCAAACAGACCCTAGACTTGAGAATTAATTATTTTGGCCACTGCCGACAGCTACCCTTTAACTTCGGTGGGAATTATTTGAAAATAACGTGTTGAAAAATCATAAACAAGACATAATCTTTTTGTTGTTAAAAAGAATGTTCTTTTTCTTTTTACAATTGGACATCAGCAGATCATATATAAACGAAATGATAAAAAAAAAAGGGTAATCATACTCTTCAGGATGATCCAAAGAATCAAATATGCAGGACAAAAACATCATCTTGATTTTTCCCTAATATCAAGCAAAAAGTTTATCCTAATATAATTTTGTCAAATTGATGTCGCACCTGCTTATCAAGTTAAACTCTTGACTACCATAGGAGTAAGTGAAAGGAAACCAAAAGTAAGGAACAATGACATAATTTTGTCTTCAAATCCATCTCACTCGCTACCAAGGGAGATCAAAATCACTCTCCAAAAGAGAGACAAACAACTCCAGGTTGGTAGAGGGACACAATTGCAAACTTCAGCCACAAAGTTTTAGACAACTGCATACTACAGAATTGGAAGAGAGATCACTCAAGCAACAAAATTCAAAGACAGTTGAATACCATAGACAATTGGAAAGAGAGATTACTTTCATTTTCATTACAGACCCAACCAGCATTCATACATAGAGACACCAAAATCAAACGAAATAGGTTCAAACACCCAGATCTAATTTACCAGGCGGTAGCTGGGGTTATGGGTAAAAACTTTGTCAGCAATCCTCTGTTGAGAGATATAAATCCCACATCGGGTAATTACAAACAATCCTCAAATATATAAGTCTTGTATGTTTCTCCTCTCATAGCCCAAGTTGATACTTTCTCATGGTATCAGAGCTGGTCGATCCAGGCCCAGCAGGCAATTCAATTAATTTCTCCACGTGATAGGCCCAATCAAAAAACAGTCGGGCCACGCATGAGGGGGCGTGTTGAGAGATATAAATCTCACATCGGGTAATTGCAAACAATACTCAAATATATAAATATAAGCCATGTAAGCCTCTCTTCTCATAGCCAATTGATTTTGACTTTTGAGGTGGATGCTTTCACATCCTCTGCCTTAACTTCCAAATCTCTCGTGTTGGCAGGATGGATCACAGGCATTGTAGCAAGGTGCTCGGCCAACTTGAACGGAGTTCAACTGAACTAGTAACGAACCCTCGAGCCCGACTGCGCTTTGAAAATCAGATTTCATAAGTTGCTTAGAAAATAAGATCGCGTTTTGGTTAGAACCCCCAATGATAGATGGAAGACGCATCTATTTGCTTTAGGCACAATAATATTTATTAGATCAGAAGAGATTTTGTATAGATTAAGCTGCAATCCTGATTAGTTAGGATAGAATTTACATTTCAAAATTTGTATTCAAAAGTTTGTATCATCCTTATCCATTATCCTGTACATTCTTTAAATACAAAAATCTCACAACCAATTAGGTGTGAGAGAGAGACAATACAAAATTTCTCTTTTCAAGTATATTCAATGCTAGAAAATTTTGTTTTTTTCCAGAACAGAGTCAATAGATATGAGGAGGAAACTGTGTAGTCACGCACTTAACTTCCTTAATAATTTACTTTCGATGAATATTAGTATAAACAAGACTTCATTTAAAGGTCGAACTTGTATTTGATTTTACTAGAAAGTCGTAATGGTGGTTTCAACTCAATTAGAAGGATCCAGCGGCCGGGAGAAGTAACGTATCGGCACTGCAGATGCATGTTGCTTCAAGATGCGTCCATTCACAATTCGCTTCTACCCAGTAGCTTTATGACGAGTGGCCTTCACTTGCATCATCTTTGTTCTCGGATTCTCCAGAAGTCTCTTTCCTTTGCATAATCTATGCCATAAACACGCTTCATCTTCACACCCAGAATCATGAAACAACAGGCAAGCAAGCTTGGAATCATTTCCTCCGCGCTTTTTAACCCCTGCCCTGTTCGCATTCTCTCTACTGCATTTGCAGTATCTGTGGCCTGGTCATGGCTTTGCCGTCGCGGCTGAAGGGAGATATAGTGCCGGTATGCGTGGCATTAGGGATGATAGTGGTTTCAACGTCGCTAGGGCTATACACGGCATTCCACCAGCTGGGGAGGTCTCCAAACGTGCATGTGAGGAAGTCGAGGAGGGAGACGCTGCCGGAGGTGGAAGAACCTGAGCATGTAGTGCACGAGGCCGAGAAATTCATCACGAAATCCTTCTTCCGAAAGGTGGCCCATGTGCAGGATATGGATCATCGTGATCGCTTTGTTCCTGATCCCAGCCATGGGGACATCCTTGCGAGGTAAAAGCTTATGCATGTAACTCATTCCTCGCCCCTCTGAATAGCTGCTGCATATTCGTTAACATCACTTTTCATCTCTAACATAAGAACTTCAACAACATGAACTATAACCAAATCCGACCGCCAAAGTTAAGATTACCTTCATCGGCTCAGAGTGGGCTAGCTGCATCAACGTCAGTTCTTTCTCTACCTCGGTCGTGATGTTATGCTCAATCCGACGAGAAACCTTAGATTATCAGAATTGGTACTGGATACATGCGTTCAGTATATCTAATAAACATTCTTGCCTTGTGCCATTTCAGCAAGCTGCATACTGAAACGTTGAAGTCAGCAGGAGTGGATCCGAAGCTACACTGATCGTAGACACAAAGCTACACACATACTCTGTAACTCTGAGGACTTTCTGGTCACCTTTCCGCTCTCTCTGTTGAGATATTGTAACAATGAAAAGGCTAGAGCACTTGAAGGTAGTGACAACTCATGTAAAAATGTACATTTGGAAGCAATGCTATAAAGTACTCAATGCAGAAAATATACAAGAGGGACTTTGCTCACAAGATAAATATACCTCCGCAAGTTTGGCCGCAAAGATAGATTACGTAATCACAACCATAGCGGTATAAGCACACTTCATACGTTTTTTTCATACAGCGATGACTCATGTTTAGATATCCCTAAATCACAAAATTTGAGCGTGAACATCCTTCTCAAAATCATGTTTGCAATCCGAAGCTTATAATGTTACACTATACGCCAGATTATTCTCATTACAGTGGTTGGAGTACATTTTTCCACCCATGTAGACGAACGGTATACCGTATCAGCTATAAATACACAACATCAAGCTGTATTAAAGGAATGGCAATTCTTCTCAAACATTGCATGTTGTATGAATGGATCTGTTGACCACCTTGATAGGATCAGAACTGCATCAAACCTCCTCAGCTCTAGCAGACACGAAAAGGGAGAACTATTTCCTGAAAAGTTCTCCTATGCCTCCCCTTCAAGTGCACCGAAACAAGCAATATGCAACAAAAGCTGAGAAAAGGGAGCTCCTCAGCAAATCCAGCACAAATAAAGTATTTCGTAACTGATAGTCTAAAAGGCATGATACTAAAGATAAAATTCCAACTTCTTTTAGCAACTGCAAGATCAAACAACAGATGATCAAGAGTCTCCCCGCCTCTCTAACAGAGAAAGAACCTAGGAAGCACCGACACCTCATATAGGTGGATATATTGTGTCCAATAACTCACCGATAGGTCTGGACACCTGTTCAAACCTCTCAGCGGTGTCCGAATTTGTTTATTTACTTTTAAATTACCCAATACCGTGTCCGACACCTCTTAAAGAAGTGTTTACGCGTATGAGGCCAAAATACAATGTACCAAACTTATTTCAGGACAAATTTGGGGTTTTTTAGAAGTGAATTTTTAGGTCAAATCCTTATCAGATCGACCTAGCAAAATTTACTTTTTGTCTCTCTCATCTATTTCTATTTTCATTCTTTTTGTTACTTAAAGCATCCAAACTAAGATATGCCAACATTTGTGACCTTATTTACAGATGCATCTGTCTATTTAAAAATACCTGCTCAACGTCACCCTATCCACCATATCAAACACTTTTTGGCTAATTCAACAACCGCAAACTGAAAAAACATCGAAATAAGTGCATTTTGCACGGAAACATCTAAATGCAACCCTAATTCCACACACAAACAATGAATCTCTTCGCCTTTATTTAAAACACAAAGTCTAACGCAAGCTTTGAAGACAGAAGGAAAGGTGTACTCATCCGGGACGGTGCCGTTTCGGATCATCTGGTTGTAAAAGAGGATTACTTATTGAGGGATATTGAGCTGTGAGATTAGACTTGGAACATTGTATTCCAGGAATGGGCAGTTTGGGGAAAAGAGAGAGACTGGTGGAGAAGCTTGCTGGATATTAAGGGGTGATGGCATTGGAGAGAATTTGGTGGAGATGGTGGGGGTGTTTGTGGGTTTTTAAGAGAGGGAATGAGAAGGTTGGGGTTTTGGAGGGGAGATTAGGGTTTTGGGTTTGGGAGGTCTTAGAAAGGGGGGAAGGTGATGCATTTGATTTGAGTGTTTTTTTGTGTAACTAACACTTATGACTGTAGGTGACGGGCCAGATGTTACAGCCAATCTAAAGGAAAAACACAAGGTACGTAGTAAGGACTAATTTGGTAAAACAACATGGACAGATTCAGAAAGTCTAAATCGGGGGCGCTAAAAAATCATAAAAGAAAATTTTGATGGCGAACACAAAAGGATTCAAAAGGCTCAAGTTCACATAAAATATATAATCAAAAACACATTATAATTAGCGTCACTATTGAATCCGTTAAATACAAAATAGATTACTCAATTTAACTACTAACAATATATATTTTCACTAACATAGTGATTTATTTAACTTGCTAAGGTTCGTCAACAATAAATTTCTAATTTTGCATGAGAAAAGCTTAACTCTTACTATATAAATATATTATTAATGTGATTAATAACTATATGAGTACATTAGTTACGTATAAGTCAACCAACTATAAGAATTTAAACTAAATAAAAAAAAGAACGAACCTTAATCTATTCTTTCTTTTTTTTTTTTGTAATGTTGATTTCTAGCATTTTGAATTTAGAAGAATGAAGATAAAGCAAAAAAATGACAAAGATAAAAACTATGATAGGGTACAAAGAGTAAAAGACACAACAAAATGAAATCATAATAAATTAATGTTACAATATAATGAAATTTTGTAAACATTTTAAATATTTTAATTATGTTTACTCATTATCTATGAAACTAAAAAAAAATTCCAAAAAATTTGAGGGGTGTCATGCCCCCCCCCCCCCCCCCCCCCCACCACCACCACCACCACCACCACACCACAGTCATGGGGGTGGTCCGCCCTTGTAAAACAAATTGAATGGGCCGGACGAGTTTGGTGGCTTCTCATGCCTGACCAACCCTATTATACCGTTGTGATTGACTCGGGTTTGAACAAAATGTTTCTAACTCTTTTATTCACCGATTGAAAACTCGAAGTTAAAACTCATTAAATTGCCGGTAAGTGACACCAAAATTTTTCTTGAATTGGTGTTGTTTGGACAAAATATGGGGACATCGCAATTAGCACAGCCGTATGGAGGCACGTACGGGCACAGCGATACGGAAGATCATCATATGGGAGAGGAGAACTCGAGAATATTGAGGCTTAAATGTACCCGAACATGGGAGAGCCTACCTTTTTCCTAATGGAAGACAATCAATTGGTGATTATCCTCTGACGGAATTCTGAAAAAGCAAGGATACTCACCACATGAAGGGAAACGAGGTGAACTGAATTAGATGTCTGATCCAAATAGATCGTGGTCGCCTAAACGTGACAAGTTCACGCTAAAAGTGGCCACGTATTATTTCCTACATCATGTACCAAAAGAGATTCTTTTTTTTTTTTTTTGGGGGGGGGGAGAAGAGATCCAGAAAGTCTAACCGGGGGGCCAAAAAGACATAAAAAATTTGATGACTAACTAAATGAATGAAGAAGGTTCGAGTTTACATAAACCATGAAAAATAAAAAAAACACTAAGATTAAATGTAGTTCATCAAGGTTTCACAAAACAAGAAAAATAACTCTATACATTGATGGTTAAAGCAGAACTCGGCGTTCTTTATAGTCACGAAAATCATCAATGATCGAGTCTATAGTAAACGTTTTCACAATATCTTTCTCAATGTGCACAATCAAAATCATTGCTGACGTTCGTACTTTCAAGTCTTGGAAATTTTTTAGGTCGACTTTCTGGACTCAAAATCTCAACGTCAGTAGCAAGATTAGGAATTGGTGCGACAATGTTATCATCATTAACATTCTTGGTTGGAGGAAGTCATTCATCAACATTGCTACTGCTAACATTTTTTGTTTGAAAGAAAGAATCAATTGTGCGTGACTTTGACTTTCTCATCTACAAAAATAAACATATTATAATTAGCGTAACTATTGAGTACGATAAATGTATAGTAAATTGCTCAGTTCGTATTTTTTCGTAACTATTGAATACACTAATACTATAAGAATTAAACTAACGATAGCTTAACTATTGAAATAGTGTAACAATTGAATACGTTAATACTATAAAAATTAAACTAATGAATAGCGTAACTATTAAAATAGCGTAACAATTGAATACATTAATACGATAAGTAGCGTAACTATTGAATTTGTTAATACTTCAAGAATTAAACTTAAAACAAAAGAACTCACCTCGATCAATTCATATTTTTTCGTAATTCGGAGATTTGAAATTTAAGATTTGGAAGAATGAAGAATGAGAACGAAATGATTATGACGGCCGGTGACTCAAAGCGTAAAGAATACAACAAAAAGAAACCCTAATCAATTAGTTACGATATAATGACATTTTTGTAAATACGTAAAAAATGAGTATCTAATTAAAATAATTAAAAAAAATAATTTTCCAAAAAGTTGGGGGTGCCGTGGCCCCCCCCGGTCAGGCAGGAGCTCCGCCTCTGAGAAGAGGGGTGCAAATATGTTTTGGCGAGGGTAAGTTTTTTTAGTTGGAAGAACAAATATTTGTCCAAGGAGGTGTTTATGATGGTTAGAAGTTATTTGCGAATATGTATGGTGGGATTTTTTTTTTTTTTTTTTGGTTTGTTAGAAGGATAGAATCCATCCAGCCAATTATTCAACCTCCCACAAGCCTCGAACTTATAATCGTAATCTCGTCGCGAGTACGAATATTTAAGATACATATCTTTATAATTTCGAAATCCATATGGATTGTTGTATCAAATATTCGTCATCGCTCTAGTTTGACATTCACGACCAAAAAGTGATGGAATATTTACTGACCAAAAATTTTCCAATTCACAGGTTCGTGTCCAATATTCTCTTGAGAATCCATTCCTCGATAATGAAGTTCAAATCGCACATAATCTTTAGAAAAAAGGGATCTCTTGGGTATGATCAAAGGGCTAATTTCCTATGGGAAAGCTACCGGTTATTCTCTTGACCCTTGAAGTAAAAAGATGAGTCCATCCATGATTCTAGTTTCCATTCCACCAGCGCCGCTCCCCTTTTGCTAAATCTACACTCTTTCAGAAATTTTTTGTTGCTAAAATAAAATAAAATACTACCTTGTAGAGGTGTGCATTTAACCCAAAACGATAAAATATTGAATTTAGTGTCACCCTATACATTACAAAACGTTGCTTACACGTGTATTTTGCGAACGTTGAAAAGTAAACCATGCATTAGCTAGTTATCAGTGGTCTTAATAGTTTGAATATTCGCAAGCAACTCAATAAAGACATTTAACAAGGTGGGATTCGATCAGCTTTTCTGATGAAATCAATGTAGAGTAGAGGTCAACCGTCTCTATATAATAAGCCACCAGCAAGGGATTGTATCATGTTAAGAAGTGAGCTATAGAAAAGAAAGCCTTTGTTATCAATAATAAGGAGAAGTTTCCAACTACCCTCAAGGGCTTCCAATATTCCAGGCTAGCTAATAAATGGCTTAAAAAACTGAAATGTTGGAAGCCCTGAGGGCGGTTGAAGACTCGCTCTTCGGGGTTGTGTCTCGACTGTCTCGCTTTACCAAGCATAAACACGTGACAACCACTCGATCTTGCCTGCCAATGGAAGAGCGAACACGTGTGTTTACCATAATGCGATATGATATGTTGCAAATAGAACTTCCACGGGTAACTGAGGTGATATTTATGATTTTCCATACTTTTGTTTGCTACTAGTCAGTTTTGCTAATCGAAATTTCGTTTTAATTCTGCGGTCACTGACGCTCGCATGTTCAAAAAAATACGTAACAAAAATTTGTTTAAGCAATCTAAGCTGGTTTACTAAGGAAATCTTACGTAAGCTAACATGAGCATACATAGCAAACTTATACAAGTTCAATGTTTATCCCTGTAAGCTGCTTGTCACTAGTTATTACAATAACACCTTATGCTGACATCAAAGCTGGTATGACTCGCTCTCATTAGCTATAAATGTAGCCACACTGAGCGTCTAGCTAGCTTTTACTGTCAACCACACTGATTTACAAGTGGGATACGATTTGGTCGGATTCACCAGCCATCTACCAGCTCTGTCAAGGTATTGATTGAACTACTTTTAGTAGAGATACGGCAAGAAATTCACTACAAGAAGATGCAGAACTGAACCAGCACAGCTACGTACAGAAGGCGGCTGTAACTAAAGCTGCCAATTTTGGTATTGACGAAACAGGGATTTTTTCGGCAACTCTCTTGCTTTACACGCTTCGAATATCAAAGAACAGAAAAGTGGAAAACTACAAAAGGCTAATGTGCCGTATTCTCATTATCCTAAGTTGTAGCCCCGTTTATAGGACAAATCTCGTGCCCAAATTTTGACGTCCTCATCAAGACAACCTAATTCTAATTGGCTGGGTTTACCAAGAAGAGGAGTAACTGGTCTACAGGAACATTCTTGTAGAAGTACACATATCAAGGAATAAAGCTTTGTGTTGTCCCTCGTGTAGGGCATCATAATTTCTTGTCTAGGACATGAATTTGTAGGTTATGCCAGTATTAATATCAGAAGCCTCCCAACTCTTTTCTGATACAAATCCTCACACGCCCTACAAGTTTATGCAGATTCTTGTTAGTACCAGTCATACATGAAGGTACGTGTTTCTTTGTTTTAAATGCATTTGCCAAGCAGTCCTTGCACTTCACATTTTGGGTGAATGAAGAATTTTTGTTAAGACTGACCTATTTCCTGTGCCTAGCAATAAGAGGGTGGAGGGAGGACGTTAGAAGGCTCTCCTCCATTACAGGTCTGAGAAGGTTACCTCCGATAATGTGGAGGTAACCTGAGTGGTAATGAATACAGGTACGTCTAGTTCGAGGGGCAGGTTTTTTAGAAGTCTCTCATCAAGTTGTACCGGTGCATGATTGTATCATGTGCATTTGAAGTTGTCAGAGCGAGTGAGATGTCATTACTAGCATGGACTGGCGAGAAGATGGGTAGTTTAAGTGATTAAATTTTGTTGTGTTGGAAGCAACGCCCCCATTCCCTAATTCATGAGCATTAATTAAGGGCTGAAAAGTTTCTTGTTCCACTTACTCAGAGGCCATGCGCGCTAGCTGAAGTTGCCACATAATAATTACTTGATGCATGAGAGTAATACCAAAGGAGAAATTACTGAAAAGATACACGTTTCTTGTCATATGTATACAGAATATATACATGGGCATGGCGAAAACCGAAAGTCGTGCAGCGAGAAGGTCTTGGAAATCCAACTTTCTCTGAATTCTCTCCCTCAACGGCTAACTCGAATTCCACTTGTACAACTTCTGGAACAGCCGTTGAGGCGTAGAGTTTGTTAGAATTCAAACCCTCATCAAATGAGTTGCAAATGTTGACTTGGAAGAATATAAAGATAAGGAGGTTACCAATTAGAAGACTCACCTAGCTGCCAACCGACTCAAGAAGAAGATAAGGAGATTTGGAGGCTGCCGACTCATGGAATTTGAAAATGGTTGCAATGTTTTGACTAGTGCATGGGTTAAGAAGGTCGGAGAAGATGAAGTTGCCGACTTGGAAGTTTTGAGAAGATAATGCATGGTTGCCGACATACTCCTTCTATATATATGGAGTCTTGTTTGTTGTTTTTAAGTTTAGTGTGTGAGAGTATTAGAGAGTGATTTTGGGAGAGAAAACAAGCAGCAGCTTGTGTAAAAAGAGAGAATGAGTGAGTTACTTTGAGAGAGAAAAAACCAAGCAGCAGCTTGTGTGTGAGGAAGAGAAACAAATTGAGAGAGGTGTGAAACACCAAGTTTGTGAGAGTTACATATATTTTGTTCAAGTGAGTTCTTGTATGAGAAATCTTGTGTCGATATATATATATATATATATATATATACATCGCAGTTGTTCGAATTATTTGTTTGTGATCCCATTACGCTTCCAACAGAGTTCAGAAAAAGCTGGCTTTCCCCATTAGGACTCATGTTATGTCCAAACGTAAGGGGTTTAGCCAGATCGTGGAAGCATCCATGCATTGAATGATCAACCATTCCAGGTGCTGCTTTTACAAGTGGTAAGCAATCATCGGATATTAACTTGAATGTCTTCGAATGAATGAAACCTAACCATGCTCTCAAAGCCTCTTTGTGCTTTGGTTCTTCATTTTGTTTTACGGTATGATGTTTCTCTCTTGTATTTAAGTACAGTCAGAAGATTCACGCATGGACGTCGTATAGAAGATGGGCAAGAAATATTATCATTGTGGCGACTGGCGAGGCCACATATAACCAGAGCTGGTCAGCACTTTCCGACCTTAATCTTTCGATCATAAAAGACTGCTTTATTATCTGCGACTATAGCGGTCGCGCACTATAAAGAGTATTTCTCTGGCCTCGCCCCACATATCTTGCGCTTTCTTCAAGTAATAGGAGTTAGCACGGTCCGAAGCTGCAGGACAAAAGTGACGCTCAGAGGGCCAAGTCATCACCGTTACTCTTATCACTCGAAAGATACGGTATGTCCGAATGAAGAACGGGCCGTACTGAAGCTTTGGAGGATTGTTCCAGAAGACAGATTGTTCAAGAAATTAACCTAGTTCACATCTCAGGGTGTTTTTTCAAACAATTTTTTTTCCAAGATTTTCAGTTCGTTACATTTTTTTGGTATATTTAGCTTGCTGTCTGTAAGAACAGGGAATATGCCACTTTTGTAATTGGCATGATGAGAGAGTCAGCAAGAATGCGTACATGCATAAAAGGGAATGTTTTTCCCCCCTCATAAAAGAGAAGTCTTGGTTATCCAAATACAAGTAGAAAGCCAACTTTAGTCAAGTCAAGACAAGTCAATTGAGCAGCATTCAATTTTTCTTTTTGACAAAAGTTGGCAGCTTCGATAGAGTTCTCTAACATTCTACCTATAGAAGATAGACATGCATGCAAGAATGCAACCTAGCTGGCCTTATAGTAAAATTAAGTATAAGATTGTATACCTCTAATTTGGTAAAATTTATTTGATGGTCCCAAATTCATGATTCCGATCGTCTATTACCGATAAATATAGTCTAATAACTCCGTGTCTCCTTTAGGCCCTTCTCCTTTGTCATTCGTCTCCCTCTCGTTCAACAATTCTATACGGTTGGGACCAATAATCCGAAACTATGAAGCATCTTTGTATTATCTGGATGAAGTGGATTGTCTAATGGGCTTTAGTGGGTTAAATTACAAATTGAAGTATAAGTGTTGAAAACTGCACAAGATAAAATACCCCTAAAGTTATTCTCACTGTAAAGTTGGACTAGATCACTCCATAATATTTTTGGTGGCACGTCCTCGCATAAGGTGGTATAAAGATAGATACCGCAGCCACCTTACTCATCATATCGAAAGAAAGAGAGACAAAGTCGGACACTGATTCCAAATGTCGTCATGTAATTCTCTGGTAACAATTTAGAGCGGACTAGGAACAACTTGTGGTGGAATTATTAATTTCTCTAAACTTACTTGCGAAATTTACTTGGGTTGCCTTCCAAGGGCAACTCTACTCCGTACTTTACAATTCTCTTAAGATGTTTTCAAGGCACACATAATACTCTTTTTGTTCAGCTTTTTTGCGTGCAAGATGGTCAGCGATCGATTTTGCCCATCAATACAAAGAAAATCCGAGATGCGCTCCAACAAATAGCCGACCACAACAAAAGCTGCCAATCCTATCATATAAATGCAAAATACGAGCTTGTCATAATCTTAATGTCCCGTTTCTATACGGACAAACAGTACAAGGAAACATATTGACAAGTGCTCATGTTACATGTACTAAGATTGGACGTCCTCATCAAGGAAATCTTAGCTCTAACTGACGGGGTTTACCAAGAAATTGCAAAACATAAGTCAACAGAAATCCTTGGGGAAAGTACATGCATCGAGGTGCAGGTGTATAAAGCTTCGGAATATCTTCTATGTTTTTTTTGGTAATAAGAGAATTGCATTGATATGAAAAGATCCATAGTTCAAGAGAGCAAGGGATACCGGCCTCAGGGCCATACAACAGATAAGAAAAAAGAGTACGGAAAAACTAAAACAGTAAACACCATAAGTATCTATGCCATTCCATCATGGCCAGGACTCATCGCCGTAAGTAACCAATGATCGAGTCCTGGTAGACTGTCGATCGAGCTTGGCAAGCAAAAAGAGCTAGAGCTCGGGCTTCCTTCACTAGACTAGGAGCTGCACTGGCAGTACTATAATGATGGAATTCCTTAACTATATGGCAAAAGTCATAGATAATAGGTGCCACCGTGTCAATGATATGCTCAGATCCCGACATCTGGTTCAGCAGAAAAGAAGACATTGTTAGTACATGGATATGAACAAAACGCTGTTTCAAAGCCCATATATGTAGACGTATGAAGCATGCAATGTGCAAGAGCAGTATATAGGTCCGACGAGACAGCTGAGAAGGAAGCTGAGCCACACCGGATATTATTGGTGTAGCAAGAGAGACCGATCCCAACCCTAAAGCGAGAGGGATCAAAACAAGCATGGATGATCATGGTAATTTTGGGGAGCAGGCTACAGGGGCACAGAGAAGGGTTAAAATAAATGTTAAAAGGACCTACATGTGTGTTAGTGAGGGTGGATATATGTTGAGGTGAACAGTTGGGTCGTGGTAAATTCCTAGGTGAAGTGGGTAATTTATGCATGTGAGTGTAAATTAAATTAGACAGGGATATAATTTTCTGTAATATCGGGAGTGGGGTGAAGGGGATTTGCCGGAATACTAGGTGATTTCTACAGGTCCACACAACCCAGATAGTAACGAAGAAATATACGACAGCTAGCCAATTTCCTGGCGCACTTGGCTTCTTCATTAGCCAAGCAATTAGCCATTCCTTGAACGAGACCCCAATAGTATCTGTTCTGATACCAAGCGGTATGCCAAACCATATCTGCCGCACCAAAGGACAAGACATAAAGGCATGCCCAATATCCTCCGGATGAAGATTGCATAGCGGGCAAAGATTGCTAGTAGTAATGTTGAGTCGCTGTAGGTTTGTATAAAGTGTTAAGCGATCCCATAAGATTTGTCATATTAGGAAATTAATCTTCAATGGCACTGGTAGCTGCCATAACTTCCTCCAGACGTCATGTTGGAGTAGAGGCGGCCGTGAAGGAGGCTGAGGAAGTAAATTCAGAGCTATATTTTTCTTTGCAAATAACATGTTGTAAGCCGAGGCTACCGTAAAGTTACTATCCTTGGTATGTCCCCATACTTGTTGATCCTCAAAATCATGTTTCGGGAAATGTATGGCCATGATTTTCTGGCCAAGCTCGGGCGGGAAAAGTGCATTAATTTTACGGCAATAGACGGATAATTTGTACTGTACATTTTAATTTGCTTTTATTTTGAAGGAAAACCAAAGCAATATTAATCTTGCTCTAACATCGGCCAACTATATACATTAATAAAACTTGGTATTCAATCACCAATCAGACATAAGTACGAGAAAATATAGTATGACGTTCGATGTTCACCAATGGCCTTGAGCATTTAGAATTGTCGAATCAAAGATGCTAATCATGAGATAGGCGAAAGTACAAAGTGCGGATTTCTTTTTTCATTGTTGTTAAAGGCCACACTTGGACTATATATACGTGGGGCAGAGATCTCTTCTTATGACTAGTGGACTACTTATCCTTCATCTAAGTGTATTTTTAGGTTGTACATTAAGCTTTAATTCGAATCGAAGCGTACAGTCGCGTTGTCGTAATGTGTGCTCTTGTTTCATGATTCACACCCAGAATCATGAAACAACAGGCAAGCAAGCTTGGAATCATTTCCTCCGCGCTTTATAACCCCTGCTCTGTTCGCATTCTCTCTACTGCATTTGCAGTATCTGTGGCCTGGCCAAGGCTTTGCCTTCTCGTCTGAAGGGAGATATAGTGCCGGTATGCGTGGCATTAGGGATGATAGTGGTGTCAACGTCGCTAGGGCTATACACGGCATTCCACCAGCTGAGGGGGTCTCCAAACGTGCATGTGAGGAAGTCGAGGAGGGAGACGCTGCCAGAGGTGGAAGAGCCCGAGCATGTAGTGGACGAGGCCGAGAAATTCATCACGAAATCCTTCTTCCGAAAGGTGGCCCATGTGCAGGATATGGATCATCGTGATCGCTTTATTCCTGATCCCAGCCATGGGGCCATCCTTGCCAGGTAAAAGCTTATGCATGTAGCTCATTCCTTGCCCCTCTGAACAGCTATTGCATATTCGTTAACATCATTTTTCATCTTTAACATAAGAACTTCGACAACATGAACTATAACCCAATCCGACCGCCAAAGTTAAGATTAACTTCATCGGCTCGGAGTGGGCTAGCTACATCAACGTCATTTCGTTCTCTACCTCGGTCCATATATATGTCATACACAATCCTACAAGAAACCTTAGATTATCAGAATTGGTACTGGATACATGCGTTCAGTATATCTAATAAATATTCTTGCCTTGCCATTTCAGCAAGCTGCATACTGAAACGTTGAAGTCAGTAGGAGTGGATCCGAAGCTACACTGATCGTAGACACAAAGCTACACGCAAACTCTGTCAACGGGCCGGGCTTGGGCCGGCCCAGCCTGGGCCCAGTGGTCCAAAAGAGAAAAAGGGCCAGGGCCAGGGCCGGGGCCGGGCCAGAGAGAATGGAAACCGGGCCGGGCCTGGCCAGATTAATGGGGTATCTAGGCCCAGTCCAAGCCTTGGCCCTAGGCCCTATATTTAGGGCCGGGCTTGGGCCGGGCCCGGGCCCAATCCTATATATATATATATATATATATATATATAAATTTCTTGTTAAATACTTTAATTGCCATAATTTCTTGTTATTATGTAAGCAAATTGTAATGTAATAATTAGGTTTCTAATGACTGTATTACGTAGAAAAGTCTAATTTTTTAAAGAATGTCATAAATAAAGCTAATAGAAGCTCATTTTGAGAGCTTTTACGGTTGTGTGTGCATGCAACTTTTCTTTATCCTCATGTTATGAACAAACTACTTTAATATTTAACTGAGACAACTTATTCTTTCTGCTAGTTAAAAAAAAAAAGCGTAGAAGAAGAAACATGTATTTTTTGCATGCAAATTAAGCATATTTGAGGAAAAGATAATGTGCGCATTTGTATCGAGTTACTCCAAACTATTTTTTTGGATATTTTCCAATAATATTTCACAAAGTGCTCGAAAGGGCCGTATATATAGAATCAATACAAAAGCAATCAAATAGTGCCTGAATATATTCAATAGGGGTGGATCTCGGAAGCCACATCGAGAGGGTGGCCGTTATTATGGTAGTCGATAGAGATGCGAGCGTAACAAAAGCGCATAAGTCATTTATTTTTTATTTACCGTTTAATGGGAAACTGTGTGTTTTTTCCTTCATTTTTTACGTGTAGCACTCTAAACTTTTTAAAAAGCGACTTGGAAGTAAATAAATTTTCATTTTGTGGCGGCGCATAACACGGAGTTTTAGCTAGCAGCAAAATATTAGAATTCCCAAACACAATCCGACAGAATTCCAGCGGATACTTCCAACTCTAGGCTCAAGCTATAAAAGTTTTTGGTTGACAACCATGAAAAGACTAGAGCACTTGAAGGCAGTGGCAACTCATGTAAAAATGTACATTTGGAAGCAATGCTATAAAGCACTCAATGCAGTGCCGGGTCAGAAAATATACTTCAAAGAGGGACTTTGCTCACAAGATATAGACCTTGGCAAGTTTGGCAGCAAAGGTAGATTATGTAATCACAACCATAGCTGTATAAGAACACTTCATAGATTTTTTTTTCATACAGCGGTGACTCATGTTAAGATATCCCTAAATCACAAAATTTGAGCGTGAACATCCTTCTCAAAATCATGTTTGCAATCCGAAGCTTATAATGTTACACTCTACGCCAGATTAATTTCATTACAGTGGTTGGAGTACCTTTTTCTTCCTTTGATAAGTAGAATTATTCCATGTCTTCTCAAATCGTGCAATATTCTTGTTCCACCCATGTACACGAACAGTATAGGTATCAGCTATCATTACACAACATCAAGCTGTATTAAAGGAATGGCAATTCTTCTCAAAACATTGCATGTTGTATGAATGGATCTGTTGACCACCTTGATAGGATCAGAACTGCATCAAACCTCCTCAGCTATAGCAGACACGAAAAAGGAGAACCATTTCCTGAAAAGTTCTCCTATGCCTCCCCTTCAGGTGCACCAAAACAAGCAATATGCAACAAAAGCTAAGAATTTGAGTTTCCTGCTTTCGCTCCGTCTTTTTATAAAACTTGGAGCTCCTCAGTAAATCCAGTACAAAATAAAGTATTTCGTAGCTAAAAGTCTAAAACTCACAGTACTGAAGACAAAATCCCAACTTCTTTTAGCAACTGCACGATCAAACAACAGATGATTAAGAGATTGTCCACCTTTCTTACGGATAAAAACCTTGGAATCACTGACACCTTATATAGGTCGACATATGATGTCTGACATCTACGGGCACCTCGAAACCTCACTGATACCTCCGAAGACGTGCTCGAATCTCCCAGCAGTGTCCGAATTTATTTATTTACTTTTAAATTACCCGAAACCGTGTCCGACACCTCTTGAAGAAATGTTTACGTGTATGAGGCCAAAATACAATATACCAAACTTATTTCAGGGACAAATCTGAGGTTTTTTAGAAGTGAACTTTTAGGTTAAACCCTTATTAGATCAACCCAGCAAAAGTTACCTTCTTTCTCTCTCATTTATTCCTCTTTTTCTTCTTTTTGTTACTTAAAACATCCAAGCTTGCCCGTTCATAGTAAGACATGTCAACATCTCTGACCTTATTTGGCTATATAAAACCTCTCTTTCATGCCTCACATCACAGTCACCCAAATTCCCCAAACACCCTTAATGCACCACTACAACAATCTCTCTAAATACCCCAAAATCATACTACTCGACGTCACCGTATCCACCATATCAAACACTTTCTTGCTAATTCAACAACAGCATACTGAAAAAACATCGAAATAAGCGCATTTTGCACGAAAGCATCAAAATGCAACCCTAATTTCACACACATACAATGAATCTCTTAGCCTTTATTTAAAGCACAAAGTCTACGGCCGTTTTCGGATCATCTGGTTGCACAAGAGGATTATTTATTGTGGCATTGAGCTGTGAGATTAGACTTGGAACATGAAATTCCAGGAATTGTCATTTTGGGGAAAAGAGAGAGACTGGTGGAGAGGCTTGCTAGATAAAAAAAAAGGTCACTAAATTGGCCAAAAGTGATGGCATTGAAGAGAATTTGGTGGAGATGGTGGGGTGTTTGTGGGTTTGTAAGACAGAATGAGAAGGTGTGTGTTAGATAATATTAGATCAATCTAGAATTGTTAAGTTTAACTTTTAAATAAGAAGTGATTAGTATTTTTGAAGATAATATTGTTAGGTTGAGTTATCAATAAATTTGAATTATCAATTCCACCTATATATAAGTGCTTGTACTCAACCAACATGATGTGAATGAAATCCTACTTTTATAATTCAATAGTTTGGCATGTGGGAGAGGGAAAAACTGGGGTTTTGGAGGAGAGAGATTAGGATTTTGGGGTTTGGGGTTTGGGAGGTCTGAGAATAGTCTGGCATGAGGGAGAGGAAAAACTGGGGTTTTGGAGGAGAGAGATCAGGGTTTTGGGGTTTGGGAGGTCTCTGAGAATGGGTTTGGGGGTTGACAGGCCATATGTCACGGCCAATCAAAGGGAAAATATTAGTACGAAGTAGGGGGAATAATGTGATAAAACAACTTGAACGAGCCGGACGAGCACGACGGCATCTCGTGCCCGACCAACCTTTATTACGGGACTCGGGTTCGAACAAAACATCTCTAACTCTTTTATTCAATGAAGAAAACTTGCTGTTAAAATTCATTAGCAACTTCATTGAAATCGTCGCTAAGTGACACCATAATTTTTGTTGAATTGGTGCTGTTGTGGAAAATATATGGGGAGACCTAGCACAACGGTATATAGCACAGCAGTCTGGGCATTGTGGTACGGCGACGGTACGAGGACAGCGGGCCAACGGAAGGAGAATCCAAGATATGAGTATTGGGGGCTTAGATGTACCTTACCCTTACATTGGAGAAACTTTTTCCTAAGGGAAGACAATAAATTGATCCTAATGAAAGAAAATTATTTGGTGATTATCTCGAGAGAGAAATTCTGGATAAGCAAGGATACTTCATCAAATGAAGGGAAAGGAGGTGAACTGAATTAGATGTCCGATGCGTAGAAGTGGTCACAACCATAATGTGACCTTATATGACATGTGTCACGCTAAGAGTGGCCGCGTACTTTTTTTTCAGGTGCCAAAAGAGATTCCCTTTTTTCCGTGTGGAGAGGAAGAGGAGTGTGCGTATGTGTGAAGGCGAGAGTAAGATTTTTTTAGTTGGGAGAACAAAAAAAATTCGGAGGAGGTCGTTTATGATGATTAGAACTTATTTGCGAATATGTATGGTGGGTGTTTAATTTTATTTTTATTTTTTCTGTTAGAAGGAAAGAATCCATCCACCCAATTATTCAACCTTCCACAAGCCTGGAACGTATGACCGTGATCTCGTCGCGAGTACGAATGTTTTAGACACGTACATCTTTATTGTTTTCTAATCCATATGGATCATTGTATCAAATATTCTTCGCAGTTTCACATGTTAACCTTTAGTTTGACATTCACACCCCAAAGGTGATGGAATATATATTGACCAAAAACTTTCCAATACGCAGGTTCGTGTCCAATCTCTTGAGAATCCATTCCTCGATAATGAAGTTCAAATCGCACATAATCTTTAGAAAAAAGGATCTCTTGGCCACGATCAAAGGGCGGCTGATCAAAGGGCGGCTAATTTCCTATGGGAAAGCTACCAGTTATTCTCTTGACCCTTGAATTAAAGAATGAGTTCACCCAAGATTCTAGTTCCATTCGACCAGCACCACTCCCCTTTTGCTAAATTTTCACTTCTTCAAAAACCTTTTGTCGCTAAAATAAAATGAAATACAACCTTGTAGTGGTCTGCATTTAACCCCAAAACAATAAGAGATTGAATTTAGTGTCACCCTACACATTAAGAAACGTCGCGACAAATGTATTTTGTGGAGTTAAACAGTAAACCATGCATTAGCTAGTTATTAGTGGTCTTAAAAGTTTGGATATTCGCAAGCAACTCAATAAAGCCATTTAACAAGGTGGGATTCGATCAGCTTTTTCTGTTGAAATTAATGTAGAGGTCAACCGTCTCTATATAATAAGCTAGCACGCTATTGTTTCATGGTAAGAAGTGAGCAATAGACTAGAAAGCCTTTGTTATCAGTGATAAGGGGAAGTTTCCAACTATCCTCAAGGGCTTCCAATATTCCAGGCTAGCTAACAAATGGCTAAAAATACTGAAATGTTGGAAGCCCTGAGGGTGGTTGAAGACTCGCTCCTCGGGGCTGTTTCTTGACCGTCTCGATTTACCAAGCATAAACACGAGACAACTACTCGATCTTGCCTCGCAATGGAAGAGCAAAAGTGTGCGTTTAACGCCTTGCCATATGATTTGCTGCAAATATAGTATTTCCACAGGTAAATCAGTTCAGCTAAGAGGAGTTATTTATGATTTTCCATGCTTTGTCTGCTACTAGTCAGTTTTGCTGATCATGATTTAAGTATTAATTTGGCAGTCACAACAGCACCCACATTCGATAAATTACGTAACGAAACTTTGTTTAAGCAATCTAAGCTGGTTTATTTGGGAAACATTAAGCTAACATGAGCATACGTAGCAAACTAACACGCGCTAACTATGCAAGGCTAGTGTTTATCCTTACAAGCTGCTAGTCACTAGTTAATATAATAAACACCTTGAGGTACGATATGTTGACAACAAAGCTGGTATGACTCACTCCCCTTAGCTATATATGTAGCCACAGTAGCGAGCAGCTAGCTTTTTCACGAGCTTTTACTTTCAACTACACTGATTTACAAGTGGGATACGATTTAGTCGGATTCACTACTCATATACCAGTGTTAAGGCGTTGATCATCATCTGCAAGAAGATGCAGAACTGAACCAGCAAAGATCTAGAAGGCGGCTGTGACTAAAGCTGCCAATTTAAGTATGGTCAAAACAGGAATTTTTGTCAAAGAATAGAGAAGTGGAAAGCTACAAAGGGCTAATGTGCCGTATTCTCATTGTCCTAAGTTGTAGCCCCGTTTATACGACAAATCTCGTGCCCAATTTTTGACGTCTTCATCAAGAAAATCTAGTTCTAATTGGCTGGGTTTACCAAGAAGACGAGTGACTGTTTAACCGGAACATTCTTGTAGAAGTACACATATCAAGGAATAAAGCTTTGTAATGTCCCTCGTGCAGGGCATCATTATTTCTTGTCTAGGACATGAATTTGTAGGTTATGACAGTATTAATATCAGAAGCCTCCCAACAATTTCGTGATACAAATCTTCACATGCCCTACAACTTTATGCAGATCCTGGTCAGTACGAGTCATAGATGAAGGTACGTATCTTTGTTTTTAAAGCATTTGCCAAGCAGTCCTTGCACTTGACATTTTGGGTCAATGAAGAACTTTTGTTAGACAAATTAATCTATTTTCTGGGCCTAACAAAAGGGGGTGAGGGGTGGACGCTAGAAGGCTCTCCTCCATTACATGTCTGAGAAGGTTACCTCCGATATTTTGGAGGTAACCTGAGTGGTAATAAATACATGTATATATGTCTAGTTCAAGTGAGGGGGCAGTATAATTAGAAGGCTCCCGCCAAGTAACACCGATGCATGATTGTACTATATGCATTTATAATGGTGAGTGTTGTTACTAGCAAATGGAGTAGCAAGAACATAACTAGTTCAACTGATCATACTTTGTTGTGTTGGAAGCAACCACTTATTCCATAGTTCGTTGTCATTAAGGGCTGAAAAGGTTTCTTGTTCCACTTCTCAGAGGCCATGCAGAAGTTACCACATAATAATTACTTGATGCATGAGAGTAGTAGTACCAAAAGAGAAATTATTGAAATGATAAACGTTTCTTGTCGTACGAATACAGAAGATATACATGGATATGGCGAAAACCAAAAGACATGCAGCTGCGAAGAGGTCTTGGAAATCCAACTTTCTCTGAACTCTCTCCCTCAACGGCTAATCAAATCCTACTTGTATAGCTTTTGGAGCAGCCGTTGAGGCGAAGAGTTCAGAAAAGGCTGGCTTTCCCCATTGGGATTCATGTTAATTATGTCCGAATGTGAGGGGTTTATCGTGGAACATTCATGCATTGAATGATCACCTATTCCAGGTGATGCTTTCTTTTAGTGGTAAGCAATCATCACACACTAACTTGAATGTGTTCTAACTAAAGCCTAACCATGCTCGCAAAGCCTCTTTGTGCTTTGGTTCCTCATTTTCTTTTACAGTGTGATGTTTCTCTCTTGTATTTAAGTACAATTAGAAGATTCACGCATTGTCGTATGGAAGATGGGCAACACATATTATCAGTCTGGCGAGGCCACAAGTAACCAAAGCTGGTCTGCACTTTCCGACCTTAATCTTTCGATCATAAAAGACTGCTTTATTATCTGCGGCTATAGCGGTTGCGCACTATAAAGTAGATTTCTCTGGCCTCACCCTACATATATCTTGTAATTTCTTCAAGTGATAGGAGTTAGCATGACTTTTTGAGCTAACCGGAGGTGAACTGCATGCGCTCAGTCCGAAGCTGCAGGGCAAAAGTGGAGTTCAGAGGGCCAAGTCATCATCGTTACTCTTATCACACGGAAGAATGAAAAGAAGGCAGTACTGAAGCTTTGGAGGATTAATGTTCCAGAAGACAAATTGTCCAAGAAATATTAACCTAGTTAACATCTCAACTCTCAAGTGTGTTTTTCCGATTTTTCCCCAAGATTTCCAGTTATTTGTTCTAGCTTCATACTTTTGATATATTTTAGCTTGCTGTCTCGAAGAACAGAAAATATGCCACTTTTGCAATTGGCGTGATGAGAGCCCATAGGCTAGCTGGAGACCACACAATCTACAGAGAAATATTATGGTTTGCATGGATTTCCGCCTATTTTTGCTTTCTGCCTATAAAATCCCCTCAGTAAGACTGGAGTATTCAAGGTGTCTAAGAGAGAGCCAGCAGGGATGCATATATACATGCACAAAAGAGAACTCTCTCTCTCTCTCTCTCTCTCTCTCTCTCTCTCTCTCTCATCATAACTGGTTGTCTAAATAGAAGTAGAAGAGAGGTGGGACTATGGGACTACTTCTATATGACTTTTGCTATATAGCTACTGATATTCACTATCATAATATGAACAAGGTTAAAACGTTGATACTTTGGAAGGCCAGATCTGTAGTAACTTTTACTTGTCAAGTCCGGATTGATGTGCATTATTACGGGCTATAATGACGTTTTGTTGCTATGCCCCCAGGTCTAATCCTCTCTTGTGTGACAATATTTGATGTTGTTTGTTAGCCTATAAATAGAACTACCTAAATGTTCCTATGTAATGTTTGTGTGCAAAATCATGGCATGTCATGATGATCAAATTCTTATAAACGCTGCACCAACGCTTTTATATATCCTATTCTCATCTTCTATCCAAAAATAGAAGAAGAAAGTAGAAGCCAACTTTAGTCAAGTCAAGTTAATTGAGAAGCACTTCATTTTTCTTTTTGACAAAAAACTGGCAGCTTCGGTAGAGTTCTTTAACATTTTTCCAATAGAAGATAGACATGCATTGCAGGAAAGCAACCTAGCTGGCCTTATCGTAAAGTGTAAAACTGGTATAAGATTGTCTACCTCTAATTTGGTAAATTATTGGATGGTTCAGAATTCATGATTCCGATAATTTAGTACCGTTAAATATAGAGTTTAGTAACTCGATTTGTGTCTCCTTTAGCCTTTTCTCTTATCACATTCGTCTCCCTCTCGTTTGAGACTAATGGTCTGAAACTATGCAATATATTTTTATAATTTGCACAAATCTAAGGGGCTTTAGGGAGTTAAATTTGACATTTAAGTGTTGCACACCGTGCAAGACAAAATACCCATAAAGTTGATTTCACTATAAAATTAGATTAAAAGGCTGTTTGATAAAACTGAAATTTAAGTGCTGAAAAAGTTAAGCACTGAATTCGTAAAACTGAAAACTTTAAACGACTGAATTTTTACTGAAAAATAAGTTAACCTATTTAGTAAACCAAAAGCAGATGTCTGAAAATAGTTTATTTACAAATTTATCCATTTTACCAAAATTATACATTTGTTTACGTGCTTTATAACTTTTTTTAGGGGCTAAAACCGTGTTGGTGGTGGCGGTGGCAGTGACAATAGAGTAGTGCTGGTGATGGTGACAGCGGTCGCGGTAAAAAATTGTCAATGATGGCGGTAATGGTGCGTGAAAACGTAATGTTAGTAATCATAATGATAGCGATAGGTGGCGACATGGCGGTCATGACAATAGTTGTAGTTTGGTGGATCTTTAAATGTTTTTAGCGGAAATGGACGTGTGACAATAGCGGCGGTATGGTGAAGGTGGCGTTGCCTTGTGATGGTGTACGGTGGTGGTGGTGATAGTAACTAGGTCGTGGTAATTGTGGTGGTGATAGCAAAAGGAAATAATGGTTGTGGTGGTGGTTGTATTATGGTGGAGGCATGTTGCCAGCAAATTAATTAAGGCAGCATCGTGGTAGTAATTATTTTTTATTTAAAAAATATGTTAAATAACTTTTAACCATCTCACTTAGAATTAAGTGATCAGTATTAAGTAAGTCCACCATAACTTAAATTTTTAGTCTATTTTTTGTAGGAATTAATATTTTTAAGAGATGCATAGTTTAACGTTATCAAACGCACTTAATTGAAAATCATTGAAAACTTTAAATTTTAAGTGTTTAATTGCGTTATCAAGCACACTCTAACTCACTCCAAAAATAATTTTGGAGGCACGTATCGTCGTGTAATTCCTTAGAAACAATTTAGAGGGGACTAGTAACAATTCGCGGTGGAATTATCTTCTCTCAACTTACTTGGGAAATTTACTTGGGTTGCCTTTCCAAAGGCAACTCTATTTATATAAGCAAATAAGTACTATTATATTTTTCAATTCCCTTAAGATGTCTTCAAGGCGCACATGAATCTCTCTTTGTTCAGTTTTTTTGCATGCAAGATGGTCAGCGATTGATTTTGCCCATCACTACCTAGAAAATCCGAGATGGCCTCCAACAAAGAGCCGACCAAAACAAAAGCAGCCAATCCTATGATGGGCATCTCACCGAATAAATGCAAAATACGAGCTTGTCATAATCTCATTGTCCCGTTTGTACAGACAAACAGTACAAGGAAACATATAGATAAGTGCTCATGTACTAAATCATCCTCATCAAGAAAATCTTAGCTTTATCCGACGGGGTTTACCAAGAAAATCTTAGCTTTAGCTTTAACCAACGGGGTTTACCAAGAAAGTCCTAAAATCTTAGACCAAAAGAAATATGAGAATATTATCAAGTCCTCACAGATATATAGTCTTGAAAAGAGTCTGTGAAGAAGCGCACTCCCTCAAAAGATAGACCGTTCATATTATTTGAAATATTTTTAACATGGTTCGGTCAAAACCTGACATGCCTATCGCATTAAGATATCTACCAGTTTTCAGAAAGAACGTGTCAGAGCGCCTTACAAACATGTACCATAACCCACTGGACTTCAAAAATAGCAATGCTATAGAAATATTGTATGTCCATGCAATGATAATCAGCCGGGGTCGGGGTCCTTCACTTCTGCTGCAAATACAGCAACCCTCTCGTTCTGAGGAGTTGGAGACGAAGTCTCGATCCTTTCAAGCGTGAGCTATTGAAAGTGCAGAAGTTTTCCAAGTATAACAAATAAAAGAAGATGGATAAAAACATGCCATCATGGAGATCTCTCTCTCTCTCTCTCTCTCTCTCTCTCTCTCTCTCTCTCTCTCTATATATATATATATATATATATATATATATATAGAATACAGAAGATATACATGGACATGGCGAAAACCATGCAGCGGCGAAAAAGTCTTGGAAATCCAACTTTCTCTGAACTCTCTCCCTCAACGGCTAACTCAAATCATCCTTGTGTAACTTTTGGAGCAGCCGTTGAGACGTAGAGTCCAGAAAAAGCTGGCTTCCCCCATTGGGATTCATGTTATGTCCGAACGTGCATGAGGGGTATCTATCGTGGAAGCATATTGAATGATCTCCCGGTGATGCTTTTAGTGATAAGCAAATCATTACTCACTGACTTGACTGTCTTGGAATTAAAGCCTACCCATACTCTCAATTCAAAGCCTCTTTGTGCTTTGGTTCTTCATCTTCTTTACATTATGATGTTTGTCTCTATTGTATTTGATCACAATCAGAAGATCCACGCATGGTCGTCTGGAAAATGGGCTAGACATATCGTCAGTGTGGCGAGGCCACATGTAACCGTAGGTCGGCACTTGCCCACCTTAATCTTTCCATGATGCATCTTTTACAAATCATCGCAGGATAAATTAATGCATTAGAACTTGCAGTTTCGCCCACCTTGAATTATAAAAACTGCTTTTCTATCTTGGGCTATTATTTCTCTGGCCTCGGCCCTACATATCTTGCAATTTCTTTAAGTAATAGTAGGAGTTAGCATGACTTTTTGAGCTACTCAGCAGTGAATTGGGCTGCGCTCCGTCCGAAGCTGCAGGGTAAAAGTGGAGCTCAGAGGGCCGACTCATCGTCATTACTACAGAGGATTGTTCCTGAAGACAAATTTTTGGAGAAATTAACTTCGTTCAAGGTCTGTAGATAGAGTCAGCGAGGATTCGGTCATGCACAAAAGGGAAGTCTTGATGTTGTCTAAATGAAAGTAGAAAGCCAACTTTAGTCAAGTCAAGACAAGTTAAATGAGCAAACACTCCATTTTTCTTTTTGGCAGTAACTGGAAGCTTCGACAGAGTTCTTTAACATTCTACCAATAGAAGGCAGACAAGCAAACCCAAGCTGGCCTTCTAACCTCTAATCCGGTAAAAATTATTGGACGGTCGGAATTCATGGTTTCAATCATCTAGCGCCGTTGAATATAATATAACGATTACATATTTCTTGTACGTTAATCCTAGTATAATAGTAACTCTGTGTCTCCTTTAACTCCTTCTCCTATCGCGTTCGTCTTCCTCTCACTGAGTCTTATATGGTTGAATCCAATGTTTCAAGACCTATCTTTTTCTATTTTAGCTAAATAAACTGTCCAAAGGGCTTTGGTGGGTTAAATTACGACGTTGAAGTATAGGTGTTGAAAACTATACAAGATGAAGTATCCCTTAAAGTTAATCCCACTGTAAAATTGGACTAGCTCCCTCCATTTTTTTTTTTCGGTGGCACTTAAAATGCTATGTGTAATACAACTTAGAGTGGACTAGCTTTAAAGTTGCCACCGAATTATCAGTTTTCCTAAAATTACTTGGGGAATTTACTTGTTGCCTTCCGAATGCAAATGCTTTTCAATTCTCTATGAATGTCTTCAAGGTACAAATAATAATCTGGTTTGTCGAGTTCCTTTGCTTGCAAGAAGGTCAGCCATCAATTTTGCCCAACACAACCTTGAAAATCCGAGATGCACTGCAACAAAGAGCCGAACAAAACGAAGCTGCCAATCCTATCTGTTGATATATGTCTTGTATTTATTTCCCACATCGATTACTCAAAGAAGGTTGCAACTTGGCCCTTAGTATATAAGACATCTTGTCCCACATTGCTTGGAGAGAGAAGATCACTGCTTTCTCCAAGTATAAGTAAGGTGTCTTGTATAGTGTTTAAGGGCAAGAGAGGAGAGTCCTTCTTTGAGTAGGCCAAGAAAGAAGAGTCCTTCTTTGAGTAGGAAAGAGAGGATAGTCTTTCTTTGGGTAGGCAAAGAAAGAAGAGTCCTTCTTTGAGTAGGAAAACAATTGAGAGATACACGTAAGGGAGCGTTGTAAATCTGACTTGTGCAAAGTGGATTTGAGTTCTCTCATATTTCTTGTGTTTTCTTATTTGGTTATCGTGTTCTATACATATCTATCTAGAGCGATTTCGTAACAAGTGGTATCAAGAGCTTCCAGGTTTATTTTTTTGGCAAAATTGAAATCGATTTGAGAGGATAAATATGTAGACAACACGACCATGAAGTATGCCTGTGACAATTCGATGGAAAGACGAATTTTGGCATATGGCAGAGCACAGTAAAGGATTTGAGTAGTGCGACAGGGGATGCCAAAGCATGCACGAGGAGCGAGCTCGAGGCACTTGGAGAGCACTTGCAGCGGACTGTCGCAAGTCAGGTGGAGCTAATCTTCAATAGATTAGATGACTTGGAGGTAGATAGTCGACTAGCTGTGCCAGAAAGGAAATTCGATGTGTTCGCAGAGGAGTTAGATGACTTGATCGAGGAGAGGGTCGCCCATTTCACCAAGCAAGAGGTGCAACGGTGCAAGGACCTCAAGGGACAAGTCATGGAGCTCCAAGAAGAACTAGCTGCTTGTAAGAAGGAGCTTACAAGAGCTACGAGGCAGGGGTGTATCGCAGTGCAGCCAAGACAAAAGAAAATGCCGGAGCCGAGATCGTACGATAGAACGAGAGAGGCGTGGCAGGTGGATAACTTCTTTTGGCACTTGGAACGGTACTTTGAAGCCCTCGACATTGACGAGGAGAAGGTGCAGCGGACTGTCGCAAGTCAGGTGGAGCTAATCTTTAATAGATTAGATGACTTGGAGGTAGACAGCCGATTAACTGTGCTGGAACGGGAAGTCGATGTGTTCGTAGAGGAGCTAGATGACTTGATCGAGGAGAGGGTCGCCCATGTCACCAAGCGGGAGGTGCAACAGCGCAAGGACCTCAAGGGACAAGTCATGGAGCTCCAAGAAGAACTAGCTGCTTGTAAG
The DNA here is from genome assembly GCA_033065855.1 of Escallonia rubra. NCBI lineage: Eukaryota > Viridiplantae > Streptophyta > Magnoliopsida > Escalloniales > Escalloniaceae > Escallonia > Escallonia rubra. The sequence goes on along the minus strand of JAVXUO010002328.1, from coordinate 38,456 downwards.
AAGGAGCTTACAAGAGCTACGAGGCAGGGGCGTATCGCGGTGCAGCCAAGGAGAAAGAAAATGCCGAAGCCGAGATCGTACTATAGAGCGAGAGAGGTGAGGCAGGTGGATTACTTCTTTTGGCACTTGGAGCGGTACTTTGAAGCCCTCGACATCGACGAGGAGAAGAAGGTGCAAACAACAGTCATGTACCTTACGGATACGATTGCCTTATGGTGGAGGCGTCGCTATACGGATGGGTGCGACGTCAAAACATGGGAGAAGTTCAAGCGTGAACTACAAAGGCAGTTCTATCCCGATAGCGTCGATGATAAACCTTCGACGGCTAAGGCAAAAGGGAGCATCTGTGAGTATGTGAAGGAGTACTCGGCTTTGATGCTCGAAATACCAGAGATGTCCGAGAGGCAGCGACTATGCTTCTTCATTGATGGGTTGCAACAATGGGTTGCCATAGAGTTGCGGCGAAGGGAACCTCACGACTTGGCTTCCGCCATGGTGATTGTCGAGAGGTTAGGAGACTTCAAGCAACGTGAAAGGCCGAGATCTCCAAGGCACGAGCGTGCCAAAGATGGGGGAGATGGTAGGTCGAAGAGTGGCTCGCCCAAGGCAATCGATGATGAGCGGAGTGGGGACAAGGTACGTCACCGCCATCATAAGGAGGAGAATAAGCATGGAGAAAGTCGCAAACAGGGTGATTCTTGTGACCACAAGGCTCATGGAGGGCTTAGAAGAGAATGCTTCTACTGTGCATGTCCGCATTACGGGAAGGATTGCCCGCATAAGGGCAAGATGATTGCGTTCCTCGAGAAGCACAAAAGCAGCAAGGGAGATTCTTCCAGAAGCTACGGGGAGGCACGCATAGGGGCATTGCAGATGGTCAATGCGTTCGTGTAGAAGTCAAAGGAAAAAGCTGCCAAGGGGAAGAAGAGCAAGAAGAGACGGGGCTTGCTCTACGCAGCAGTGGATGTTGTCGGGAAGACTCAAGAAGCGCTTGTGGATACCGGGGCTACCCACAACTTCATGAGTCCGAGGGTTACAGAGTGGCTTGGGCTAAAACCAACTAAGGATGGGAGTTGGTTCACGGCCATGAATGCCGATGAGCGACCGACGAAGGGAGTCGTCAAGAACGTCGATTTGAGGATCGACAGATGGACAAGAAAGGCCGACTTCAACATCATCGACATGGATGAGCTTGGGGTGGTGCTTGGGATGGGCTTCATGGAGAAGTCAAGCGCTACGCTTAATCCATATTGCGAGGTGATGATAATGGCGGAGTGGATGATCACGTTGGTGTCCAAGGATGGGGCTGACGCACGTAAGGGGATTACAGTGTTACAGCTGGACAAGGGATCGACGCTATGCTATGGTGAGAGGCAGATAGGGCCGAGAACCTACGCAGTTGATATGGGCACAAAGATAGTCACGACAGAGAAGTTCAAGCATTGCTTGAGCTTGATTCATCTTCTTTCTTGCTGAGCTCAAGGTGGAGTGCATCCCTACCTTTAAAGGGGATGCAAGGTGGAGTACATGAAGAAGATACTGAAGGCATATTACAGTTTCCTCATGGAATGGTTTGTTAATACAAGCCAAGGTGGAGATTGTTGATATATGTCTTGTATTTATGTCCCACATCGATTACTCAAAGAAGGTTGCAACTTGGCCCTTAGTATATAAGACATCTTGTCCCACATTGCTTGGAGAGAGAAGATCACTGCTTTCTCCAAGTATAAGTAAGGTGTCTTGTATAGTGTTTAAGGGCAAGAGAGGAGAGTCCTTCTTTGAGTAGGCCAAGAAAGAAGAGTCCTTCTTTGAGTAGGAAAGAGAGGATAGTCTTTCTTTGGGTAGGCAAAGAAAGAAGAGTCCTTCTTTGAGTAGGAAAACAATTGAGAGATACACGTAAGGGAGCGTTGTAAATCTGACTTGTGCAAAGTGGATTTGAGTTCTCTCATATTTCTTGTGTTTTCTTATTTGGTTATCGTGTTCTATACATATCTATCTAGAGCGATTTCGTAACACTATCTATCATGGACGACGAGCTGAATAAATACAAAAACGCCTTAGTCATAATCTCATTGTCCTAAGTTTTATCCCCGTTTATACGGACAAACAATACAAGGAAACATATTGGTAAGTGCTCATGTATTAAGATTGGACGACCTCATCAAGAAAGTCTAGCTTCAACGCGGTTTACCAAGAACTTACAAAACATAAGTCAACGGAAATCCGAGGTAGAAGTGTAGAAGGTTTTGAGATATCTCCTATGTTGAGGTGAAAATTTTTGGTGCTCCAGGATCAATGATCCCAACAATCTAGAATCACTTAATATATAGTAAATAACATCATCCTTCCTTAGTCATTGAACTAGTGGTTTTCCTTCATAAAATCAAATTAAATGTACAGATTACCTGCCTATTATATTGCCATAAAAAACCTTTCTTCAAAAAGAAAAAGTCGGTCACCGCAATGGCTACAGTGGCGGTAACGGTGGCAGTGGGATGACACTAAGAAAGGTGGCGCAAGAAACCGGTGGCTACTAGCTCTTTGTTTTAACAATCCAAGCCAAATTAAAAGTACAAAGAGCAACTTTCTTTTTTTATCGTTGTTAAAAGTCATACATCGATTATACATGGGGATTAGAATCAGTTCTTATAGCTGATAGTCTTATGCTTCTTATAAGTGTGCTTTTATGTTGGACACCAAAACTTAAATTGTAATACCCCGCACCTAGAATATGGTTTACGGTGAATCCTAAAATTTTAGTTAATTCTTTAGCGGCGGTTGTGATAATATACAGTAATTGGAGTCTTTAGCGACCATTATCACCAGTTGTATTGATTGTGACTTTTATCGACAATTTATAATGCTCTTAAGTTACAAATTAATGAGATGGGGAGATTGGAATACCCGAAATTTTATTTAGTTGACAAAAGAAACTTTGTGTTAGATCTTAATCTAAAGAGTTTGTAATCTTTTAAAGTGATGTGGATGAAATAAGAAAATAGTTAAGTGTGAGGGGGGTCTTTAGAAATATTCCAAACTAGGGCAACCATATATTAATGAGACTTTTAGAGGACAGTCATCCAAGCTTTTGCAGCCACCTTATTTTACATAAATTAAAGAGAGAGAAGAAGCAAGCTATGGCAAGAAGATTTCAAAGTAAAAATCTCTAACCTCCCTCTTTAATCTTGGCCATGTTATTGGGTGTTCTAGCTAGGTTTTATGTATGAATTCAGTGGTTATTACTTTGAGTGTTAGGTATTGTGTGTGTTTCAGAGAGTGAGATGTGGTTGTGTTTGAGAAGAAGGCTATTGTAGTGCAGCGTAAGAGTAGGTTAGAGTTTTTATAATATTTCCTTTATTTCAAATTTAATTGAGATGATTATGCTCTTTCTGAAAATGTCATTGTGTCGCCTTCAATTTGTAGTTTTGAGTTTTCTCAGAATCTCACGTTTGCAAATTGAAATAATGACTTTAAATTCAATTCACTGTAGAAGTCCATATTTTTCGGTTTCTATCAGTTACTTTGATTTGTCATAAAAAATTAATTACTCATGAAATTTTTGTGAAATTTATATTTCTAGAACCCTTAGAAAGTCCTCTTCAACTTTGTAGTTTTGAGTTTTCTGAGATTCATAGTGTTTCTGCTCCAAAATAACTATTGAACAAAACTGGTTTGCACAGATATGTGCTGTTTTGATCAGCCACTTCGATTTACTGTAGAGAAGTCATTACTCGTTAGATTTTTGAAGACCCTTATATTTCTGAAAACCTTAGAAAATCTACTCTAACTTTGTAGTTTTTAGTTTTCTAATACTCATCATGTTTCAGACTCAAAATGGCCAATGTACAAACTAAGGTTTGCTGAAAAAAAATGTTGTTTCTAGAATTACAGATCAGTCCATTGCTCAAAACTTCTTAAACCATTTCTGAGCATATTTGGGTAAAGTACAAAACTAAAACTCTCATTATTTTTGCAAAACCTTCAACGTGGATTTTTTTTGGGCATGGAATAGGCCTGAAATGATTTTATTTTAAAACAGGCTTTTGAATTGTTTGATATAGCCAAAAAATTTACAGTGATCTAAACACATTGAGATACTTGAGGTTCTGAAATCTCATGCCATTTCGGTGCCGTTTGATATATTATTGAAACATGAACATTAACGCTCAATTTAAGGAGCGATTTAGGGTTTCAAACGGAGAATTCTCATAAAGGTCATTCTTGTACGAAAATCCCACCTAGTAGTTTAAAAAGATTCTTTTAGGTTATTTCTAGGTGTATAATGGTACGTTAGGCGTGAGGGATACAAAAGTCTAGGGGCGGTTTGATAATTTTACTCACTTGGGGGAACTTAATACTTAGGCATGCTCAAGCGGCAATGAATAATTAACATCTGTGTGGTTTGTCGTTTAGGTTTCGATAGACAAGAGTTAGGACCGGCTTTTGAGCAAGTACAAGAACCAGTTATTGAACGAGGTAAGTAGTCTGTCATATTCCTTCTTATACTTTATTTATAAAATATATATAATGTATACATGTTTTAAGTCAAATAAAGCTCTTGAAGTACTTTTACTACATCTGTTTTCATGATAAATCACTTGATGAGAATTTGAATTAGAATGCCATGGACTTGTTGTGTGAGTAAATGAACTATATCCAATACATGTTGAATGAGATGATAATTTGACTGGGTTACTGTGCCCCACATCCACGGGGGAAAGTGGATTCCGGGTCCTGGTCAATGGGACTATATGTTGACGCACAGTACTGTTGCATTGTGGTTCGCCCTTGTATCCACAATAATGTTTATCCCTGATGGAGGATGGATTTTGGGTCCTAGTCAGTGGGACCATACACTGACCGTAGTATACCAAGTTATGATTAACGTTGATAGTTGCTAATGAGTTTTCTTGATGATTGTACTCCAATTGAGATTCTTTTGGTGCAAGTGCATATATGTATGTAAATATGCTGAGTAATATTTTATTTTGTTGACATTGAATTCCTGATTTCGAAAAGAAAAACCCATGGCATGTTTGAAATCCTCAAACCTCTTTTAAAGATATGGCATATGTATTTACTGGGCCCCAGGCTCCCAGCTCATCCTTTTATAAATGTTTTCAGGTGATCACTTAGATGAACCTGACTACTATGAGGGTAATAAGGATAGAGTCACAAGAGATGCTCGTTAGGGAGTTAATTTAAGCCCGTTTGAGAAATTGTAGTACTACTCTATTTATATTTGAGAATTGATTGGAGCTTAGATCTCCATTAAGTTTTGATGATTTATGTTAGTCATTCATGGAGGAATTTAGTAGAGATAATTTTCAGAAAGATCTTTAAGTACCACTTTAGAAGTCTTATTAAGGTGTTAGTTAAATGCATGGCTCTAGATTTGTATACAGGTTTTAATAAGGCCTGGCAGAGCCCTGAATGGATGTCCGAGTGGGTCTGTGGCCAATCACGGATCTAGCTCACAGGCCTACCCGTGGATTCGGGTTGTGACATAAATCATGCGATCGCCTCATATGTCATGTTATACATAAGGGGGGCTATTAAAGTCACACATTACACATGGTGATCGGAATCAATTTATACAACTGTTAAAATTATTCTTCTTTCAAACTTATGCTTTTAGATTGGATATCATATCTTGTTTATGATAATGCTGGTATGTATATTGCTGATTTCCCGCCTGCTTCGACATTAAGTCCGCACAAAAGTTAGTATTTATATATACATGGGACACTTGCACCTACCAAGGTCGTCTAAGGAGCTCCCTGCAATCCAACACCAAAGTTGCAATGTTAGGGGCGATGGGGGTTATGGGGTGTAGAAGCATGTGGGCAACACTAGTGTCGTCCACTTCCAGCATAATGTTCCGATGATTTTCTTCCCATGCAAGGAGTAGGCCATTACAGACAGCCCATCATTCAGCGATGTGGTTGTCGATCATAAATATTTCACGAGAGCAACCCATTAAACATTTTCTAATATGGTCATGGATCAGCGCTTCCATTCTCACATAGCCCAAATTTTTAAGACGCTACCATCCGGGTTCACTTTAACCCAATTAGACAGGGGTGGTTTCTACCCACTTGAATAACCATTTTAGAAGGCTTTATAGTTCCCTCACAGTTGACAAAGAACAAATAAGCGTTAGCTTATGGATGTCGTGGTTGGGAAAGGTTGATGGAAGAGGGAAAGTTGATTCTGATATTTCTAAATAGTATCTAGAAAGAACAGAAAAAGGGTATTGATGATAAATCGTGAAGGTTCATGGCTTGAAATGCATCGCATTTTCCTTGCACTAAGTAGTGAGAGACAGGTTTTTGGAGAGTAGCGGTGGAGCCGGAGGTATGCAGTTGGAGCATGTACCAGATATCTTTGACGATATGGCATTGACAGAGGCCATGGTCCACGGTCTTGCTATTTCCGCACCCATAAGGGCAAGTTTTATCATCTAGCTAGTGGAGGTTGTCTCGTACCGAAAGAGCTTGGTGACTGCCTTTCCAGAGGAATCTTTGGAGTCGCGGGGCGCATGGCACCGTCCACATCCAAGTCAGATTATCAGGACGGTGCTCAGTTTGTGTGCGTGAGACTGTTGTACGCAGATTTTACCGTACATTCCCCTTTATCTAAGGATCAGATTAGCGTGTCGACTGTGTCGTGACAGTAAGGGAGCGGGATGGTCAAGATTTTGTGAACGAGAGGTTGGGGCCAAAGATTAAAAAAAATTTTACTATCTCATCCACCGTTATCAATGTAGTCTCTAACACAAGTATTATTCGAAAGGTCAGGGAGTGGCCCTATGCTTACTAGAGGCCAGCCACCAAATTCCACAGTCACCATTCCCTGGCCAATATGCGTTTTCTTAGGCTAGGTTTGACACTCTTTTTTTTGCTCTTTTTTTTTCAGTTTTAAAAATTGAAAAAAAAAGGAGCGTTTGGTAACCATTTTTTTTTTTCAATTTAAACAACCAGTTTTAATTTGAAAAGTAAAAAAAAAAAATCTCCAAAAACTGGTTTTTTTTTTTCACTTTTGGTTTTTTTTTTTTAGACCACCTCCAGCCGCCGACCACCGTTACGCCCCACCACCGCCACCGCAAACCACCACAAAAAAAGTCAAAATAAAAAGGGTTACCAAACACAAAAAAAAAAACCTAAAAAAAAAGGGTTATCAAACACCCACTTGTTTTTGTAAAAAAAATTAAGCTGCTTTTTAAAAACTGTTCTTTAAAAACTGAAAACAAAAAAAAAAGTTTTGTCAAACGAAGCCTTAATACTTCACTTTTCACCATTTGGATCAGACTCTCAAGTGGCAAAGTTGTGCTTGACATTTGTGTTAGGTATGGTGCACATTAGTAGTCCTAGGCATTATATAGCCGACCTAAGCAGTTTAAGCAAAAGTTGTGTTTTGTATTTTAATTTTTACTCAATTAAATGAGATGAGCTAATAATTGGTTCTTAAAAGATGAACCAAAACTTTTCACTAGCTAATGAGGCCATACTTCGTTGGAGATGTTACATTCTGTTTCTTTTTTTGTGACATGTCTCAAGAAATTCGGTGCATATTGAATATATTTATTTAAAAATTAAAACTACATTGCTTTAAACCCCCTGCCTTGACCGCAGTTATTTTATAAATATTGTATGTACCAAGTAAAAATGCAGAGTCTCGGGATAACAAAGGTTGATTCGCCCCGAGACATTTACATACCACGTCACGAGGGAGTTAAGGATTGACATGAAGACAAGTCTCCACTAAAGGCTGATTCATTCGAGAGCTAAACTGTGACTGTTTATCAAAATAGTCGAATCAATTACAACTATGACTACATGACACGTGGCCATTTCTGAACAAAGGAATGACAAGTAACTTGTGGATACCGGGCATGAAGTTTTATCAGTGCAATGTGCCATAATCAGAAAAAATGTAAAAAACATGATGAAGGCCAGATGAAAACTTAGGTAAGAAGGTAAAATGATGCTATATCTCATCTCTACACGACAAAGTCATATCAAATCAAAGAAGCTTAATGTAAGTAGAAGGGTAAATGAAGCAAGCACGCTGAGATACGTGGCATCTCTGGATTAGATTGATCTTAGGCTATGTGATTGCAACCTCGACTATAAAAGTGGTAAATTTTGTATCAATTAATCCTCTTCAGCAACACAAACTAGCTCCTACTTTATGTTAGCACGCATTCGTTTATCTCAGCTAAACAGCCTTATCCTAGATACATCAAATCAACTGTTTAACTCACTGAAATAGTCACCAAAGTGTATTCAATCTGTGAATTGAAGCTTTTATACTCTCAAAGTGTTATAATTTTATAAGAGTTGATCATTGCAAACACAATGGAGATAGATTGTCTATGTCCATTAATGTACTAATATACGTGATTTGATTACGAGTGAAAAATAGATTGAGTACTAGAGTACATATAACTTAAACAGCACTGAAAAAAGTTTAAAGTGAAAAGAAATTTGAAAATATTATCAAGTCCTCGTAGATAGTTTTAAAAAAGGTCGGAAGAAGCACACTCTTCCGATCACTAAACCATTTGATTTATTTTAGAATTGTTTTTACATGGTCCTATCAGGACCTTACACGCCTATGCATTATTATACTATAAATCTTCCAAGGGCACGTGGCATAACTCACTAGACTTCAAAATAGCAATGCTAGAATACTGTGTGTCCATGTAATGATGACTCGGGATCCTTTACTTCTGCTGCAAGTGCAGCAACCCTCCCTCTTGTTCTTCTTAGGACTTGCAGATGAAGTTTCATCGCAAGTGTGAGCCAGTGCAGAGTTTCCAAGAAATTATCAAATACGGAGTATAAGAAAATGGATTTAGACATCTTATCATCTACCATAACATACTTTATTCCTTACAATACCAATGTGACCTGAAATAGCTCGTATGTATCTGTATATACCACCATTTTTCTGCCTTCCTTCTTTCCTCCTCTACGTGTGTTGTGTTGGGACATTCGGCTGCGAAAGGTCCTTGGAGACCCAACTTTCTCTGAACTCTCTCCCTCAAGGGCTTATCTAATTATCTTAGCAAGCCTTAATTATAATTGGTAAGCTTCAAGATGAACCTTTGAGAGAGAAGTTCAGAAACTGCTGGTTTCCAGATTCAATTTCCTGTATTTGCAAACGAGAAGTGGCGCTCGGAATACATATTTTACTAGGTATGCAAGTCAAGTTGCCAAGTTTACATGTCTAAGAAGAAAAAAAATTAGCACCATTTATTTGTTTTGATCGTTGATCCTGAGGTCAAGCTCTCTAGAGTTTTGACTTTTCTTCAGCTTATAATCAAACCTTCCAATTCCTCTATTAATTTCAGTGGCAGAGCCACATGCTAAGTAAGGTGGGCAGTTGCCCACCCTCATGCATGATAGATTGAGTTTAGGCTTAATTTGCCTGTAAAAACGCTTTTTTTCACGTGCTTGCACCATAATTTAGGACAAATGTCAACCTTTATGTGACAAATCAAAATGTGGAGAAGCATTTTAGGGTGTTAGAATAGACATTCAAAATAACAAAGTGATTGTCTGTTGTATAAATGCAGTTATCCTAGAACAATGTATGTATGGTTGTTTGGTGTGTATGTGATAATGCATGTTAGAGATCACCACTTCTCTTGAATAATGATATAGTTTTCACTAAGCGCGTAGGTCAGCTGGTAAGGGGTTGTCCTAGCTTAACCAGAGGTCTCGTGTTCGAGCCCTGGGAATGCAGCTGCGTTAAAACTTGGTAGGGAGAGCTTTTCCGCCATGCCCGGCTCGAACCCGGATTAGTCGACTCCCAATGTGGTGTCCGGAAACCGGGTGGTCTAACCAAAAAAAAAAAGATATAGTTTTCACTATTTTATTCACATTTTGAGTCCAACGTGATACGACAACTATTTCAAGACGCCAAATCATTCTGCGAGAAATGCAATCATTGGTGTCTCTATGTGCGATTTTGTTTTAGCAAAATTGCACTACTAGTTTAACCAACCGCCACCCACCACTTCTACACATCCCTCATCCCTTCACCCCAACGTCTACACCCGCCTTACCATTTCAAGGTATAACCATTCCCCTTGTATGGTGGTGGTTGGTGTCGGTGATCAAAGAGAGCGAAAGATAAAAGTTGGGAAGAATGTGGGTAATGAAAGAGAAAATAGTATTTTAAATAGGTGGGTCATGGCGTACTTATATGGCTATCAAGTCATGTAGGTGCCAAAATGTGGGATGAAATGGTGAGAACTAGAATATTACTCAAGAAAGTTTTATTGATTGATAAAGCCAGAATTATCCTAACAAATTCACGTGATTTCCTTCACTCCGCCCAAGATTAGAGGGGTTAGTTACATTTTAGTACCTTGAACTATGGGCTCATTTCTAAAATGTGTGTCACTGAATTACAAAATTTGCCATGTTAGTTCTCGTACATTGCACAAATTTATAAAATTAGTCCTTCCATCCACATTTTTCAATCCAAAAAAGCTGTGTGCCCTTAACGTTGGCACATATAAAGCGGCATTTACATCCAACCAACACAAAAGTGCTCCTCCTTCCCATGTGTATAGCAAGCGAGTCCTCTGCTTACTATGCATAGGGCAATTTCTAGCTAGATGTTGCAACCCGCCATAGTTGTAATAAGCCCCTTCGCGCCCTTCGTTGCCGCCGCCACAGCAAGTTAAGTCGATCTAGCTAATATGGGTGTTTGAGCGTTTGAGAAAAATTGGTACGACACTATTGTGTTTGCCCCGACAGTCCAACAAAGAGCTAAAGACGATGTGGCAAATCTGGGGCAGTTGGCAGTGAAAACATCGAGGTGGTGGAGCTGGTGGTTAGAGATGTGAATAGCAGATCTAGCAATTGTAGGATAAGGTGGTGATGGTGGTGAGTTTTAGTCGTCGGTAAAGATAGTAGTGAATATTAGTGGTAGGTGGGGTGAATGCCGATAGTGAGTAATGGTGGGCCGATGGTTGTTAGGCAACAACGGTAGAAACCGAAGATATAAGAAAGGGAAAGAGAGCAAAATTAGGTTTTTTTTCTCAATTTTGCTGATTAATACTATTACAGATATATATATAATTATTGATGAAAAATTGGAGACAACAAACATCGAGACATCAATGATACGAATACGTATTATTTTATGAAACACGTCAGTATATCACATTAGTAGTGCCCACAAAATGGTACAGTCCACAAAATGGTCAAAGCGGATCCATCCGATTTCCAAACACCCGATCAATCCCAGCCGTAAGTTCTCGTACTTCTGCAGGCTATACGGATCCCGTCGACACTTCTCACGTGTCAGCTTCCCATTCGCCCAATTCACGTGGTCTCACACACCATTGGCCGATACAACTCGACGCCACTAGTCCCGAAGATCTATATATATCTATATATGTAAATGAAGCAATTCCTCGCCCAAAAGCCCCACTCTCTTCGCATTTTGCCCCTCCCAGATCAGATCGCTCCGTCTAGGGTTAGGGTTTCGATTCATCATGCAAGAGATTAAAAGGAGGATGTGGTTGCAGTACTATATGCTGCTTTTGATCGGCTTGTTTGTTTCTCAGATATACGCTTCTGCTGATACGGTAAGCTTGGGCTTTGTTTTTCTCGGTTAAATGTTGTGTGAATCTGTGCGTGTGTGCGTGCTTGTGCGTGGATCTGTGTTTTAGGAGTTGATTTTGGTTTTCCTTTGCTGTTGGTAGAAATTTTACGAGTCGTTTGATGAAGCGTTTGATGGCCGTTGGATCGTGTCCGAGAAAGAGGAGTATCAAGGTAGATTCTTTTTTTTTGTTGTTGTATATTGATGCTATGCTTTATGTTTGTTGAATTTGTTAAGATTTGAATTGTGATTGGTTATTTCGTGGATTTGCAAATGCCTGGGCGGGGATTAAAAGTTGTTACTTTAGAAAGTCGAAGAGTTCATCCATGTAATTGATGCCCCTTATTTGAAAGAATGACAATTTATCTGAAGCAATTTGAACTGTACCACATTTTTGTGATGCCTTGAGTGTAATATCATGTGGTAGACGTTGGCATTTACAGTTTAGCTTGCAGCAAAACCATGAGAACAAAGGAAAAAGGTGAGATAGGGTAGTATTGAAGTTGTACTTGACAACTTGGGGAAACATGAACTGTGATAACCTTATATTGACAGATATCAATTGTAGCGTGGAGGTACATTTTTGTTGTCGCACTAACATACTATTTGCATTTGTGATGTGAGCTAATGGTAGTTAGAAACTTAGGATAAAATCCTTCCTGCCCTTCGAATCATTTTTGGACAATTGGCTGCTTAGCTTCGGTTGAACGACCATGCATATGTGGAAGCACAGAGCGATCTTTACTGCTTAAGTCTATTTGGTAGGCGAAAATCACGTATGGTTTTAAATGCTTGTTTGTAATTGGATTGGTAAACATCCGTCTCTTGTTTCAAGTCATTGTACCATTATATGTCTCGGTATCTAGCGATGTGTTGATTTAAAGGGAAAACTCTGTAGAAGTGCAGGAATTTTTTGTCAAAAAAAGTTTCATGCCTATATATGTTAGCATTCCATTTTGGAACATTGACGTGCATCTAATTTTTGAGGTCTTTGGCTTTTGAGGGTAGCTATTTCTATCTGTGATAATTCTATGGCGTAACCTCTACTGCTTTCTAAAATTTTGAGGTGAACTTATTTCTGTGATTTTGTCTTTTAGGTTCGTGGATACACTCAAAAAGTGAGGGACATGATGATTATGGGCTTCTCGTGAGCGAGAAGGCTAGGAAGTACGCAATTGTGAAGGAGCTCGATGAGCCTGTAGATCTGAAAGATGGAACCGTTGTCCTTCAGTTTGAAACTCGTCTCCAGAATGGACTGGAATGTGGTGGTGCATACTTGAAGTATCTTCGACCACAGGAAGCTGGGTGGGTGCCTAAGGGATTTGACAATGAGTCCCCTTACTCTATAATGTTTGGACCTGACAAATGTGGTGGGACGAACAAGGTTCACTTTATCTTCAAACATAAGAACCCCAAGAGTGGAGAATATGTTGAGCACCATCTCAAGTTTCCGCCATCTGTACCATCTGACAAACTAACTCATGTGTACACCGCCATTTTGAAACCTGATAATGAGTTGCAGATCTTAATTGACGGAGAAGAGAAGAAAAAGGCAAACTTTTTGTCTTCTGAGGATTTTGAGCCTGCTCTAATCCCTGCCAAGACTATTCCTGACCCAGATGATAAGAAGCCTGAGGACTGGGATGAGAGGGCAAAAATCCCAGACCCAGATGCTACAAAACCGGATGACTGGGATGAAGATGCACCCATGGAAATTGAGGATGAGGGAGCTGAAAAGCCTGAAGGATGGTTGGATGATGAGCCTGAGGACATTGACGATCCAGAGGCAACTAAACCTGAAGATTGGGATGATGAAGAGGATGGTGAATGGGAGGCTCCTAAGATTGACAACCCCAAGTGTGAGGCAGCACCTGGTTGTGGGGAGTGGAAGAGGCCAATGAAAAGGAACCCAGCTTACAAGGGAAAGTGGCATGCACCCCTTATTGACAACCCCAACTACAAGGGTATTTGGAAGCCTCAGCAAATTCCCAACCCCAGCTACTTTGAACTCGAAAAACCTGACTTCGAGGACATTGCTGCGATTGGCATTGAGATTTGGACAATGCAAGATGGTATATTGTTCGACAATATCCTGATAGCAGGTGATGAGAAAGTTGCAGAGTCATTCCGGGAGACCAAGTGGAAGCCAAAGTTCGATGAGGAGAAGGAGAAACAGAAAGCTGAGGATGAAGCTGCCAGTCTTTCGGAGGGTCTCAAGGGTTACCAGGTACTCTATAATGCGGGGCATTATTCTCTTCATCTTTCATGATGAACAGTATGTTTCCTAGATTTAACCATATTTTCTGTCTACTTGTTGCAGAAGCTGGTATTTGACTATCTTTACAAGATTGCCGACATCCCTTTCTTGAGCGTTCACAAGCCTGAAATTCTGGTTCGTAGTCAGACAATTTCATTTATGCAGTTTCTTGTTTTTTAGTACCTGACACCTTTAAACTTGCCTCGCAGGATGTCATCGAGAAAGCAGAGAAGCAAGCAAATCTTACAATTGGTGCCCTTGTCGCTGTTGTACTTGTTATCTTCACTTTCATTTTGAGGATCTTATTTGGCGGCAAGAAACCGGTGGGTGTTGATACCATTTTCTCGCTTTATTTTTCAGTTCTAGAGCCTTGTGTATAGGTGAACTCATATGTATTTGTCTTTTGCCCGCAGGCAATAGTAAGTGGCGAAGCGAAGAAGACTGACGATGTTGCTGAGACCTCGAACAATCAAGAAAGTACTGAAGAGAAGGAAGAGACGGCCGAGGACAACACCGCCGCTCCTCGTCGGAGGACTACCAGGCGTGAGAATTAGAGGCGGGGAGAGAAACCGTGGCACTTTCAAGTGGTTATTTTTGTTTCTTCACTTTTGATAGGTATTTTTAGCCCCCGTAGTTGCTTCTGCCCTGAATTTTCACTTTACCAGTCAGTTTCTTCACTTATTAAGGCTTGTTTTGAGTAACCAAATGTATGGCATTGTATATGAGATTTTACCCACCAGGCAAGATTTTTGAAGTTAATGGATTCTTGAAGGTAACTTGCATGATTGTTGTTTCATCATTATGCTTGTTGTTGGCAGGTCGTTACCGGATGTCTAGTCTATAAATAAAGCAATTTTTAGTGGCTGGGTGTGGTTTTAGTGAAAAGACTTTGCATGATTAGATGTTGGACAAATTATGTTTCACAAAATGTAAGAGATTAGTAATCCTCAATTTTGTATCTTGTGGTAACAGGACCATTAAATGGACATTAATGCCCCTAAAATTTGGGTGGGGGCAAAATTTTGAAATTCGAGTCTATATATACGTAATAATAAAGTAGGGTGTAACTTGAACTAGCTGGACGGATTTCTTGTTCATGTCTAGCTTAGTTCATCTACGGGCACGCTTCCTAGGGTATGTGTTCATGTCTAGCTTAGCTCATCTACGGGCAAAAAAATGTCCTTATATGTTCTATGAAATCTTTTGTAGCATGAGATGGACATGTATCGATTGCAGGTTGACCATGGCTGTTGTATTTGTTTTAATATTTTCCTCCTTCTAAGCGGAAGGGATGACAATTAAGCATCCCACAATGCCAGGGAAGTATACAATACAAATGACTTAAACTCGAACCAAGCATTCCATACAAGTGCATACGTGAAAAGAGAAATCATTAAATGACATGTAGTGAATTTGAGACTTTGTTACAAAGTAATGCTTGAGCATCATTGTAGCAAGAGTAAAACGAGATTAAGTTCCTCCCAAGTCACCCACATCCAAACAAAAGGACTGTACTTTGATGAGTCAACACAAAATTACAAAAAGAGATTTTTTTTTCATTCGTAAAACTAGTTAAATGAATTGGCCGTATATAAGAAAACTTTCGAAAATATAAAGATCGTCGGCCGTGGATGAAAAAATTAAGCAAAATGAACGAACTAAAACCGTATATATTAACATGATGGCCGCATGTGCGTGTATGCCGTGAAGAGGGATGAGAGATGCAAATTTAGAGAAAGTGCACGCATAAAATAGCGAGAAACAACAAAAAAGGTTATTATTATTCTATTTAAGTTTAATAGGGCTTAAACATACTAGCTCTGATGGAGGGCGTAGATTGCATTGCATGTTGTAGGATTTGGACATAACTTTGTGAAAAAGAAACCATGTGCTGAATTGGTTTATGTACTGCCCTCCACCCTAAATAACTGGCTCCTTATTATTCTGAGATTTTTTTTTTTTTTTTTTTGTTGCAAAAAAGGCTGAACAATATGGTTCTAATTTAACTGGCATGGAGTATTGCGTTTCGGGAACCTACAAGGCCGCCACATACATCTGAGCCCCTAATTTTCGTACCTATGTCGGGGTCGAAGCACACGAAGACTCGTATGTGGAGCACATGGAGGGCGAGGACGTAAATTTGCCACCAACAAGTTCGGCGGACAAGACTCAAACTCAGGTAGAAAACTTAGATTGAGATTCTGGAGATCGCTAAACCAACCCTTGTTGGCTTTACTATTTTAAGATGTACCTTGCCTTGCCTATACAGAAATATTTTGTGCTAATTTCTCAAGTTTAACTCTTTCTCTTAACTGAAAATTCAAAAAAAAAAAAAAATTTACTTCTCCTAACTTACATTCTCCCTCTTCACCTACTTCCTTCCTTACCCACTTTTAACCTCTCCCGAGTCTCCTTTTACCATTCGTTTCTCCTCCTTGGCTTGACTTCTTCTCTTAGTGCACCATTATCTCTCACCGCACCCTTCATTGCCATCACCAAAGCCCACCACACCGTACGAATTCTAACTTATACGTAGTTTCTTGGGTTGAATTTTGCATTAGTGTATGCTTCTTTTTGTTGCTACGAAAGATTAATGAAAATCATTACAATCGAAAGGTGATTCTTGAACGCGTATCTTGTAAAAACAGACATACATCGCGTTTAGATTAATGGTCTCGGAAAAAGACCACCATGCCCTTTGCGGAGAGCAAAGTAAACAAAGGGACTGCCTGTGTTGGGGGTACCAAACTAAAGGGTTACCTGGATAGATGATGCAAAGAATATGCATTGAATCCCTCTCTCTCACTAGTACGCTAGTGACAGCCATGGAAGTTATCACACAAGAATTTTAGCAACAGGGCCATGCTAAATTGTCATTACTCTTTTCGACCCTTTTCTTCTTGTATATAATTCTATTCTTAGAACTTGTTTGGAACTGATTCAGAAATGGTCAGACTTGACTACTTCTCAGTTAAATCAAAGGGCTAATTACACATATGTCCCTGAGGTTTGGGGATAATTACACGCGAGGACAATAGTTTGCAATAATTACACTTATGTCCGTTGACCAAACGGAATACAAAAATACTTAACGGTTTTGACAAAAAGACTTGATTGCCCCTGACTTTAAAATAAAATACCATCCATCCCTATTCCTTTCATCTGAAGTCCACTGTTTGTTATGTCCGTGTAATCCAGATGATGGAAGAAGCATTATTCAGGACTTGGAGATTGGAGACATATTCACCCATCACCAGAAGATTGTAGTCGTCGATAGCGAGATGCCAAATAGAGACAAAGAAAGGGGGAGGATTGTGAGAGGAAGATGGGATCTACGACCGGTGAGGGGAAGATGAGATCTGCGACCGATGAGGGAAGATGAGATCTGCGATCGGTGAGGGGAAGATGGGATCTGCGACGGGGTGAATGGAGAGTGGGATCTGCGACAGGTGAGGGAAAGGTGGGGGCGGCGACGGGGTGGGGGGAGGGTGAGCGGCGGCAACGGGGGAGTTGCAGAAAGAGAGAGTGTAAGGGAAGTTGGAGAGAGGAGGCACCGGGGGGTGGGGACAGGGAGGCGCCGACGGGGTATGGACAGAGAGGCGCTAGCGGCTAGGTAGGGGATGACTTAGATTGAAGAGTAACCCTAATTTAATTTCTAAATTGGGGTTTTGAAACCCTAATTAGCAGATTGAGACCCTTTGAGAAATTGCAGATTGAATTGAAGTTCTAATTTACAAATTAGGGTTTTGAAACCCTAATTGGTAGATCGAATTTTTAAAATATTCTGTATATAAATACAAAGGGTAATATTGTCATTTTAAAAACACGTATTGATGACATCTTAAAAAAAATACACTTTTTGGACGGCCCTAACGAATGATACATTTGAAACACTTTTGGTCATAGAATGTTACATATTGAAACTTTGTGTCATTAACTATAATTACCCCTAACCTCAAGGACATGTGTGTAATTAACCCTAAATCAAAAGTTGTTAGGCATTTGGCTAAGAGACGATGCCGATTAAATCAGCTTTTAAAAGCTAAAAACTAATTAAATCATAATCCAATAAAATAAGAAATTTAAGTTCATGACTTTTTCATAATCAAGTTTGACCAAGTACCAAAATATTCCTATTAACTACAAATATCTTTATCATCTTGAAACACTTGACTTCTTAAGTCATTTTGTCACTTTGGAACTGATTTTGATACACCTTATCCAAACAAGTTTGCTAAAAACAACTATTATGTTATTATAATTCCAAAAAACCCCTATAACTCGTAATACTTATATTCCGTAATCCCAAGGAATCCTTGAACCGTGGCTAGAAAATAAGCAGCAGCAGACTAAAAAAAAAAGCAGACAGAATTGAACAATAAAAGAAAACCTGAGCATCGCTACACTTTGAAATTGTTGGTCTCCTCCATTATCACGAGGTCATATTATTAAGCGTTCTATAAATTGAAATGAAAAGGAAAAACAAAGAGACAAAAACTAGAGCAGCAAAATTGTTCCCTCACCTCCACACTACAACTTCCCCAATGTTTCTTTTTATAAAAAGAAAAAAAAAATTAAAAGGAAATTATGGATGTAAATTAAATTAAACCTTCATCGTCTTTCTTTCTAACTTGCCTGTAGCTTTACCTCATCTCCCGCAGAAGAAGTTTGTTCTCATCTAAGTTTTTAATGCAGGCTACAAAACTTTTGTATTCATCGCTTCCCACCGGCTTTCTTTGCGAAGCTCGGCTCCTCGTCATCCGACTGGACATCTCCGTACACCCAAATCCCGAGTCTCTCCTTTCGTGCTTCTGTTTGCAATTTTTCTAATTCATCCAGGATCTGTTGCTTATCCTTGAACTCCCATTTCTTCCTCTTCTCCAACCTAGCTGCTCCTTCCTGCAGAGTTCAACATATTAAACACCGTGTCAAAGACACAGCTGCAAAACAATGGCATGACAAAAGCAAAAACGTTGTAGAGCTAGAAAAAAGACAACTTTTCCAAGCAGCATACAGCCAAAAGGAAATGAATCGCAAGAAGAAAGGAAACCCTTTAAAGTGTAGTCCAAAATATTCCGACGAAATCAGCCAGAAAGTTGTCATTTAAGCAGCAAGTATTGTTCTTAGTAACTGGGAAAAGGAATAGCAAATAACATCGTAAGTGTGTGCTAACATTCGAACCTTGAGCATGACAGCATTTACGCTGGTACTAGTTTCTGGGTCAACCAAAGTAACAACGAGGATTGTCCCAGTCCCTTGTCCTTTCACTTTTCCTCCAGAAGTATCCCTCTCCTCAATCACAGCCTTAAATTCGTTTGGACCATTTAGCGTGAGGTCGCTTAGATACTCAGCTGCTTCCTCCCAGTAATCCTCATCCTTACTTGGAACCTTTACATGAGCGAGACTGCACAGTTGAGCAAGGCCAGGTGCAGAGGAGACAGAAGGATCAAGTGGTCGCAACCGACTGTAAGTGACCTCTTCTTGATTGCCATAGTCGATATAAAACACCTCAAACTTGTCATTTGGAGATTCAACAGCATCTCGGGGAGCATTTACAACCTTCATTTGTAATTGTATAGGGAGCAGATTAGAATAATCTTCGAGCAACTTAACGTGTAACGTTTATATTACGAAGGAAGTGACTCTTAACTGTTCAGATAAGAAAATAACAAGTGCTTCTACAAGCGCATAACCAACGCAATTTATATTTGACTTGACGGTCTATATCTCTTCTTTTTCCATCACCAAGCTGGTCCTTTACGTAACACCAGTGTGCCGTTGCAACTTTTAATTTGAAACCAAAAAACCATCAATGCAAAATATGTGCGCCTAAAACATGTGAGATTTCTATGCATCTTAAATTTTGTTCTCTAAATTGAGGTCCTAAAATTTCCACATTCATTTTCAAATTCACAAATATAAGTGTTAAAAAATAATTATTGACAAACCATTCTCCCAAACCAACGCCTTACACTCTTACTATTTTGTGTCGAAGTGTCACTGGAACATCATACTACCTCCGTCTCATTGAATTTCCCCCTTTACTCATTGACTTGGAAAACGATACCTATTTAATCTATAATTGCTATTTGAGTTCAATTCAGCGTTTAAATGTACCAAATTGTGTCCTAGGGTTCCGCAAAAAGTCAAAGGGGAAAAGCCAAAGAAACGAAGGGAGTAATACTTCATTTTCCATCAATTCCACTAAGAAAATAAATACTGTTTTTGTGTGTGTGTGTGTATTTGTGTGCATGCCGAAAGACATCATTAGAACAAAACAGGTCAAGGGATTACATGCTTATTTCCTATTTTGCAAAAATGTAAACCCATGTAAGTACTTTTTAACAAACATATGTAGAAAAACACCATATTCCATTTAGATCCCTTTCACTAAGCATAGAGCCCATTTGGGACTGATTAAAAAAAGCAGATTCATCTTAAATCTTAATCAGTTTTCAAAATCTGATTTAATTAGAATCAGTTTGCTGTTTGACAAAAGTAATTGTAAACTAGATTAAATCTATAAAACGTGTTTGGATAAAAAGTACTTAAATCAGTTTCACTATAACAAAATGACCATAGAGGACACTCAATAAACAATTTTTTGATATTCAAGCAACGTTAACATAACTTTTATTCGAAAGTAACTATAATGCCCAAAAAAATTATTAAAATAACAATTTTCACGCACCTATAGAAGTTGTTACTTTTTATTTTAAATTAAAAACACAAACAATCTCATGTTATTGCTTATAGTATGATAACATCCCCCAAATTAAAAATAAAATTTATCTTAAGCAAAAAAAAAAAGATTATATAGTTGTAGAAGAAGAGTTAGCAATAAGAGAAGAGATAAACTCCAGAAACTATCTAAGATAATTACTTAAGGGGTATGAGAGGTCTTTTTGTGAAAAATGTGGGGATATGATGGCAAATTAGAAGGTCAAACCTGATTATGAAAAAAGTGATTATTTCATAATCCTCAATTTTGAGGATTATGGATTAAATCAGTTTTTAGCTTCAGGAGATGGATTAAATCTCTTAATCTCTTTTGCCAAACACCCACATACCTAATTTAATCTAAATTAAATCAGGTTTGACCATCTCATAATCAATCCCAAGCACCCTCATAGTGTCACTCTAAGAATCAATAGCCCGTGGCTGAAGTAGTTGATGTTGCTTGCAGTAGAAGCTTAGCATACAGGTGATACAATGGTGATTTTGTCACTGGATTGCACCTATAATATGTCAGACTATGCATCCAGGTCACTTATTTAACCTCCTCACCAAGTGACTATAATGAAGAGCTATTTATTAAAGAATACACGTGCACAAATATACCAAGTAATAGAAACAGAGGCAATAGGATGTTACCATTGCTCTGTTCCAGGAGTTATCTGCGCTAAATTGAGCAAGGATAATATCACCCTTCTTTGGATTGAAGGCACCAATTAAGGGAGCCTCTTGAAGGTTTAAAGAAGCAAGTTTCTGCTGAATGGAGGCGACTTTCTGATCTCCAACCGATTGGACATAAAACTTGCCACCGGGCAAGACCTCAGTAACCACAACCTGAATGTATAATTTTAATAAGACGGACCATAAACAAAATAACAGCACATTAAGCAGGTATTGAGCAACAAAATACTAAATCCTTAGTACCTTCAGTTCCTCTTTCTGCCTTCTGTCAGCAGCTGGACCATTGGAAACTTCCTCTCCTTCAACGTAGGTCTCCCAAATCTGCAAGAAAACATATATTAGCATCATAACCAATACGAGACTCTTATTGATAACATTTTCTGTTTTTCACCTTCAATTTCTGCGTCTTCGCAGATTGCTCGGCCTGCGCAAGCAGGTGCGCATCTGGGATCCTGTCAGCTCCAAAAGTTTGAAGCTTCGCCAGTCCAGCTTCAAGAAGCGGCAGTGCCCCGTTGGTTCTTGACTCCCATAACGAACCTAAGAAAGTACCAGTTCTATCCACGGTCTCTACTTCGATCTGAGAATGCAAAGAAGTTTAAATGTTGCTTCTCCAATATTTAGTGACAAAATGGTTAAAAATCAGAGTGCAGCTATCACTTCCCAAAAACTAGGGAGCAGGGTGCTAGGTAAAAATGGCAATGCCGTACCTCAACATCCCTTTGCATGATTTTCCGTCTCATAAGTGCAATTGCTTCATTGGAATAAGGCTCATCGCGACCAGGGCATCTAACACCAGAGAATGAGAAAGCAATGCTGCATGTTTCCTTGGGAATATATAGCTTAAACCGGTGACCACTAAAGACATATTCAACAACAGCAGGCATCCTCCTATTCCGTTGAAGAAATGGCAAGAAATCCTTCACTTTCTTGGCTGGAGCCTGAAGAAAAATAAATAAAGCAGAAGTGAAGAACTATACCAGGTTGATAAACAAAGTAAAAGCTAGTCTCAGTGGCAATTTCCTAACCGTTAGGAGGTCTTTAACATGCATGCTTGGAGGGTCCTTAGCAGAATGGACTCCCTTCTTCCCAGCAATAGCACGTGATTCAGCAGAAAGAAGGGCATCATAGTAGTTTGATCTTTCCTCAAAATCGCGGTGCCTAACGACAGAGCCAAAGCCACGAGCAATCACTAGCTCAGCTACATTTGCCCCTGACTGCTGAGTGCCTGTGGCAGATGGAGCAGGTGAGGCATCATCCTTGGCAGGAGACACCAGAAAGACCGATCCAAAATCCATTACCCTTGAATCTGCCGGGACAGTTGCACTAGGTCCATCTGCCAAACCGACCTTCCTAGAATATTCCATTGAAACTTGAACCTGGAAATAGGTAAAAGCAATTGAACTAAATATTGTTCACTCTTCTAAAAACAGCAATAGCAAGTGATAATGTCCAAGTATTCATACCTGACGCCCAATTAGGCGCGTTCGCAAAAACTCCCTTGCTTCGCGGGCATAGCTGGCAGGTTTTTCATCTCTACGAGGATTGCCCAGTTTGGGACACCTAATACTTGAGAGATTTACGCGTCGCTCTGCTTGTGGACTGCCAAATGGTATAGAATCATCTGCTACAGTGATGCAGTCGCCACTAACAACCTCAATCACCTGGAGAAAGTCCAAAAGATGAGAGAATTCAAGGGAAATACTTAATAAGAGATTTACAATGGACATATACTGACCTTTCCTGTGAAATTCTGGTCATGAATTGCTTTTGAATTCGAAACTGGAGGTACATAGTTTGTCCAAAATCTCAACCGTGTTTTCTTTGCCTGGAGTTCAGCAGACTTTAGCCGCCGCTTGGCATCATCTTCCAGCATATTTGCACTCCATTCAACGTATTTAGCTAAACCCTATATACAGAAAGAAGGGATGGCAGAATTAAACATATATGTAAAAATACATATATGTGGTGTGTGTGTGTGTGTGTGTGTATATATATATATATATATAGAGAGAGAGAGAGAGAGAGAGAGAATGGAAAGATGACTGGATGAACTATCAGATGAATTGTTCTTTTAGAGGATTCCGGAATCTCTTTTGTAATCAACAATTTTCTTTGTTGTCCTAATAGCAAAAAAACTAATACATAAACAAAGCCAAATATATCAAAACTTGCATAGTCGCTGATGGAGCCCATAATTGTTTCCACAAGCTTACACCAGGTATGATTTTCTTCATCTAAACACGGGACTTTCTACTTCTGTCTACATCGGAACACAAGGCCGTGTACAATCGTATCAGGAGATTTTACTACAACCAGCAGTTGAAAGTAAAAAGATGACATAGGGGCTGCAAAGAATATGAACATGTAATACATGGAAATAAAGGTGATTGCTATGGGCATAGCTCGAAGTAAAAGGGACATGTCAAACCACACATAAGTTATTAATATTACCGCAGGATAAGAACATGGTACTTCGTTCATTATATTCTTCTTTCAAGTTTGTTATTCGATCAACAGCATCATGACGTAAATTAGCTAACTCACTACCATCCAATGGATAAAATACTTCAAGCAACAGCAAAATCCGATGCAGATGTACCAAAAGGATTAGTCTAGCAATTTCACAATGATAATACATTATCAAACTGATCATATTCATAAAAATTCATCCAATTAAAACGTTTGATGATCACATAATATAGAAATATAGCAATATAGAACATGGAGTTACATTTTCAACAAGCTCCAGTGCCAAGTCCTTTGCAGATTCACCATCAGGATAATATACAGAACCAACCAGATTGGAAAATTTGTCAACGTCCTCCAAGACAATACGGACCTGTAAATTACACCATAAGTAAGTCTATCAAAAGCATATGCAGTATAGGAATTGTTGAACAAAGGACTACTCACATCTCTATTTAGTACACGAACTTCTGTGAAATGTTTGGCTTCCCTCCCATAAGGTTCCGCAGCAACTTCATTTAAGGATGTCGATGAGGCTGCAAGTCTCTGAGCTGATGTCAAGGGGGAACGAGATTCGGCAGAAGATTCACCATTTGGTTCATCCGAGGTTAGTTGAGGTTGAACCACAGTTTCTGGTGCAGCCCTTCTTCCCATTGATGGTGACTGGTTCAGGACAAAAGAAAAACCTGAATCTGGGCAACTGGTTTGTGGTGCTAATAAACAAGGAATACTTTATTCTTTTAGAAGGTATGCATTATAAGTTAGGATGCCAACCTGGACTCCAGCGACAATCACTTGGATAAACTGATATTCAGGAAGCAGATAAACACGAACAGTGCTTCCATCACGAACCTGCTCAACAATAGCTTCCAAGGACCTACCTTTGTTCGCATCTAGGAATCCCCTTGTATCGAAGTTACCCGAATCACCGATGGCAGAGGGAGGTAGATTTCTGATGGCTGCCTCAGAAGCACCTGGTTCCTGTTACCAGCAGGGAAACATTTAGACATTAACAAGTTATTGCACAAAAAGTCTTTTCCAGAACAGCTTCAACTGAAGTACTCCAACAATAGAATAGAATTATAGCGCTACAAAATGGACAACTTATGAAATTAGTCAAATTACATAATCTTATAATGATAATTTGGCTAATAAATATAATTATTTTCAATAACTCTTTATCCACCTCACAACCAGATTTGAACCAAAGTTACAAAAAGTACCTTAAAGAACTGCTCTATCTCACTCTCTTCTCCCCCCCCCCCTCCTCTCTCCTCTCCTCCTCTCTCGCTCCCTCTCCTTCGCTCCCTCTCCCCCCTATATAGCTTTTTCCCATTATACATCTTCTCTTTCTCACCTTCTTTGCAATATCAAGTAAGGCAGGTGCACCCAAAAGACTGTATATCAGTTTCTTTTAAACAAAGTAATTAACGTGGAACTTTACAAAAGGGGATCACTATGAGTGACAAGACCTGACCAGCCAGGGAAGATCTATTGCTTGTCAAGGAAATGAATGTCAAGTATGACTGTACATAGATGAAGCTCTTAGGAAATGCTTAGTTTCAGCTGGATAACACAAGAGTGCCAATTTGCATATGAAAAAAAAAATACCAGTAATTATTAATGGCTGCTTTTCCATAATAAGTGAAAGCTACTCTGCTACATTGCCAACATAACTCAAAATAGAAAAGTATTCAAGGTGGGGCAGAAGTGCTTAGACTAACCCTGCTCCATCGACCTAAACCTTGTTGCTTGGCTTGATCTTCGAGACGTATCAATTCTGCTAAATATGGACTAGCTTCTCCCTTCTGTTGACCCTGCTCCCTAACCTGTAACAGCCAATTCAGCCAATGCTCATATATAAAATGCAGAAATCAAACGCTATGAATGCACATGCAGATGGAAAAGATGATGGAACCTTTGCCCAGCCTTCAGCAACAACCAGTAATGCAACATTCTTATCGCCAAGGAAAACCGAGCCAAATTCTCGCCCTATGGATTGCACAGTATAATCCACTCTGAAAGTGACGTCCTATTGATAATATGAAGCAGGTCAGATATAACATGCATACCGCATTTGTAACCAACAAAATTTAACATAAATCGAAACAATAAAACCTGGAGATTGAACTAAGAATCACCTTTCCTATACATAGCTTCCTTAGATATTCCCTGCTATGCCATGCAAATGGCTCATCAATGCCACCTCTGCGCGCCTATACACCAAGTAGCAGAAAAAATAGATCCATTATGAGCAATCATGCCGAGAATCAAAGATTTATAATCACCTGTCAAACGTAGAAAAAAGAAATACGATCTCCTCATGTTTTCACCAGTCAGACTTCTTAGCTACGGGCTAAATACAGACCAGTTAATTGACCCATGTATATTCTAAAAACTCTTTGCTTCCTAAAAGCAGCTAAACTAGTAAAGGTTGTCGCATTCTTCATCTTGTCCTTGGAATTTTCTTTTGTTTTGTGTCTTGACTGCTTTCTGTCTATCATGTTTGCAATTTACCTACTGCATTGTTGGCGTTGGGTTTCACAATTTCTTTGATTAACCCTTCATAAAGTCCTCATGTCTCGCCCTCTTAAGCTGTAACTTATCGGATGCCGACTAATTTTTATTACCAGAAAGAATCAAAACCCAGTGAACTCTAATGTGGTAAAGAAGTCAACGCACTTTCACAGGTTTAAGCCTGGACTTAAAACCTTCTCTAAACCGTCTTAAAAACTAAAACGACAAAATTTAAAATAGGATTTAATGCCATTAGAAAGAGAAACGAAAATGATCACATGTAATTGGCAAACTAGAAAAGAATTATCATCCGATAAACAAAAACTGAACTGAGGCACCATAGACAAAGCACATTGACCTAAAATAAACATACCAATCT
This sequence comes from Escallonia rubra, assembly GCA_033065855.1. Classification (NCBI taxonomy): domain Eukaryota; kingdom Viridiplantae; phylum Streptophyta; class Magnoliopsida; order Escalloniales; family Escalloniaceae; genus Escallonia; species Escallonia rubra. Next base: position 11,796 of record JAVXUO010002328.1, on the reverse strand, counting down.
GGGTGCAATAAGGGATGACAAGGTGATGGTTTTCTCAGGAGGGATCTCAGCCTTGCTGCTCCCCATTATCAACAAACTGTCACCAGATGCAACAGCTTTCACCTTTCCTCTCAACCATGTCCCTCCAGCTGTTGATGCCATCGCAACAGCTAAAGATCTGCGCAATTGAAGAGTTCAGACTAGAGTAATTTCTATATGACATATTATTCAACTGGACAAGGGTCACAGCTCATACAATGCACACTACCACAAGCATACCCTAGGGACTTTATGAACAGGTCTACAGGCTGCACATACACGTGTACATGCAAACGTATTCGTGAAGCACCAAAAAGTCAAAACTTCGTGCAAAATCAGAAACACCGATTCAACATAAAAGTTTGTATCTTTAACCCAACATGTAAAGGCAGGCGGAAGTCATAAGTAATTTTCCATTAAATGCATACCTAGAGCATGCTTAATACGCACCAAAACCTAAAACACTCATTAAATTGCAACTCCTTAAAACAAACATTCGCATAGAGAATCTTCAGATCCATAATTAAACTACGCCACAAATCGAAACTTCAGGAACATACGTACACAGACACTCCAATAGATGTCACGCGGACAGTGTGTTTATTAAACCGTCTAAATCTATCACAGCGTTTCGGACAGAAGCATCCGGATCCAATACAATCAGAAAAAGTCAAACCAGCACTAATCACAGACACATACACGATACTCGAGCATTCATACCAACAATTCCAATTCATTCCCTACACATTGACATACAGAAGCTAAACTTAGTCGCTAACTATACATGCATGCACGGAGAGAAAGAGATCTGGGAGCGTTACCGATGATCAGTACAAAAAGCTTGCTACACTGCACCGATCGGAGACAAGGGACGATAAAAATCCACCAAATCACACCGATCCGATCGCCAAATTACCTACAAAATCGTCACAAATCTGAACAATTCGTCGCCAAATTTCAATTCCAGAGGGATTCGCATATCACCTACCGATGTGTAATTGTGCGCGAAGGCTCGGGACGGCGGATCAGAGGGAGAGAAAGAGGATATGCAACACACTCTGCTATATATATATATATTTAGGTGGGGGAGTTGTATATATAGAAGGGAACTAATATAGAGGGGGGGCATTTGAGGATAAAAGCAGGCCCTCTGTTTTGGGTAAATTTACTAAAAATGCCATAAAAGGGCCCGTGTCAGTGTCCCCACTCCAAATCTATCGAATTTCTTTTATTTTGCGGGGAAAAATGACAGATAACGACGGTGGGGCGGGTGAATTTCTTTTGTCAGGCTTTTATGACGGCGATTTTGGGAAGCGGCAAATGGGGCGGTGACACGTCGGACTTGGTGGGATTATTTCTGACGTCAGCCTGATAACGGCAATTGTCACGTCTTGTGGGCTAAAAGTGCTGTTACCGCAGGATGGGCAGGTTTTTACCGTTTAACGCGGAGGTGAATTTTGGGATGGGATTTGCGGAAAAATAGGAAAAGAAATGAATTGAACTAATGTCTTAAATTAAGAAAAAAAAATTAATTACATTTAGTTTTGGCATTTATGCTTTGGAACTCGAATTTGAAGGAACAAGTTAAAGAAATTGATTAAAATAACGTAGTAATATACGTGTTGTCGATTATTCACTTGCGATCGGAAAGGAAATTTTTAAATTAGTAGAGTAGAAAATAATTTACACATCGATCACTTTTAGAACAAACGCAACCACGAAGCTCTTTTGTCATGAATGTAGTATGTTTATCTATAGTACTCGCTTACTAAAAGTTGTTGGAAAAAGAAACAAATCAGTCAAATTTATTGAGTTGTTATTTGGCGAAATGAATTTTGAAACTCGTTATGAGTGATTTATTCGATCTTTGTATCGTTTGCAATTGTGCATTGCTTTAGGTGAAAATATTCTAAAAATTGTGGTGAAAAGAAGGGACGTACTTAATTTTTTATTGGAAGGAGTAAGTATCGAAAGGAAATATTGTAAACATGAAAGAAATCCAACAACATAGCATAACGTAATTGTTCGTCAATTATAATTGATGATGGAAACAGGAATTTCAAAGTTAGTAGCATAGAAAAGAATTTAAGGGCCGAACATCTTTCAAGCGTACCCTCAGTGAAAAATAACAATAACTCTATTTAACTATAGGTTGCAACTCATATACGGGCTATTTATTAGAAACTTCGACTATGACTTCAACTGTAACTTTGTTATAAATAACAATAACTCTCTTTGAAAAATGAAACAAAACAATCAAACATAGTGTGTTGTTCTAATACAACAAATACTAGAGTTTCAGATATATCAAAATTGTGTGCATTTCTATGAGATACGTGAAAGATTGATCTTAGTTTGTCCAGGAATTTATAAATTATATTATTGTATACTAACTATTGTCTGCAATGAGCAAATGGAGATCAGTGGAACTCCAGAAGTGATTTGAAAAGGAATTCTGAGAGTCCACATAGTACTTCTACTAAACTTGTAATTGTTGCTATAATGTTACCAAGAAAATGCCACTTCTTGACATAAGCTTAAGGAAAGCTCAAATCAGGAATTGGACTTGCCAAAAATACTTTGATTGCATCGTGTAGATGTCCAAGAAAGATACGATGTTGACGCAAAAAATGACTTTTAGAAAGACCTAAACTATCTAAAATTGGAAGGGCTTTAGATCGATGGGACTTTGTGTTACTTTACACAGCCTCGTCACACAAAGATTTTCTACGAATACGATAAATTCGACGAAAAATCTTGACTTAAGGACATATAAGGTAGATCTACTTTTTACACGTGATATTTTGAGAATTGAGATCCTCTACAGTACTGTGGATATAAAATTATGCTTAAAGTTTTTTTTTTCTTGCTGAAAAGATGATGCTTCTGTCTTTTTAGCAACAATTACATAGCTAAACCTTTGGATCTATATTCGTGTGCTTTATCAAAATGTCGCAAGAAAAGCTAAACTTTCCAATGCACAATTGACAGGCCCACCTCAAATGATTTGTGAAAGGCATAGTCTGTCAACTATAGTTGTCAGTTGAAACTTGTAATTACTAGGAGACCTTCCAAATTGGCTAATGGCAGATGAGATTCTGAGTTTATATCAGAAAAACAGAAGTTATGCATTGGCACGTGTCTTATACCCAGCTCCACTTTAAAATCTGGGTCTTGTTTGCTTTTTAGGAAATCTCTAAGTTAGTATGTACTCACTTTTTCATTCATCTTATTACTCATTATTTCTTTTCTCATTTTATTTGTCAAAATGCAAATTGTTTTTAGTGTAAAACTACATACGTTGGGCTTGTTTGCACAAAGCATCCTAAGTTTTTTGTTTTTTTCCATCTCCATTACTCCATGCTTCCACTTTTGTACTCTACCTATCATCTGACTTGAAGAAATTAAGTTCCGTTTACACTTTTGAGATGGCAAAAGGGACGGTTCGCATAAAGTATCTCTGTTGGCAGTCACATATCATACTTAATCATTGTCGGTCGTTGCGTGTCAAATTTTGTTCTCTGATCTTTCCCTTAACCTATCACATTCACCCTGTCACTAAACTCGCCGCTACCCCTTTCTCGAACACGTTACTGGCCCTTTTTCCCCATTAGCGAACTCATTAAAGTCTAGGGCAAAGGGTTGAAGATTGAACCTCGCCGGCTAAGTGTTGCATTCTGCAACCAAATTACCAACCTCATTTGTAAGCACCGTGGCACCCACCACCGACCATTCATCAACCATCACAATTACAGAAAGCGGGGGGCGGATTAAGGGAAAAAGGATCGCAACATTATGTTAGGGGGAAGAGTCCACATTGGTAGGTTAGGGGAAAGGGGGCGACAGTGGTGGTTTGGGTTGTGGGGAAGTGGTGGTCGGCAGGTTAGGAAAAAGGGTAACGGCGATGTTTGGGTTGTGGGGTAGTGGTGATGGCTGATAGGAAGTGGCGGTTGGTGGTGGGTGTGGTGATGGCCAACGGGAAGAGAAAATGGGTGGGTTTGGCCAGAGGGAAAAGGAGAGAGAAAATAGGGTTGATATGGCTGGTGCCACCTAAGTTTCTGCATGAATTGTTGATTTTGTCCTCAAAAGTCTAATAGAACCTTAAAAAAAATTGATTGTTTTCACGTTAAATAATGATACGTGGAACAAAAAAAATAGAAGCTTAAGGTGATAGAAATAGATCAATAAATAAATAAATTGGGGTGTTTCATAAAACGAGTTAAAAGTATGGGGTTTTATGCTCATTTATACTTAACCAATCCTTATAAATCAAAAGATATTACAAGAATATAAATCGTAGAACATGTGGAGTAATTTAGTGAAAACTCAACTGTTCCTTATATGCAACACAGTCATCATGGGTGGAGTTGAAGTTTCATGACAAGGTGGGCAAGCTTACGCAAGGATGGATTTGTCCCTCTCGGGGCATATCAAGCACAGTGACCTAGCACAATTATGGTTTACCTTAATTGCAAAGATGTTCTTGCTTGTTTTAAAAATTATTATTATTATTATTATTATTATATTATCTCCCTGTGGTTGACATTGGTAAATCGAGCATGTACCATTGTATATATGACTACATGTACGCCGAACTCAAGCTTAATAGATTTCACATGGTACAGAATTCTATTCATAAGGATCAGAAGTACATCATTTTTATTTTCCAGACGTTCTCAAACGAGTGAGAGTTAAGTGAGCAAGAGTGACGATATATATTATACGTATTTAGATTCAACTTGCACATTCTTTATCTTCTAAATGTCAAATCCTTTTATTCTAGAAATTTTCTTGTTCTTAGATACAACTAAATAGGTGAAATATAATTGGTCAGAAAGTTACTTTCTATATGTCCCTTTTGATGAATAAATGGAAATATTACTTTGTCAATTTCTGGCAATGTCATTTTTCTTGGTGGTAGGATATAATTTATCAGAAAGTATGACCGTCCCACTCCATGACTTATATATCGTTCATTCATAACCTTCCTTCGCCTACTTTTCACAATTATCACCAGAGTTGATATATATCGGGTCCCGCGCATAACACGAGATTTTAGTTGGTAATTACTTGATGAGATTAACAAATTCAATATTGTTAAGCATAGTAAAAATTTACATAAAAATTGGGTTAAACAAGCCTACTTTAAATTACAAAAATGTGGTCAATGTATCAAAGACAAAACCCGAAAAAATAGGTCTACCTAACCCTTTTGAGTATCATGTGCGCTCTTGGAAAATACCAAGATTTTCTTAAATTCACGCTAATCCAAATTGGGCGACAAACCAAAATTAAGTTGCACCTATCTGATCAAGAATACATACTTAAAGTAAAAATTATTGAATGGTGTAAAATAAATGGTCCCGATCATCTAGAACCGTTACATATATAGTAAAATAATTTCATGCCTCTCTCAACTCTTCCTTCTATAACATTAGCTTCCGTCTGATCTGATAATCATGAATGACTAAGAACAATATTTATTATGTTCAATAAACGTAGACTTGTTTCACCATATCAACTCTGCATTGAAGTACAAAAGAGAGCATAACTTTTTTGACTAGTAAACCGGAGTAAGCCTGTGTCTTTGTACGTCAATGCTAGCTGCTAAAATTTCGCATTTTACAAGCTCAATCTCAAACAATTCTACTGCCCATATATCAGCCCCACCTTTCAATTTACTTGGTACCATTTCACAAGTGCAGAATCAATGGGTCAGAGACAAAAGTCAACCTTCATACTGTAAACCAGAACTGCCCATAAGTGTACCTTGTCTTACAATAATGCCTGTTGTAAAGTTGGTTTCATTGTCAAAACAACAGTTAAAAAAGCATAATCTGAAAAGTTATCAATCTCCATCCATTCTTAGTCAAAAGGCATGCATAACCATCTTTAAGATGATATTTCCATATTTGAAGACAAAGGTAACCTTTTTCCGTTTCACTTTTTCTCCATTATTTGATCCGCCCTTCAGTATTTTAATTTCGGTAATTTCTACAGGAATGCTGCTTACAAACTATAACAGCCATTTCTGATAATACAGTTGCCCAGAAATACAACAAATGATGGCATCAATGAGGTTGTCGAAGTTGCTGAAGTTCTACAAAGAAGCTGTTGTAAGCTGCAGATGCAGTCTTCAACCTCGCAGTTGCCTGGGAGGGGTGACAGCCTCCGGTGGATATCGAATCGAGTCATCCGGCCCAAGATCATCTATGGGTGGCCGCTGTTTGTGATGGTCGGTGACTGACTGGTATGCCATGGCCAATGCTAAAGCCTGAGCATGGACAAAATCTTAGCAAGTAAATACATAATACATGGCAAAACAAGAGTAAGTAAATTTTCTTTTCTTTCTTTGAATGTACACTAGAGAAGAAATATTATGAGGTTTCTTAATACTAGAAAGGCACGCGTTATCTACCTATAAGAAACCAGCAGCTAGAATATATTCATCATGGGAGAAGGTCAAGCATACAAGTGTCGGTTAAAAAGGAGCTTACGATGTGATCATGGTCAGGAGGAGCATAAATGCCAGTGGTGATAGTAGTTCTTCTTCGCGTATTTGAAGGAGGGTCAGATATTTTAGTGAAGCCCGTCGGAACAACAATCACAGGCATGCCGACTAGATTCCCCACGCAAACTTTCTCCCAGTCTGTGGCATTGCCAACAAATGCATCCACTTTGAAACTCTCCCTTATTTCTCGAATCAATTTTCCCCGTGCCCTTTGTGCCTGGAGACAATTATTCAGTTAACTCAAATCAACAAAATTAAAATAATAGCAGCTAATAAGCTGCTCTCAACGATATCAGGGGGTAAGAGAAAATAAAATTTTAATCTCCCAGGAAGTAGTCGCAAGAAGTCATTCCATGTCCTAAAAACAACGTGCAAATTGGAAGACAAGTGAATGTAAGAAGTCCACATGTCGGATAAATGGACAAATTACATGCTATAATAACCACCGAATCCATGAAAAGGCCAACAATAAGAAGTCATTTCACAACAATCTTTTCACATCTCTATTTTAACTACAAGATTCACAGCTTATGCTACTGCCAGCAAGCACTTCAACAATTAACACGAACAATAAATGAAGCCTGATGAGTGAACGATTGAGCAGAATGTCTCCTCAGGATGCAACTGGATTTGAGATGTCATAGGCAGCAAATGCTGTATGAAATAGTTGTAATATTGGCGGTCATTCCACAAATAAGGCAAGACTACGTGTAGGAATGTCATACTGACGTGCATGACCTTGTGCGGATTCCAACTACGAGCAAACAGTGAGTCAAAGGAACAAATATTAGAATCGATAATTCTGTTGTTGGTGAGCCTCTCACACAAATCAAAATTCTACCAATTTCACAAGGAGACTAGATACAGCCTGGGGGTTAGTTTGCAAATTGGCAGACGCAGGCCTTCCACTCCGGCTAGACTAGGTGCAGGGCCAGCCAGTAGCCACCAACAAATGTGTAATACATACAGCCTCAGGGAGGCAATTTGTGCTGTGGGAATATAAAAGAAGAGGGGGGTTGAAATGACGGGGCTTTATCTTGGGTAGTTGTGGCACTTAGCAAAGCAAAATTGGCAAGGGCCAGACAAAAATAATTCGCCCATGCCAGTGCATAATTTCCTATAGCATAGGGTTTGAGATTTTCTCTTTCGTCCTGCGACTCATGATTGTCTAGGCTTTGATGTACTCAGCTAATCTTATTTCTGTGCTATTTTCGACCCATTAGCCAAGACCATGCAGTGGGGTGTTCAGCCTTTCATGTCCCAACGGAATGCTGCATCAGAAACCTGCCATTTCAACCAACTGAAGATCGTTGATGAAAATGATCCGGACTGTTTCTTTGTATGCAACTGATAAAAATGAATAACAACGTCGCCTCTAGATTCACCAAGAATGTGTGAAACAAAAGACTTCCCTCATGTAGTCATTGTGATTACATAATTTCCTTGTGAAAAAAGTGTTGCTCAACCTGATTGTACGACCCAAAAACAACAGCTGACAGCATCATATTTCCTCTCTCAAAAGGGCTAGACAAGTAGGTAACTGGAGCTCCACAGCAGGGTCCTACGAGGCCACTGCCATAGTCTTATTTTTTTCAATGTGAGACGGCAAGCAGATATTTTAACCAAATTGTTGATCTGGATCTATAACATAGTACCGAAAGTTTGGTTGTTTTATCCACATCAAATTACTTTGTCAACTCAACATGTCATGACTTCAGTCTTCATCACTAACCAATATTGTCCATATACGGTTCTCTATGTTTATCTTCTTCTTTGCTATCAAGCTTCATATGCAGGGGCGGAACTACGCTTGTACGAGGGGGTGCTATAGCCCCCCCTCAGATTTTGAAAAAATATATTTAAATATATAGTGTATTTTTTTCATTTGCAACTTTTCCTTTCTCTCTCTCTCTCCTCCTCTCTCAGCCGGCTCACAGTCACCGGACAGTCGGACACCGGCTCACCGAACTGCACGTACGCCGGTCGGCGGTCGCCGTGGCGTCAGTGAAGCTCTCACGCCGTGACGCCGGCATCTCTCCTCCAGTCCTCCTCTCTCGGCTCTCTCAGCCACCGCGGCTCGCCGCACCGCCTGCACGCCGGCACCACCCACCGACGCACGGCCACCGGTCGTCGGCTCAGCTGGGCTCATCAGTTGGTCGGCGAAGGCCCTCCTCAGTCCGGCGGTCCACCGATTCCGAAGCGCGAAGCAGGCGAAGGCCCTCCTCAGTCCGGCGGTCCCCACCCCAACTCCGGCCAGTCCCCACCCAACTCCGGCGACTCCGGCCAGAACAGATCTGGGCGGCAGATCTAGCTTAGATCTACCGTCTACGAGCCGGCGCACGAACCGAGGAAGTTCCGCCACTGCCGTTCGGCGGTCACGACGCTTGAAATAGTGAAATTGCAGATCTGACTTTGAGTTTCAGTCACCGACAACATTGCGACAATGACGCCGTTCTGATTTCTGAGGACGGAGGTCAGTGTGCATTTTGAACAATTTCTTTTGTTATTGAGAATTGATTATTTGATTAATAATTTTAGGTTGTTAGTTGTGTATTTGATAATTTAGATTACTAATTGATGCTTTATGGATGTTAATCGTGCATTGAGCACTTAGATTTGAGATTGTTGATATTGTTGATGGATGATGGGACCCAATTGGATTTTTATCCCATTTGAGCATTGATTATTTGATTGATAATTTTAGGTTGTGTTAATTGTGCATTTAAAAATTGATATTATTTTCATGCTGATTATATGTTGTTAATTGTGCATTGAGCATTTGAGAATTGAGATGGTTGATGGAGGATGGGACCCAATTGGATTGAGATGTCGGATATGTGATTTAGTTGAATGGTGGGGTGAAATTAAGTTAATTAGGTTAACGCGATAATAAAACATGACTGGAAAAGTGTACTTTGTTTTTGTGTGCTATTTTACTTATAAAAATATTTATCTCCTTCGATATATTTTTAGCCCCCCTTGGGATGAAATCCTGGTTCCGCCACTGTTCATATGTACTTCACAAGTGGATGGTTCACAAAAATAATCTCTCATCATTCAACTTCGCCGTAGTAAAATGACCTCAATAAAACTAGACATGAAGATCGCGAAATATGTAACAAAAAAGATTGTATCTGCTAACAGATCATATACTAGTAATATAGTGTAGTTTTTAGCTTCAGTGTTCAGTCTCTACCCAGAGCAAAAGACATTAATCTGAACCTCTAATTTAGCCACTTCATCAGCAGAGAAGAAAGAATGGTGTCCTTCTCTACTCTAAAGCTCATTTCCCTTATAAGTAAGTATAGAAAGATCCACTGTAAACATATAAACATACCATTTTAAAGCTGCAAAAAGGAATGCTAGTAACCCCAATCAAATACTGGATGACTCACCTGAAAATAGTCTACAGCAGGTATTACACGTGCACGGCGAAGTTCAAGAGGCCATTGATCTTGAGCTTCATATTCATCGTCCTTGCTGGAGCGCTGCCACTCATCAAAGTGAGCCAGCATATCAACGTCCATTGTGAAATTTAAGATACCTTGAGCAGAGTCAACAGTGTAATTCAATTTGAAAGGGATCACTTTAACACCCATTGACTCGAGCACATGAACAACCTGTCATTGCCGTCAGATAGTTATCAATTGCATGATCACTAACTTAGATGAAAAACTTGGAGAGAATCTATAAAGTCAAATATTTGAAATAGATCCACGTACCTCCATCTCTGCATCCTCGAGATATCCAACAGTTAACTGTGTAATGTCAACCGAGAATGGGTCATCAAGGAAAATTCTTCGTGAAGACGGATCATCTGGATCCTTTCCTCGTATGGCATCCAGAACAATAGTGCAGTCTGCAGCACTTCTGCAGAAAGGCCCCAGTTTATCCTGTCTAACATAAAGGGTTTCGTATTCGCAATTATCGCGAGAGAAAAAGAAACGTGAACATGCGAAACAAAAGATTTTAGATAATCACCAAGCTCTCAGATATGCTCATGACACCAGTCCGACCAACAGTACCAAAAGTTGGGCGCAATGCAGTAACACCACAACGAGCTGCAGGGTAGGTAATGGACCCTGCTGTTTCGGAGCCAATTGCAAATGGAACCATACCTGTGAAGAAGGAAATTTTCTTTTTTAAAAACGATGTGTGAACTTACCATAGTATGTTAAACAAAGCCACTTATACTTTCCAAATTCAAATGACATACGATTCGCGAAATACATTCATTTTCTCTCAATTACATATAAGCACTAATGACAAACATGACCAAATGGCCCGGCCAGAGTTTAATAAGGTCGTAAGGAATTCCCAGAAGGCCAAAAAATTCAAGGAACATGGCTAAATTTGAGCGGAACATGTTTGAACATTCAAAAGTTTAGTAGGGAAAGAAAACAAGGAAAAGATTCATGCACTGTTTCACTCCCAGGTGCCCGATGCTCATAAAAAATGCAACACTATCCATCAATACTTCCCTAGGAAAAAGTTTATTGTTATTCCAAAGTTACTGCACACATTAGTTGTTATTGGTTTAAAAGTTTTCCTTAATGTACTCCAAACGCTTTTTCTCTTTTTATAAAGCAGTAAAACACCTGCCGAGGTGCTAGCAGCAGGCCCAGCTGATGAACCAGTAGAATATTCCTCAATGTTCCATGGGTTCCTCGTCCTGCCGCCAAACCAAATGTCATCATATGCCAATGATCCACTTACAAGCTTTGCCACGAGAACTGCCCCAGCAGACTTCAACCTGTTTCGAGCAGAGTTTACAAAAAAAAATTTAGCGTGATCCTGATTTACTTCTGACTGCTGGTATACTAGAAAAGCTATATGACCTTTTATAAACCCAAGCTTCAATGTCAAGAACTTGATGTTTGAATGATGTCGATCCCCAAGTTGTCTTGTAATGTGGCACTGCAATTATGTCCTTCAACCCATATGGTATCCCATGAAGGGGACCTATATGCAAGTAAAGATGTAGATCCATAATCAAGGTTACTGCTACAAATTACGGTTATATTTCACCGATTAAAAGGGAAAAGGAAACACAAGAAAAAACAAAGGGCATCCACCAGTGTAAGTCGAACTAACAAGAGACGGACCCAAAAACATATTACAAAGTTCCTTCTAAGCCAACTGCATAATGCCTTAACAAAATACTAAACCTCAGACGAATACAGGTGGACGAGCTCACATCTTGGGATCACTCAGACAACCACCTACATCCCTTGTGAATCAGCCAAATGAGGAATGAGGTAATACTC
>JAVXUO010002057.1:0-361152 GCA_033065855.1 Escallonia rubra | reverse complement strand
CTATTTATTAGAAACTTCGACTATGACTTCAACTGTAACTTTGTTATAAATAACAATAACTCTCTTTGAAAAATGAAACAAAACAATCAAACATAGTGTGTTGTTCTATTACAACAAATACTAGAGTTTCAGATATATCAAAATTGTGTGCATTTCTATGAGATACGTGAAAGATTGATCTTAGTTTGTCCAGGAATTTATAAATTATATTATTGTATACTAACTATTGTCTGCAATGAGCAAATGGAGATCAGTGGAACTCCAGAAGTGATTTGAAAAGGAATTCTGAGAGTCCACATAGTACTTCTACTAAACTTGTAATTGTTGCTATAATGTTACCAAGAAAATGCCACTTCTTGACATAAGCTTAAGGAAAGCTCAAATCAGGAATTGGACTTGCCAAAAATACTTTGATTGCATCGTGTAGATGTCCAAGAAAGATACGATGTTGACGCAAAAAATGACTTTTAGAAAGACCTAAACTATCTAAAATTGGAAGGGCTTTAGATTGATGGGACTTTGTGTTACTTTACACAGCCTCGTCACACAAAAATTTTCTACGTATACGATAAATTCGACGAAAAATCTTGACTTAAGGACATATAAGGTAGATCTATTTTTTACACGTGATATTTTGAGAATTGAGATCCTCTACAGTACTGTGGATATAAAATTATGCTTAAAGTTTCTTTTTTCTTGCTGAAAAGATGATGCTTCTGCCTTTTTAGCAACAATTACATAGCTAAACCTTTGGATATATATTCGTGTGCTTTATCAAAATGTCGCAAGAAAAGCTTAAACTTTCCAATGCACAATTGACAGGCCCACCTCAAATGATTTGTGAAAGGCATAGTCTGTCAACTATAGTTGTCAGTTGAAACTTGTAATTACTAGGAGACCTTCCAAATTGGCTAATGGCAGATGAGATTCTGGGTTTATATCAGAAAAACAGAAGTTATGCATTGGCACATGTCTTATACCCAGCTCCACTTTAAAATCTGGGTCTTGTTTGCTTTTAGGAAATCTCTAAGTTAGTATGTACTCACTTTTTCATTCATCTTATTACTCATTATTTCTTTTCTCATTTTACTTGTTAAAATGCAAATTGTTTTTAGTGTTAAACTACATACGTTGGGCTTGTTTGCACAAAGCATCCCAAGTTTTTGTTTTTTTCCGTCGCCACCACTCCATGCTTCCACTTTTGTACTCCACGTACCATTTGACTTGAAGAAATTAAGTTCCGGTTAGACTTTTGAGGTGGCAAAGGGGACAGTTCGCGTAAAATATCTCTGTTGGCAGTCACATATCATACTTAATCATTGTTGGTTGTCGCGTGTCAAATTTTATTCTCTGATCTTTCCCTTAACCTATCCCATCCACCGTGTCACTAAACTCGCCGCTGCCCCTTTCTTGAACACGTTACCGGCCCTTTTTCCCCATTAGCAAACTCATTAAAGTCTAGGGCAAAGGGTTGAAGATTGAACCTCGCCGACTAAAGCCCCGTTTGACAGGGTTTTTTCAGTTTTTTTTTTTCACTTTTGAAAACTGAAAAAAATAAATGCGTTTGATAACCATTTTTTTCCTTCAGTTTAAAAAATCACTTTTTAAATCAAGGCTGTTTTTAAAAACTCCAAAATTGAGTTCAGTTTTGGTTTTTTTTTTCACCACCACCACCTCCGGAGACCACCGCCGAAGACTATCGGCGGCCGGCAGCCACCTCCGATGACCATCGCCGGGGCCGGCTGCCACCTCCGGCCACCACCACACCCCACCACCGCAAACCACCACAAAAAAAAACTCAAAATAAAAACAGGGTTATCAAACACCAAAAAAAAAAAAAAAAACTCAAATTAAAAATTGGGTTATCAAACACCCACTTGATTTTGTAAAAAAAATTAACCTGTTCTTTAGTTTTTTTTTTTTTTGAAATTGAAAAAAAAATATATTGTCAAACATAACCTAAGTGTTGCATTCTACAACCAAATTACCAACCTCGTTTGTAAGCACCATGGCACCCACCACCGACCATTCACCAACCATCACAATTGTAGAAAGTGGGGCAGATTAAGGGAAAAAGGATCGCAGAATCGTGTTAGGGTGAAAGGGGCCACATCGGCAGGTTAGGGGAAAGGGGACGACAGTGGTGGTTTGGGTTGTGGGGAAATAGCGATCGACATGTTAGGAAAAGGGGTAACGACGATGGTTTGGGTTGTGGGGTAGTGGTGATGGCTGATAGGAAGTGGCGGTTGGTGGTGGGTGTGGTGATGGCCAACGGGTAGAGAAAATGGGTGGGTTTGGCCAGAGGAAAAATGAGAGAGAAAATAGGGTTGATGTGGCCGGTGCCACCTAAATTTCTGCGTGAATTGCTGATTTTGTCATCAAAAGTCTAACAGAACCTTAAAAAAAAGATTGTTTTCACGTTAAATGATACGTGGAACAAAAAAAATAGAAGTTTAAGGTGATAGAAATAAATAAATAATTGGAGTGTTTCATAAAATGAGTTAAAAGTGTGGGGTTTTATGCGCATTTATACTTAATCAATCCTTATAAATCAAAAGATATTACAAGAATATAAATCGTAGAACATGTGGAGTAATTTAGTGAAAACTCAACTGTTCCTTATGTGCAACACAATCATCATGGGTGGAGTTGGAGTTTCATGACAAGGTGGGCAAGCTTAAGCAAGGATGGATTTGTCCCTCTCGGGGCACATCAAGCACAGTGACCTAGCACAATTATGGTTTACCTTAATTGCAAAGATATTCTTGCTTGTTTTAAAAATTATTATTATAAATAAATTATATTATCTCCCTGTCTGGTTGAAATCGATAGATTGAGCATGTACCCTTGTATATGTGACTACATGTACGCCGAACTCAAGCTTAATAGATCTCACATGGTTTAGAATTCTATCCATAAGGACCTGATGTACATCATTTTTATTTTCCAGACGTTCTCAAACAAGTGAGAGTTAAGCGAGCAAGAGTGACGATCTATATTATACGTATTTAGATTCAATTGGCACATTCTTTACCTTCCAAACGTCAAATCCTTTTAGTTTTATTCTAGAATTTTTCTTGTTCTTAGATACAACTAAATAGGTGACATATAATTGGTTGGAAAGTTACTTTCTATATTTTCTAAATCTACTTATATAGGTGTTAGGATATAATTTATCAGAAAGTATGACTGTCTCACTCCATGACTTATAATCGTCCATTCATGACCTGCCTTCCCCTACTTTTCACAATTATCACCCGAGTTAATGTATATCGTGTCCCGCACATAACACTAGATTTTAGCTAGCGATTACTTGAAGAGATTAACAAATTCAATATTGTTAAGCATAGTAAAAAAATACATAAAAATTGGGTTAAACAAACCTACTTTAAATTACGAAAATGTGGTTAATGTATCAAAGACAAACCCCCCGAAAAATAGGTCTACCTAACCCTTTTGAGTATCATGTGCACTCTTGGAAAATACCAAGATTTTCTTAAATTCACGCTAATCCAAATTGGGCGACAAACCAAAAACTAAGTTGCACTTATCTGATCAAGAATACATATTTAAAGTAAAAATTATTGAATGGTGTAAAATCAATGATCTCGACCACCTAGAACCGTTAGATATATAGTAAAATTATTTCATGCCTCTCTCAGCTCTTCTATCACATTAGCCTCCCTCTGATCTGATGATCATGAATGACTAAAAACAATTATCCGATACCATACAATATTTATTCTGTTCAATGAACGCAGACTTGCTTCACCATATCAACTCTGCATTGAAAGTACAAAAGAGAGCATAACGTTTTTGCACTAGTTAACTGGAGTAAGCCTGTGTCTTTGTACGTCAATGCTAGCTGCTAAAATTTCGCATTTTACAAGCTCAATCTCAAACAATTCTACTGCCCATATATCAGCCCCACCTTTCAATTTACTTGGTACCATTTCACAAGTGCAGAATCAATGGGTCAGAGACAAAAGTCAACCTTCATACTGTAAACCAGAACTGCCCATAAGTGTACCTTGTCTTACAATAATGCCTGTTGTAAAGTTGGTTTCATTGTCAAAACAGCAGTTCAAAAAGCATAATCTGAAAAGTTATCAATCTCCATCCATTCTTAGTCAAAAGGCATGCATAACCATCTTTAAGATGATATTTCCATATTTGAAGACAAAGGTAACCTTTTTCCGTTTCACTTTTTCTCCATTATTTGATCCGCCCTTCAGTAATTTAATTTCGGTCATTTCTAGTACATAAATGCTGCTTACAAACTATAACAGCCATTTCTGATAATACAGTTGCCCAGAAATACAACAAATGATGGCATCAATGAGGTTGTCGTAGTTGCTGAAGTTCTACAAAGAAGCTGTTGTAAGCTGCAGATGCAGTCTTCAACCTCGCAGTTGCCTGGGAGGGGTGACAGCCTCCGGTGGATATCGAATCGAGTCATCCGGCCCAAGATCATCTATGGGTGGCCGCTGTTTGTGATGGTCGGTGACTGACTGGTATGCCATGGCCAATGCTAAAGCCTGAGCATGGACAAAATCTTAGCAAGTAAATACATAATACATGGCAAAACAAGAGTAAGTAAATTTTCTTTTCTTTCTTTGAATGTACACTAGAGAAGAAATATTATGAGGTTTCTTAATACTAGAAAGGCACGCGTTATCTACCTATAAGAAACCAGCAGCTAGAATATATTCATCATGGGAGAAGGTCAAGCATACAAGTGTCGGTTAAAAAGGAGCTTACGATGTGATCATGGTCAGGAGGAGCATAAATGCCAGTGGTGATAGTAGTTCTTCTTCGCGTATTTGAAGGAGGGTCAGATATTTTAGTGAAGCCCGTCGGAACAACAATCACAGGCATGCCGACTAGATTCCCCACGCAAACTTTCTCCCAGTCTGTGGCATTGCCAACAAATGCATCCACTTTGAAACTCTCCCTTATTTCTCGAATCAATTTTCCCCGTGCCCTTTGTGCCTGGAGACAATTATTCAGTTAACTCAAATCAACAAAATTAAAATAATAGCAGCTAATAAGCTGCTCTCAACGATATCAGGGGGTAAGAGAATATAAAATTTTAATCTCCCAGGAAGTAGTCGCAAGAAGTCATTCCATGTCCTAAAAACAACGTGCAAATTGGAAGACAAGTGAATGTAAGAAGTCCACATGTCGGATAAATGGACAAATTACATGCTATAATAACCACCGAATCCATGAAAAGGCCAACAATAAGAAGTCATTTCACAACAATCTTTTCACATCTCTATTTTAACTACAAGATTCACAGCTTATGCTACTGCCAGCAAGTATCAGCACTTCAACAATTAACACGAACAATAAATGAAGCCTGATGAGTGAACGATTGAGCAGAATGTCTCCTCAGGATGCAACTGGATTTGAGATGTCATAGGCAGCAAATGCTGTATGAAATAGTTGTAATATTGGCGGTCATTCCACAAATAAGGCAAGACTACGTGTAGGAATGTCATACTGACGTGCATGACCTTGTGCGGATTCCAACTACGAGCAAACAGTGAGTCAAAGGAACAAATATTAGAATCGATAATTCTGTTGTTGGTGAGCCTCTCACACAAATCAAAATTCTACCAATTTCACAAGGAGACTAGATACAGCCTGGGGGTTAGTTTGCAAATTGGCAGACGCAGGCCTTCCACTCCGGCTAGACTAGGTGCAGGGCCAGCCAGTAGCCACCAACAAATGTGTAATACATACAGCCTCAGGGAGGCAATTTGTGCTGTGGGAATATAAAAGAAGAGGGGGGTTGAAATGACGGGGCTTTATCTTGGGTAGTTGTGGCACTTAGCAAAGCAAAATTGGCAAGGGCCAGACAAAAATAATTCGCCCATGCCAGTGCATAATTTCCTATAGCATAGGGTTTGAGATTTTCTCTTTCGTCCTGCGACTCATGATTGTCTAGGCTTTGATGTACTCAGCTAATCTTATTTCTGTGCTATTTTCGACCCATTAGCCAAGACCATGCAGTGGGGTGTTCAGCCTTTCATGTCCCAACGGAATGCTGCATCAGAAACCTGCCATTTCAACCAACTGAAGATCGTTGATGAAAATGATCCGGACTGTTTCTTTGTATGCAACTGATAAAAATGAATAACAACGTCGCCTCTAGATTCACCAAGAATGTGTGAAACAAAAGACTTCCCTCATGTAGTCATTGTGATTACATAATTTCCTTGTGAAAAAAGTGTTGCTCAACCTGATTGTACGACCCAAAAACAACAGCTGACAGCATCATATTTCCTCTCTCAAAAGGGCTAGACAAGTAGGTAACTGGAGCTCCACAGCAGGGTCCTACGAGGCCACTGCCATAGTCTTATTTTTTCAATGTGAGACGGCAAGCAGATATCTTAACCAAATTGTTGATCTGGATCTATAACATAGTACCGAAAGTTTGGTTGTTTAATCCACATCAAATTACTTTGTCAACTCAACATGTCATGACTTCAGTCTTCATCACTAACCAATATTGTCCATATACGGTTCTCTATGTTTATCTTCTTCTTTGCTATCAAGCTTCATATGCAGGGGCGGAACTACGCTTGTACGAGGGGGTGCTATAGCCCCCCCTCAGATTTTGAAATTTTTTTTTTTTAAACATATATAGTGTATTTTTTTCATTTGCAACTTTTCCTTTCTCTCTTTCTCTCCTCCTCTCTCAGCCGGCTCACAGTCACCGGACAGTCGGACACCGGCTCACCGAACTGCACGTACGCCGGTCGGCGGTCGCCGTGGCGTCAGTGAAGCTCTCACGCCGTGACGCCGGCATCTCTCCTCCAGTCCTCCTCTCTCGGCTCTCTCAGCCACCGCGGCTCGCCGCACCGCCTGCACGCCGGCACCACCCACCGACGCACGGCCACCGGTCGTCGGCTCAGCTGGGCTCATCAGTTGGTTGGCAAAGGCCCTCCTCAGTCCGGCGGTCCACCTATTTCGAAGCGCGAAGCCGGTGAAGGCCCTCCTCAGTACGGCGGTCCCCACCCCAACTCCGGCCAGTCCCCACCCAACTCCGGCGACTCCGGCCAGAACAGATCTGGGCGGCAGATCTAGCTTAGATCTACCATCTACGAGCCGGCGCACGAACCGAGGAAGTTCCGCCATTGCCGTTCGGCGGTCACGACGCTTGAAATAGTGAAATTGCAAATCTGACTTTGAGTTTCAGTCACCGACAACATTGCGACAACGACGCCGTTCTGATTTCTGAGGACCGAGGTCAGTGTGCATTTTGAACAATTTCTTTTGTTATTGAGAATTGATTATTTGATTAATAATTTTAGGTTGTTAGTTGTGTATTTGATAATTTAGATTACTAATTGATGCTTTATGGATGTTAATCGTGCATTGAGCACTTAGATTTGAGATTGTTGATATTGTTGATGGATGATGGGACCCAATTGGATTTTTATCCCATTTGAGCATTGATTATTTGATTGATAATTTTAGGTTGTGTTAATTGTGCATTTAAAAATTGAGATTATTTTCATGCTGATTATATGTTGTTAATTGTGCATTGAGCATTTGAGAATTGAGATGGTTGATGGAGGATGGGACCCAATTGGATTGAGATGTCGGATATGTGATTTAGTTGAATGGTGGGGTGAAATTAAGTTAATTGGGTTAACGCGATAATAAAACATGACTGGAAAAGTGCACTTTGTTTTTGTGTGTTATTTTACTTATAAAAATATTTATCTTCTTCGATATATTTTTAGCCCCCCCTGGGATGAAATCCTGGTTCCGCCACTGTTCATATGTACTTCACAAGTGGATGGTTCACAAAAATAATCTCTCGTCATTCAACTTCGCTGTAGTAAAATGACCTCAATAAAACTAGACATGAAGATCGCGAAATATGTAACAAAAAAGATTGTATCTGCTAACAGATCATATACTAGTAATATAGTGTAGTTTTTAGCTTCAGTGTTCAGTCTCTACCCAGAGCAAAAGACATTAATCTGAACCTCTAATTTAGCCACTTCATCAGCAGAGAAGAAAGAATGGTGTCCTTCTCTACTCTAAAGCTCATTTCCCTTATAAGTAAGTATAGAAAGATCCACTGTAAACATATAAACATACCATTTTAAAGCTGCAAAAAGGAATGCTAGTAACCCCAATCAAATACTGGATGACTCACCTGAAAATAGTCTACAGCAGGTATTACACGTGCACGGCGAAGTTCAAGAGGCCATTGATCTTGAGCTTCATATTCATCGTCCTTGCTGGAGCGCTGCCACTCATCAAAGTGAGCCAGCATATCAACGTCCATTGTGAAATTTAAGATACCTTGAGCAGAGTCAACAGTGTAATTCAATTTGAAAGGGATCACTTTAACACCCATTGACTCGAGCACATGAACAACCTGTCATTGCCGTCAGATAGTTATCAATTGCATGATCACTAACTTAGATGAAAAACTTGGAGAGAATCTATAAAGTCAAATATTTGAAATAGATCCACGTACCTCCATCTCTGCATCCTCGAGATATCCAACAGTTAACTGTGTAATGTCAACCGAGAATGGGTCATCAAGGAAAATTCTTCGTGAAGACGGATCATCTGGATCCTTTCCTCGTATAGCATCCAGAACAATAGTGCAGTCTGCAGCACTTCGGCAGAAAGGCCCCAGTTTATCCTGTCTAACATAGAGGGTTTCGTATTCGCAATTATCGCCAGAGAGAAAAAGATACGTGAACATGCGAAACAAAAGATTTTAGATAATCACCAAGCTCTCAGATATGCTCATGACACCAGTCCGACCAACAGTACCAAACGTTGGGCGCAATGCAGTAACACCACAACGAGCTGCAGGGTAGGTAATGGACCCTGCTGTTTCGGAGCCAATTGCAAATGGAACCATACCTGTGAAGAAGGAAATTTTCTTCTTTAAAAACGATGTGTGAACTTACCATAGTATGTTAAACAAAGCCACTTATACTTTCCAAATTCATATGACATACGATTCGCGAAATACATTCATTTTCTCTCAATTACATATAGGCACTAATGACAAACATGACCAAATGGCCCGGCCAGAGTTTAATAAGGTCGTAAGGAATTCCCAGAAGGCCAAAAAATTCAAGGAACATGGCTAAATTTGAGCGGAACATGTTTGAACATTCAAAAGTTTAGTAGGGAAAGAAAACAAGGAAAAGATTCATGCACTGTTTCACTCCCAGGTGCCCGATGCTCATAAAAAATGCAACACTATCCATCAATACTTCCCTAGGAAAAAGTTTGTTGTTATTCCAAAGTTACTGCACACATTAGTTGTTATTGGTTTAAAAGTTTTCCTTAATGTACTCCAAACGCTTTTTCTCTTTTTATAAAGCAGTAAAACACCTGCCGAGGTGCTAGCAGCAGGCCCAGCTGATGAACCAGTAGAATATTCCTCAATGTTCCATGGGTTCCTCGTCCTGCCGCCAAACCAAATGTCATCATATGCCAATGATCCACTTACAAGCTTTGCCACGAGAACTGCCCCAGCAGACTTCAACCTGTTTCGAGCAGAGTTTACAATCAAAAAGTTTAGCGTGATCCTGATTTACTTCTGACTGCTGGTATACTAGAAAAGCTATATGACCTTTTATAAACCCAAGCTTCAATGTCAAGAACTTGATGTTTGAATGATGTCGATCCCCAAGTTGTCTTGTAATGTGGCACTGCAATTATGTCCTTCAACCCATATGGTATCCCATGAAGGGGACCTATATGCAAGTAAAGATGTAGATCCATAATCAAGGTTATATTTCACCAATTAAAAGGGAAAAGGAAACACAAGAAAAAACAAAGGGCATCCACCAGTGTAAGTCGAACTAACAAGAGACGGACCCAAAAACATATTACAAAGTTCCTTCTAAGCCAACTGCATAATGCCTTAACAAAATACTAAACCTCAGACGAATACAGGTGGACGAGCTCACATCTTGGGATCACTCAGACAACCACCTACATCCCTTGTGAATCAGCCAAATGAGGAATGAGGTAATACTCAAGAGTAAAAAAGTACTATTGCCCACAAAACACATTAAAATAACCCACAGAGTTCCTACGCCTGAGATGAAATGACTTCTCACTTCTTAAAGTATGCCAGACTGCCAGTGGCATCATCCTGTCAATGTACTATTAGTATTGCTTGTCATGGAGACTCCATTTAACAACAAACGAAAATTCTTGAACATTAAGTTTAGGCTTTCAAATATGCTAGAAACATGACGAAAGTTTCAAATTGAGGTTGAAGACATACAAAACAGAAATACCTAAATACACCCCTTTGGCAAGTAGTTGATCAGCCTCCTTTGCTTGCTTGTATGCTAATTCCTCAGTAACAGTAACTACAGATTCCAGAACGTGACTGTATCTGCACCACTCCAATCCGTTGTTAGAAGAAGTCGACTAAAAGAAGACCTGCATTCATGTTGCCTAATTACTTACCTCTTTAGCCTCTTTAGAAAAATCCCAGTAAGTTCCTCAGATTTAATTTGTTGTGTTTTGATCAGTTGCCCAAGTTCAAGGACCTGTGTCAAACATGAAACATAGCGAGAAGCTGAATAATGTATAAAGTCATCAATAAGAGTTAATTTTTGTGGTGATGAACTTACACTCATGAAAGCAATATCTTCTTCAGTTTTTGGCCTATAAACACCAGATCTTGAGGGATAACTAAATTTTTCACTTCCATGTACTGCATTATCATAGGTCCACGCAGAGTTAAAAACCAAAGAAGATGGGTTATGTAGCCCTCCATTGTCGCCAGCAACTAACTTTCGATTAGCTCTGCCTACAGGGATGTTGAGCTCCTTTGCGCCCTTTTCAATCTCCAGCATCTATATGATGCAAAAGCTTAAGTTCAAACTTTGCACGTTCAAAACAGGAGTCATAAGGACGTACATTTAATGCACATAAGTTGAAGAAAAAACTACCTTGGTATCATTGAAGAAATTCGCGTCCAATAAACTAAATCCACTCTTTAGCAGACAAACATGGTTAATCTTCTCCGGGCATTCACTGTGGTTCTTAGAGTCAAACTTCCCGTTGTCCTGATCAAAGAATGCAAAGCTCAATCATTGTCCAAGTAACACTTTTGAACTCGGCTGACCATACTTTACAATAGCTTTCAACAGGCAATACCTGGACATAAGGGTCCTGAAATGACCCTGAACTTTCTGAAATAGCATTTTCCAGAATTTTTTACATGTATTCACCTGTTTACATTGTTAGAATACGTAAATAGAATTTTCCCCCCGAATATAATGTAACACATGGGAGCATTCTGGGTGTTATTCTTGCATTCCATTAACTTCGGAGATAAAAAAATGCTATTCCACCAGAACATTAACCTCTCCAAAATTTTATACATCTGACAACTATTCCATCAAAGTGTGATTTACATCTGATATCTGCAGTGCATTTCACCAAATTGAATGAAGTGATTCAAGAGCCTTCTGATGGATTGTTTTGAAATAATTCGTTTGCTACGTAAGTCTAAAACAGTTGCCACAGAGGATTGAACTTGCACACACGTAAAGTAAAATATGCATCTCTCCTCCACTTTAGCAACAACTCCTTTAGGTAAGCCAAATTTCTTCGTTTCAAATCCACAGTTTATTCCGAATGGAGCCTCTCAACAGTACGGGTTATAGCTATCCTTAGTTCCAAGTTTTCCCACTTCAGAAGAGACGCCTACATCCTCATTTGCGCAACTTTAATGCTATTTTATACCAAAACTCTGAAAAGGTTTTCTCGTGACAATGCAGTGAACAAACATAAAGAACTAACAACACCCATTGAAGTTCTAGACTGTCAGTAAAAAATAGCTAAGAATTGCCATCTGAAGGAACCAATCGTTCCAGCTCTAACCATAAATAGATATTACCATATAAAGTACGTGTATGATCTTAAGGTGAGTTACTCCCCGGTCCCATTGGATTTTTCCCATGCGACTTTTTGGGGACTCCTTAGAATAGACTTAGCACATAAAATACGTGACTCCCTATGCTAGATTTACTACATGAGTGTTCGACTTTAGTCATTGTTCTTCACCTAGATTGACTTGTCAAATGGTACCTTCTAGTTAATCTAGAATTGCTGTTTGAGTTCAATGCAGTGTTCACTAAATCATTTTATGATGCCAAAAGCCAAAGGGGAAGTCAGAGAGTACAGTAGCATATGCCACATTCTAAATTCTCGCTAACATTTTTTTCGATAGAGGTGGTGATAAAACAGTTTAAACTTTTTTCTCGTTGCTTCTTATGTAGAGAAGGGACCTTTACTTAAGGATGCTAACAGCAACGGACAAGCCATTAACATTCATCAGATGAACTCACAGTGCATATGCAGAAACAAAAAGGGGTCTGTAAGAGATTGTGACAGAAATAATGTACACCCGCGTCAGTGCTGCATGGTAAGTGTCTCACTGTTGTGTAGGAGAGAGAGAGAGTACCATATCTGAAGGACTCCCGGAGCAGCGGCGGTGGGACGGTGGTGGAGTAGAGGAAGTGGTGCTTAGGAAGAGAAAGAGAAGGAGGGATAACAGACGTGTCCATTGGAGTGGGCTCGGAGGACACATGGCGAGCTAACTGGCCTGCCACGTTGCCGGGGAGGCACTCTCCAGTTGTTCTGCAGTTCACCGGTTTAGTGTCCTGAGCCCGCGATTGGGTGGTGGGTTAACTCCGTCTAGATCTCGATCAAGTCTTTGATTTGGCTGTTTTGGTTTAATCCTATACTTGACTTGTGGGGTGGGGTAGGGTGGAGTGTTTGAACTTTGACTTCAGTTCTTTGGATGGCCCGTCGAAAGTAGTTTTAAACAGGGACACAACTTTGGATTTAGCTTAATGGGTTTAATTAATCCAACCCAAAAAAATTTAAGTTTTTACCCAATTCAATGCAGTTAATTATAAGTTATGGGTTGAGCTTTTTATTATAATAGAATAGAATAGAAATAGATTATGTGAGTTGGCTTTTAAAATCCATTCAGAAAAAATCTTATTTTTTAACCACCACTAGCTACTGCCACTGTCGACTGCCGGCAACCACAGTCTCCGACAGTCGCAACCACCATCCCCGCCTTTGCGTTACCACCTGTAGCCTCCGCCACCGCTGTCAGCCCTTGCTGCCAGCAACCACCACCGCCATGGCAGATGCCGTTGTTACCATGTCGCAAGCAAAAACCACCATCGATCTCGATAACCATAACCACCTCTACCATTAGCCACCACGGCGCCCTCTAGCAACCACCGCCACTTTTGTCGCTGTCGGCAGCAACCACCACAAATGCCGACAGCCACCGGTAACCACCACTGCTGCAACTGCCGATAGTCGCTGCCCACAGCATTGCTACTGACAACCACCTTCAGTGTCCATCACCCCTTTTTTGGCTTAGTTTTTTTCTTCGTTATCATTGTCCCATTTTAACCCAAAACCAACCCATTTTATTTAACTTTTTTGGAGTTAATGCGCATTGAATACTTAAAGCACGTGAGCTTTTTCGGGGCCGGGTACAAACCCAACCCAACCAACCCAAGTTGCTAACCCAGTTATTAGTGAAATCGTGATTGTTTTTTAAATCAACTTTAAGCTATTTTTAGTGGCAGTTGCCTTTAAGCTAGGGGAAAGTAAGGAATGACTTCCTCTACTTAACACGTTGTGCGTTTTATCCCTCTCCACTTCAAACTTAAGCACTAAACCACCCCACAGTTTAAGAAAATGGGCACGGTTGACGGAAACTGTTAAACTAAACAGCGCGTGGTCAACACATGCGCTGGCTAAATTTATTTTCTTTAATGACATTTTTGCCCCTTTCTCCTGGCTCTTCAATTTCAATTTCTTCTTCTTCACCTTCTTTTACCACGGCACCACCGGAACGGCGCCGGCGTCAAAGTAACCTTCAACTACCACTGATTACCGCGCCGCCGTAATAGCCCCAGCTCAATCCTCCCTCAAATCCATCTTCCTTAGATGCAACCCCAATCCTCCCTCAACACCCGCATCCTGAGCCACAGCCACAACGCCCCACCATGAGCCTTTGCCTCGACAAGCCACCGCGACACGCCGCCGCGACCCCAATCGCACCACCATCATACCTCAACACCACATGCGCACCATCCCAACACCACATACCATGACGACCCACTGCTGCGATCCACTGCCACCACGACCCCTATCGTACCTTCGTCACACCTCAACACCATCCAATCAGCCAACCTCCGCCTTCAATTGACCCACACCACCAGACGACCCACCATGGGCAACCCACCACTAGCGTCAACTCCAACCCAACACCAAAACCACAGCCATATATACCCACCCGCACCACCACGGCCAGTCAAGCCATACAAACCACCACCATAAACAAACGACGGGGCGGGCTTTGTAGCGTCGGGGAAGGAGGATGGTAGGTGCGGCGGTGAGGTGAAGGGATGGTGGGTGCAGCGACGGGGAAGGGAGAGGGTGAGGGCGGCGACGGGTAAGGGGGAAGGTGAAGAGAATCCCCAATTTGGAAGTCCAAATTTGGAAATGAGAAATTAAAATTTTTAAACCCTAATTTGAGAAGGACTAATGTTACAAACCCTAATTTTTTAAACTAATTTGAGGTTAGAAGAATGGTATTAAAATTAAATAGGGTAAGGAAATAAGGATTTTTTTATCATTTCACGCTATTCATAACGGATCCGTCAACCGTGCCCATTTTTTTAAACTGTGGGGCGGTTTAATGTTTAAGTTTGAAGTGGAGGGGGCAAAACGCACATCGTGTAAAGTAGAGGGGGTCATTCCCTACTTTTCCCTTTAAGCTATGAATATTGTCTAGATAAAGTGGCCTAAAATTACTTTTAATGTGGTAAAATGACTAATAAATTTAGTGTTTTAATAAGAAATGCTAAAGGTCTTTGTAATCATTAGAGATATGTTGGTACTTTACTTGGTCAAAGCCTGACTATGAAAAAGCATTTAATGCATAATCATCATTCTCTTGTATTATCATATGTTCAACTTTTAAGCTTTGGATGATGATTTATTCAGTTTTTTGTATTTGTGACACACTTAACAATTTGATTTAGTCCATATTTAATCAGGTCTAACCATCACATTATCAATCTCAAAAAAGTTCTTAATCATCTAAAGTGTTGTAATTTGTAGTAATTCGAACTAAGAGCACCTTTGTACTGAAGTCTTTTTAAACTTTCTAATTTGTTCATATACGATATCAAATTCCGTATCAATTTGATTGCTTGTAAAACTCAATTGAAAAAGATAAATAGAATCTCGGATATTCCAAAACTATCTGCATTTCAATTAGGTACTTGAACGATTGATTTTACTTGGTCACGGGATTAAAAATTACTAGTCTTAACCCCGTGCGTTGCAAACAGGACCAACAACGGCTAATTAAAAGCTTATACTTATATGTTGAATATTAATAACAACCAATGCTACTTTCACCTTTTTGTGAGTTTTTTTTTTACCATTTTTAGTAACAATGTTAATTAAGAACCCATGTACTGAGGTTTTTACTAATAAAACTCACCTGAAACAGTATAAAAAGTTATGCGACATAAAAATATATATAATATGAGAGATAATTATACGTACATACCGACACATATATAAAAAATATTGGATCATTTGCACATAAAACCCTATAATATGGGTGCGGGTGCACGTTTCACCCACTGTTTCAATTTTGCTCATTTCATCTCACTGTTTCTCAATTTGAGCGCAATTTACCAATTGACGGGCTAAAGTCCAATTTCTTGGACGCCCGTCAACCTCTTATGAGTAAAATTGTCACTTCGCGCTATTTACCACCATGGCAGCCAAGTCATCGCCATTAGCCAATAAGGGATTGACATGTGCTAATATATATATTCTTCACCTTCATCCTCCCCTACATGATCAATTGATCCACCACAACACCCTCAACCCACTTTTGCGCAACCACCACCCAACACCCCTATACCATTTTCTGCGGCAACCACCATCAACACCCCTCACCCATTTCTTCCGCAACCACCACCAACACCCCTATACCCAATTCTACTACAACCATCACCCAACACCCATATCCCACTTCTGCTGTAACCACCACTTAACACCTTCAACCCACTTCTATCACAACCACCACCCAACACTCCTATACCCAGTTTTGTCTCAACCACCACCACCAACAACAACCCTTTACCCACTTATCCTGCAACCACCACCCAACATCGCTATCATACTTCTGTCGTAACCACCTATACCCCTGACCCAATTTTCCCGCAACAGCCACCAAGACCCCTATACCCACTTCCGGCGCCACGATTACAAATCCATGGACAAATGTGCAGATTTTCACCATCATTGAAGCAAAACAGCCCCTGCTTTAGCTACCGTTTGCCCTTAATTTTAGCATGACGGTGTTGCAGCAGAGTCGATTGTGAAGCCTAATACTCTGCTGAATTTCTGATTTTGGCATGAAAATCTGGCCCAAAGAAAGTGAGGGTGGAGAGAGAAAGGGGATCTGGGTCAGATGTTAGGAATTTGGTTGTTGTGGTGGTGGGGATTTGGTTGTGTGGTGGTGGGGATTGGTTTCATGCTTGGCTGTGGTCAACGGTGGGGCTATGGTCGACGGTGGGGCGGTGGTGAGGTTTCGTGTTTGGTTGTGGTCACTGATTGAGAAACAGAGAACTTGGCTGCCACGTGAGAAAAAGGAATGAAGTTACGATTTTACCCCTAAGAAATTGACGGATGTCCAAAAATTTGGACTTCATATCGTCAATTGGTAAATTGTGCTCAAATTGAAAAACAGTAAGGTGAATTGAGCCAAAATTGAAACAGTGGGGTGAAACGCGCACCCGCCCCCATATTATAGGGTTTTATGTGCAAATGATCCAAAAATATTTTATATGACTTAATACATAATATAATATAAAAGGAAGGAGATTTATTTTGTTAGATTGTGAAAACATCTTAGAGTTGTGTAAAATACTGGAAAGTTTCAAGATTTGAATAATGATGAGATATATATTTAAAATTTATGAAGAGAGAGATTTGTTTTTAAGTGGGACATGCTGACGTAGAAGAGAGAGAAAAGTAAAATTTATATGATTGGTTGAATGCCAAATGGCAAAAAGAGAGGCATGTCAAGTAGGAAAGAAAATGTTACATTCTCTTAACTTCAACTTTCATATATATATAATTAGATTTGACACGATCTGTTGTTTGCAATGTGCAAAAGGAGATTGGTGAAACTCCAAAAGGAATTCAAAAATGGATTATGGGAATCTGAACAGTGCATCCGCGAAACCTGTAATTATTGCTATAATGTTGCCGATACTTGACAAGCTTTAAAAAAAGCTCAAATCTGGAATTGGACTTGCCTAGAATACTTCGATTGCCTCGAACAGATGACCTAGAAAGATTTTTCTTTCCATTGATGTTGATCCAAAAAACTACTTTAAGAAATGACTAACTATTCTGCCTAAACTCACATATCACATTAGAAAGTGTCTAAACTGTCTTAAATTAAATGGAGTTTAGATTAAATGTATTTTGTATTACCTTACAAAATCTTGTTACACAAGGATTTTCTATATCAAGCATACAATAAAACCGATCAAAAAAGTTTGGTTTCACGACATATATATAGGGTATGTTTGCTTTTCACGAGTGATATTCCAAGAATGGAGGTCCTTTATAGTGATGGACAATTGATTACTTAAAGTTTTTTATATCATTCGAAGATATTACATCAATGGATAATTGTTGGATCTTGCGTTTCAATTGTCACGTGTCGTATGGCCAACAATTTTGACCAAGAATTTCAAGAGATATTTATTTTACATAATGGAATACCAGTCCCATGAATTTACGAAAGTGTAGACAAATTTTTCAATAGCCAGATTAGATTAGCTATTCCTATATTGGCTAAGTGTGAATTTGGAGTTTCTCCGTGAATGCTTCTCACCTACTACGTCCCCTATGGATAAGTATTTAGAAGGATTTTGCACTTCAATAAATTTATTAGGTGTTTGTTAGTGTCGGCCTTTATGGTCATGTATACTGAGTCACGGAAATGTCGTGACCGATAATGTCTGCAAGCTCTACAACCGAGCGATTGTGTATCTTTAAATTATCAATGCAATTCTCTTATTATCAAAAAAAATACAACACCAACACCAAGCCTTAACAATTGAGAGATAGGAGTGAGAGAAGGACAATGGTGAGTTAGACACATAGAGCTAAAGAGTCCAAGACATCGAGAGCTTACGCTGAAACTCAAATGCTATAATGTTAATTGCTTTTGTAATAGCAATAATGAGTGAGAAAAATTACAAAGAACTTTTTATTCATTGGGAAAAAATAGTGAGCTAAGAGTGTGTTTGGAACGATGGAATTGATGAGATTTCATTTCAAATTCTTAAATTTTGTTATTTGAAACATTATAAAAAGGAATTAGAATTGGATTTCATGGGATTTGATTGGATTTGTTTCTGATGAAAAATGGTCGGATTTCATGAGATTTCGATTTACTTGAATTAAAATTAATTATTTACCTATTTTACTTTTTTTTCTGGATCTCTCCAACAATGAACCCACCACCACCATTTTCATTGCCGCTACCGCCACACCACTTTTACTACCACCAACAGCACCACTACTGTCACCGCCACCACTACTGTCGCCACCACTACTACCACCACTGCCACCACCACCGCCACACTACCACAGCCGCCACCACTACCACTGTCGTTGCCGCCACAACCAATGCCAACACTACCGCCACCACCACCACCACTACAACCACCACCGCCACTGCATCCCCCACCACTACCGCCACCGCCGCCACAACCAGTATTGTCACAATTATCACCGTCGCCACCGCTACTGCCACCACAACCACCACCACCACTATTGTCGCCACCACCAATAATGCCACTACCACCACCGTCGCCACCACCACCACCGCCACTATTGCCACCACCACCGCCAACACCATTACTGCCACCACTGCTGCCGCCACTACTGCCTTCACCCCCACCACCATCACTACTGTCGCCACCACCACCATCACCACCACCACTATTGCCACCATCGCCGCCACCCTCACTACTGCCACCACTGCGGCCGCCACTACTGCCTTCATCCCCACCACCATCACTACTGCCGCCGCCACCACCACTACTATCACTACCATCGTCGCCATCACTACTGTCGCCTCCGCCGCCACCACTATTGCCACCACCGCCGCCACTACTGCCTCTGACATCACTATTGGCGTCAGTTGACGACCTCCAGTTACACCTCAATACCACGACTACCATCATTACCATCACTTGACCACCCAACCACCGTCGATGTTTCTACCCCGTGCAGTGCTGCCACCGCCGCTGCCACCACCACCATGTGCTGGCACTAGCACACTTGAAACCATTTAGCGTAATTTGTTTTTCATTGTTAATCAATGATATAATTGTCTAAAATTTTATTAGCTTTCCATTTCCTCTGTTTTCCAAACACAAAATTGGAATTATGTTATTTGAATTCCCTTTCGTTCCAAACAAAAAGAAGTGAATTGAATTCCAAATCTAAATCCCAAAAGAATTGTAAGTTTTTGGTGTATTTGAGAATTGATATGAATGACTAATTGAGAATTTATTTATAACTTTTTCACTTTATAATGCAACATTTGGTTTATCTTTCTCGTGGACGTAAGTAAGTGGGCGAACTGTGTTAAACATATGGCTTCATTGTTTTGCATGTAATAGTTTTAAAAATTTTCACCTTCTTATTGTGTTAGTTGTACCTGCATTAAGAACAAACATTCAAAAACTGACTACTATCATAGAACATTATTATCGTATGTGTTAAAAGGACGCCTTTTTATCGTAGTGTTAAAATGATGCATTTTATATCAATGAAACAGATCTCCATAATCATTAATCACTGTAACACCCCATATTATAAACCAATATTTCTTTCTGAAATTTTCACAAGCCACTGTTAACTAAGGTAGTGTTTAGTAACATTTTTTTCCTTCAAATTTTCTCCAATTTTGTAAACCGGAAAAAAAATCCGTTTTCTGTTTTTTTCCCTTTAATTTTGAAAAGTAGTTTTTAAAACACAGCTGTTTTTGAAAACTCTATTTTAGAGTTTTGAATTTTTATTTTGAGACCACCACGCCTCCCACCGCCACCTGTCGCCGCCAATCCAATCGCCACCCACCACCCGCCAACGCCACCGGTGCTTCGGGGAGTTCTTAAAAAAATGATAAAAAAAATCAAAATAAAAACTGAATAATTAAATACTCATTTGTTTTTGTAAAAAATAAAAATTAAATTAATTTTAATTTTGATTTTTTTGGAAACTTAAAACGAATAGACCCTAAAATAACATTTCCGAATCCAAACGCGCACCATAAACCGAAACGGCAGCGGGGCAATAATTGAAGAAAACCACTGCGCGCCAAAGCTTGGACAAGACACACATTACAACTGCACACAGTGAGAGAACAAAGAAAATAACATAGAAAAGCCATCAAATGTGATGCCTTGCTGCTTCGTCTTGGATCTGCCGAGCCTTTATTCTCACCTGCTTCGTTACCTCAAACAGGTACTGTGCATTATTTATGCATGCCTGCGTGTGCGTTTTTCGTGTGAGATATTTGATTTGCAACGAAACTTGATTTCTCGTATACAATAGCTAAGTGGCGTGTGTGTTTTGTGTGAGAAGTTTGATTAATGGTGAGCATATGGAGCCAATGATGGAATTTACTTCCTCGCGTAAACATTCGCTGCGATTTTCAGTCACTGTTGCAGCTCGCAAATTTCGACGCTTTATCCTCACCGATTGGTGCAAGAGCTCGCTCGAAGCCGCTCCTTCCATCGGATCGGAATTTGCTACCTTCTGAGAAATCGAATTTCGCGTTCGGATGGGGTACGCTTTCCAAATGAATTTTATTTTTTCTACTCAATTAGATTTTGCTTTAAGTATGATGAATTCTATAGGAAACCAGATCTTTATGCCGATTTAATTTGACGTTTAAGTCAGGGTTTGGACTATTATTATAATGTGTCTATGCCTGTGTGTGTGTGTGTGAGAGAGAGAGAGAGAGAGAGAGAGAGAGAGAGAGAGAGAGAGAGAGAGAGAGAGAGAGAGAGAGAGAGAGAGTACACGTGTGTCAGAAAGTAAGAGTAAGAGTGTGTGCCTGTCTATGTGTGAACAGTGGAGCGTCTGCGTGCGTGACTATTGTTATATTTAACGTCATAAACTTGAAATGCTTCAAATGGATGCTTTCTGACTTGATGAAAGTCTCAGCTGAAGGTTGCATATACTGAGGAAATTTTAGCCTCCGTGATTTTCACCATGCTGTGAACAACATCCCTACTGATGCCTTCTTGCCTGAATTTAACAGTCGTGGAGCTATCTGTTGTGATGTTAATACATACGTCTCGCATCTGTGTGCATGATCCCCTCTGGTTGTGGTTAAGTTTAATTGCTCTAATCATTGTCTTGAAGATGTGAACCTTTCGAGCGTCCTAAGCAGTCAAGGGTTTATACCAATGGGGTGGTCATGAGAAAGACATTGCGGGAAAAGTGATTGCGATTAGCTCGTGCTTAATTGAAAATCTTGATTCTGCAACAATAAAAGCTCTCACAGTGAGAATAATTCAACCACTGTCTTCGTTTGTATATCATCATAGTTTAATACTACTTGCACTCCTATTGTAATGTGCGAATTTATCTAAACTTCTAATGACTTTCTTGATAGGATGCAGCAGATATATGTGTTTCAGTGGATTTTCTTTTGCTGGAGCAAAGATCGAGCTATATTGGTGATCCTCCAGAACATATAAACAGTTTAGTAAAGGACATCTGTGGGCTTGAGAACTGCTCGTTTCAAACTTATCTTCCAGGTAAACCCCTTTCATACCATGCAGGAGTTGATATCTTATAGTATCAAATAAAAGACCTTTTAAGGGATATGAAGTTTAACCTCAAATTATCATGATTTTTGTGTCATGACTCATTTGATTCCGTTTTACCACGTTCAGTAATATGTGGCTCAAATTTCCTTAAGTTTTTTCACTTGCCAAGGGGTATTAAAGTAAAAAAAATCTAAGCTTTGGACTAAAGAGATGCCAAAGTGTACCGTCTTTAGTGTATTAAAGTTGGTCAGGAAAGACGCGCTCTTTCTGGTATTGCATACCTGTCCTCGTAACTCAAGTAGATCACAAATAGGTTTTGGACTTCATGAACAAACTGGTAGGTGAATTGTGAAAGTCATGCCCATGATAGCTGATAGGGCAAGAGGCTCTTGCCTTGCCTACCCCCCACCCCCCCTCCTCCCGTATATGTTTATATGTTTGTTGCATGAACAAAACGGAGAATAATTCTTTTAATACTGATAAAGAACATATCTGCAGATGCACAAGTGTTGAATGCCCTGGTAAAACAGTGGCTACAGGAAGTGAAGGAAGACATGAAGCAACAACCTTTTAGGCTCTTTGAATCATATGTCCTGCAACTATTGCGCATTTTTCAATCACATTATTGATGGGTTCATTGCCTGCCAGGTATTGTATATGAAATCCACTCCTAAACTTTGTAGCCACCTCTGTAAACATTTTCAGATAGATGAAATTTATATCCAATTTGATGGATTCTCCATGGTCTTGTGTATTTCAACTGTGACTGGTGCAGTAGTTTATTTTTTCCTCATTTATGAAGAAAACACAATTCCTTGTGTTGAGCCATATCTCTATGTTCATGGCCAAACTGCAGCTACTTTGTTCCTCAATTTCTGAGATTTTGGAGTTCTCAAAATCTTTTGTTGCCTCCTTCAGACGTTCTTTTGTTATAATATGCGACTCCAAAGAACTAAATAAGAGAAGGGGTGCCGCTTGTCCTGGAACTTGTGTAATCAGGTTAAAAAACAATCAGCAAGCACTACTAAAACAGTCCGCCTTTCCCCTCTCTTTGTTTTACGGAGCTCAAACTGGCATGCAACATATCTTTTAAGCAGCAGTTTCAGTGGGGAGTCCTGACTAACTCACCCTCTTTGGGCTTTCTTAAAAGGTGCTATCTTAGGGACTTCCTATGTTGTTACTCCATCAACTTGTCATGAATCAGATGAGATTGACAAGTCCGAGTTAAACACTCGAGGTGCATCGAGGGCTGCCTCTGACTTCATGATTAGCCAAACTATTGTTAAATCAAAAGTCTAGATCTTGCATGATAATTGCTGTTTTGGCTTGTCTTGAATGAACGTGTTAATTCCTTCTTCTGATTTGGCATGTCTGGTTTAACAACATTTTAAGGGCTTTGCAGTACGCTACGTTCTCTTAACCAGGGTTTAGTTTGTCCTTAGAAATAGTGCGCCGGACTTCCTTCCAGTGCTATTATATTCTTCTACCTTCAGACAAAGAACTGATGCTTCTCCGTCTAAGTAATTCAATTTAGTTTTCTTTTCTCAGTTAAATTTTCACTTATATTAACATGGACTCGGCCTCATACTCTCACATTAGTTTATTCTCTATAATACGTCTTCAGTAGCATGCTCTCAATTTGTCTTTCCTTGAATAAGCCATGAAATCTGGTGCTTGTTGATCCTTAGTCGCTATGGGGCACAAATGACGAAATACATTAGATTCTTGCATTTAAGCGGTCCTCGCCTCTCGTTGTCCGGGTTCCTCACTCTTCCCGGGGAAGTTCCCTATGCATGGAACTTTCCTTACTCCATGTGTACAACATCAAGAAATTTGCTCAACCATCTTGTTGGCAATCTAATTCCTCCTCTCCAGCGCTTTCCAGCTTGACAAAGCTTCTCTGCATCTCCTGCTTTCCGTTTTCAGGATCACTAATGAACTTTGGGAGCTTGTGCCTGGATTCACGTAGCTCAGGTCAATCGATGAGCTTATTGCATGTATATCTGCAAATGGTATCATAAGGGATGACTATCAGTAGAAATGTTTTGGCCGTGATTGGCAAGTCAAATTGGTGAAAAAAAGCATTAGCTTTACCTTGTCTTTGCCTAATGGTATTACTGCTCTAAATGTTTTGGTTCTGTTTTCTAAAGGGAAGGATTGGTCCTTTTAAGCTGTCATGGCAATCAAGAAATATAAAAGATACTGTTCTGGTTTGTAATTTCCGTGCGTGTTTTTTTATTTCACCAGTGTTATATGACTATTGCAGCGGCTCACAGGATCAGACGAAACATTACCTGTCCCTGATGTTAGTCAGTTGTTTGATTCTAATTCTACAGTACCTAAGGATATTGGAAACTCTGTTCGAGCCTCATTTAAAAAGGTTTGATATCGTCTGTATTCTGTGCCCTAGTGTACTTACGTTTACTTGAACAATTCATCTCCTTTGTTGATTTGAACATGTTTGATAAGTGCCTCTTACAAGGATTTTCTATGTCTAGCTGTCATTAAGTTAAATGATTTCTTTTTGTGGTAAAGTACTGATTGTATAAAGAAACCCAAGAGGCGAGGCAATGCTAGTGCCTAGTACAAGCACAAAGAAAAACGTCCAAAGCACCAAGAAAGTGCTCCGGACTTGCAAGAAAACACAACACCTCCATAGGAACACTTCCCTAAGAATTACGTAGCTGGTCCTAGTTCAATTAAATTCAGTAGGCTAATGACACAAAAACAGAATAAACTGTAAATGGCATTCAATCCATTAGCGACTATTATAAGTTTGTAGAGAGGTGTACAAGATTAAATTGGCTATTTTTAGTATTCGTTCTGTTGGTGCATAGAAAAACCTTAGACAAATTCAGTATGTTATGCTGGGTCTTGAGGGTAACATTGCAAAGAAATAAATTCACTTTGGAAATTCTGAATTCAGTTTTCTGCTTTCCAGAAAGCTGTAACTAGTTAAAGACACATATTATTTTGGCTATAGTTGTTGTTTTCCATATCAGGAGCTTCAATTTCAAGCTCTTTAATTTTTCAGATGGAAGTAAGTGATTGCAATCCACTCCTGCATGAGAGAGGCTTCTGCAGAAACTAAACTTGCTCGTAAAAGAGAGCTTAGAGTTTGGGTAACTATCTTCTCTACTTGCCTTGAGGCTTCTTCTTTTCAGCGCTTGAAATACTGGCTAGATAACATGTCTAAAATTTCTGTATGAGTACTGTTTTTTCTTTTGAGCTGGAGACTTCTTAATGGTTCCATCACACCCTCAGAATTTACAAAGGCTACAAGGCCTATCGTGCTCAAACAGTAGTGTCTCAACGTGTCGGAAGGTTTTTGTTTGCTCAAAGCAAGATGGTGTTTTTGACGACTATCTAGGAATAGTATTATGGCCTTCCTGTTTTATGAGGGTTTAAGGGGAGCTTAGAAGTTCTAACCTGCTTAGTTTGCCCCATTGAGGCTTGGTGTTAGGTATCAAATTACGAGCTTGTAGAAGTTCATAGTAAGATTGCAGGACAGAGAACAGAATTGGCCAGAATCGTTAGTGAAACAAATTGTAGTGTCGTGGTCATCTCTCATTACAAATTCAAGAAAACTGTCAGTAGAAATTAGCCTCTAGGGACGTAACCTTCACATTCATGTTTGAATGATTGTTCTGTGTTTAGCATTTACATTTAATGTTATTCAATGTTTGTGTGCAATACACTTAGGATTCCTATCTCGTGACCCTTCATATTGTTTTGGGTGAGAATCAGCTGAGTCTTTGGTTCCTCATAAGTCCAGGTGTTGCTTGTTGGACTCGTGATCATGACTAAGAGCATGAATGGGCGCTGATTAGGAAAGAGCTTACTCAAAGGAACGATCTGCGTATTTGTAATGTCTGCCCTGATTTGTCTCAGGTCTTTACCTCCTAAGAGGAAATATTTAACCTCTGGACCAAACTCAACCCAACAAGAACTTTCAGAAGATGCTATTACATCAGTGCAAGCAACACAAGTTGTGGTCATAGAGGAGGAAATCCGACAGATGGATCTGGAAGTTGGAGAAAACAAAAGCCCTGCATGCATTACAGAAGATGGGAACGGTTGATTGTCGACTATGTCCCCAAGAGATATTCTCCCACGATTTTTTCCAGTTCTAAGTTGGATCAACTAGTCCTCTCATTACCAAAATTCATTAGGCAACTAGATGGAAAAGCTTCAAGGATACTAGAGAGACTGGAGGTACCAAAAAAGCTGAAAACAAGAGTAGCGACGCCCAGTGTTATGGTTGTGCATGTCTCGACATAGGGCCGATTCATGCAGCACATCAAGCCACAACATCAAGCCAGCCTAGCAAACCCAATTTTCAAAGGCTAAAAAGGAAACAAAAATAGATAATAGATGTCCTTTGTGTAGATCCCAGTCCTAACACCAAAAGTTACAAGAAGTTGGTTACTCTCTTATTATGCATGTTCTTGCTAATCCTAGTAGCTCATTTGTTACTCAGTGTTTAGCTATACAAGTAAAACCAGAGAAACTTCCCCATTATCAGTACACTCAGATTAAGCTAATTGTATGTAAAAACTTTTTATTAAGCTTCGGTGGCCTATCGTAGCTGGTCAAACTGTATAAATCAATGTCAGACCCGTCTTCTTGTGAACATGTATTGAGAGGAATCGATAGGGTAGCCCTATTGTCAAAACATTTTGACTTTTGTTAAAGCAATATTTGTTTTGGAGTGGTTGTACCACGAGCTTGTGAAATGTACACTACTTTGTCAAAGCCCCTGTATGCTTTGGCATTCTTAGTTGATTGGTATGGCAATTGCGGAAGTGTGTTCTTTAAAGACAAAGGGCACCAGATTTGTGGTGGAATTTAACCGTCTCCTCCAACGTACTTCAAGGGGTATGATGTCTAGCTAGCCACACAGAAGACCGTTAGTAATTCTTCTCTAGCTTGAGTTATTTTCTTGGATGTTAATATCGTTTCCTAGAAGGTACCGCAAGGGCGTTTATGATGTCTAGCTAGCCACATGGAAGACCGTTAGTAATTCTTCTCTAGCTTGAACTATTTTCTTGGATGTTAATATTGTTTCCTAGAAGGTACCGCAAGGGCGTTTATGATGTCTAGCTAGCCACATGGAAGACCGTTAGTAATTCTTCTCTAGCTTGAGTTATTTTCTTGGATGTTAATATCGTTTCCCAGAAGGTACCGCAAGGGTGTTTATGATTTCTAGCTAGCCACACGGAAGACCGTGACTACTAATCTTTATCTGGGTTGAGTTATTTCCTGGATGTAGCAATATCTGACCTAGATTCACACCTGCCCCCTTAAATAAGGATTGAAATTTCAAAGTCCTCCCTGTGGGCGTCTTGAGCATCTCTCAGTGTATTTCAAAGTCAGACACAAAGGTTCAAGTTTTTCCAGTCGTTCAGTTGACATGGGCTACCCACTTATGTTCTCATGTCTGGCTTCAACTCCTCTGGCCCAATTCTAACGGTTTTACGCGCATTCCCACCCATAAGGCATTTCCCATTCTAGTCTTACTGTTTTATGGACCAACTCTTGCTCGTGACTCGTGAGTGGGTGATGACCTAAACACGATAGCGGAATAATAGTAGGTCAGATGTCTTGCTTGAATTGGTTCCTTCTTACGCATCAGCTGGATCACATTATCCTCCACAATCTCAGTGGGTAGCGTAGCGTAAGTTAAGGAAATCAAAGCATGAGGACGACGCTTGTTATATCCATTTCACAAGTGTACCACCATGACCACAAAAAGAAAGACCATATCATGCACATTGATGTGATCTTTTTCTCTTTTTTGATAGTCGACACTGATAAATCACTGATGATGACATTAAGTAACTATCATAATTTTCAACAGCTATTGAAACGACATTATAGTTATGAGCTGTCGTGCACACGCATTTTGTCATTGTAATCTTCTGATCATTTTTTACGCGATATTAAAAACATATTTAAAATTGGGCATTCAAATTTATGAGAATTTCATAGTCCTTTCTTATTTCTGGCTGCTGACCACCGTTTCATTTCATCCGAACTCCTGTAGCTTCTATGCATAATTGATTGGGCCTACCTCTATAGAACAGTCAAATTAGCAGAATATATGAGTTGTGTTTTGGTCATCAGTAGGCGTTTTCCTTTCACTGATTGGAGTGTTGCGGCTAAAACATAACTCACATACGCAACTAACACACACCGGCAGGCACCCATCTCACACACACACACACACACACACACAATCCTTCTCCTCCGCCGTCACGACGACCCTGCGCCTCCAGTAAAATACCTCTCCCAGTCGAATGCCGATGGCCACCAATCGACCACCCGTGGCACGGCCTCCAACCAACGACCGCCACTGCTCGAGTGCCACCACCAGCGTCCATCCATGTTGCCTCGAGCACTGACGATCACCTAAACACCACGCCATCGCGAGCACTGCCGATTGCCCAAATGTTACCCATCTCACAAATCGACAGTGATGCATCAAATCCACCACTGCCACCGTCACGACAACCCACACCACCTACAACCCAACATCCTCGAGCGCCACCATACGTCCATCAACCGTCAATCCCCCAAACGCCACCAATCTCACAAATCGCACAACCACGACCTTCAACGACCTCTACTCTAACTTAACGATTTATTTGTTAGCTATTAAGATGAAACGTGAACCGATTCGATTTTCTATAATTGCAACTTGTGAGTCGTTAAGGAAAGGAAATGGAGAGAAGAAGGGAGAAGGGAAGAGGGGAGGGAGGAGAACACTTCCGTGAAGAAGAGTGGGAGACCCAGAATAATTGTGGAGATTGGGCAGTGTATTCTACAATTTGTCTTCAAAATAGACAAGTGTCAGTAATCGGATGAGTTTCAGTGTAACACCAAAAAAATGTTACAAAAAAAAAAATAAAATTATTTTCAGTAGAAGTAGTATAGATTACGTAAGAATACGTAAATAGAATAAATTTACATGTGAGAGTAATGGATTTGGTTGGTGGATGGTATTGCTCCACTTTAACCACCCACTACCTCACCATATCCTAACAAGTTAGACCTCCTCTACAATTATGAAAGAAAATGAGGGATAAAAATCCCAACTACCTACTTACACTGACGTAGGGATGACAAACGGTCACACGTATTGACTTTCACCAAAATTGAGTGGTGGGTTGGGCAGGTTGGGAATGTGGCCTTCCATCATCCAAAAAGGACCATTTCCACCATCTTTTCCCGTCCCACCCTAGCTTTCTGGTTCACTCATTATCGCTTTTACTTTTCTAATCAATAATTGTATAGGCCTCTGAAGATAAAATATCACACAAATAGCATAGGGTGATAAAGATCAACTTTAGCGCCAAGAATCTCTGTACAGGGAAGAGAGAGAGGGCGGGGTTAGGAAGGATAATGTGATCCTAGAGAAGAGCTTGTCTGGTCCAGATATGGTCTTGAAAGGATGTCGATCAAAAGTTTTCCTTATGAAACTCGAATTTGGTGGAGGTCTTGTGAGAGAAATCCAAAGCATGCTGTTTCAGCTCCTTTGTTAGTGCTGGTGCCCCACAGTAAAACACCCCTGATATTTCCAAGACACAAAAAGCTTCTAAGTAAAACAGATATAACACGTACAATATCATTGTTCTATACATTATTGGAGAATTGAAAATTGAAAATAACAATATCATTGTCTGAATATGACCGTTCTATACTTGTCAACAATTATTTAAAGTACGCTATTCAATTCATAACGATATCAAATCAATAGTCCATACAAATCCTATAACAAATTATCCTTATCTTTAGCTATTCGCTCCACCAAAAAATCATTATGAAAACCTTTTCAACTTTTTCTTTATGAAGATGACTAAAGAGAAAAAAAAACACAAGTTCCAAGTTACATGGTTATTCTCGATTCGATTTCAAAAAAATCTTCATACGTAAAGTAAAGTGAAACGTTACGTAGAACAGTGAAAAAACATGTTTTGACATATAATATTACAAGTTGCGTAGAAGACGTGATCATGAATCGTGTTTAAAGCCAGTTATTCGAGAATTTGCTTTCACATCCACTACCAACAGTAAGAGATTGTGACATACTATATATTGGAATATAGAGGATCAATGGAACACTCAAAGTTGTTGCGTTTAATGATTATGAGGATTAGAAACTAATGCTCATCTCTAGCCATCAACTTTTGGAAAACAAAATACAATATTTTACCTCATAAAATCTATCTTGTTATGTACAACTTGGTCTGAAACGAGGTAATTTAGTTTGGTGAAAGCTAGACACTCCCTTAGAACTCCATGAGAAGTCAAGTTTTCCAAAAACAGCCCTGTTTTAAAAACTGAAGGGAAAAAAAATAAATAAAATAGAAACTGCCTGTTAAACGGGTTTTTTTCCTGGAGAAAAAATTGAAAAAAAAATATATGTTACCAAACGCTACCTTAGTTAATCCTCTCTACTTTTCTTGCAAACTCACTGTAGTTATGCTCAAGTTAAACGTAGATTAACGTGCAATGTGTTTTGAAGTTGGCAAATAGGTCTATCCAAGAACTATTGTCTAAGTGGAGAGTTTATGGCTTGCTTGATATAATCTGCTAGGACGATTAGTCAGGAGCAAAATTTCAAAGGCATCATAGTCAAGTGCCTTTCTCTATGCATGTGGACTGCCGAATATAATATTACTGTCGCTTTTTGAAAGGCATGAACACGTTTTACCATTCAGAAGACAATTAGACGGAGTGTAGAATAGTACGTAAGACTCACCTATACGGTCATTGGCGTGATTCAGAGCAATGCGCTTGTAAACGTTGCGCCAATTGGGCTTGGCGAAGTGAGATTTAACACGCGTTCCAGAGACGATATCGACACCATTCTTGGCATGGTTGAGTGATTGAAGCATCGTAATGAGAGCCGAACGAGCATCACCTTCTTCATATACGCTAGTGCAGTAGTTGTGCATTTCTATGACACCCTTATGGTCCATTTCAGCTACCTCATTCATCACCCCTTTAAACCAGTCAAACGAGCCTTGCTCCCTTGTAACCCAATAAAAGTATGCCCTCCTTGTTCTGAAATTGTTGCCA
This sequence comes from Escallonia rubra, assembly GCA_033065855.1. NCBI lineage: Eukaryota > Viridiplantae > Streptophyta > Magnoliopsida > Escalloniales > Escalloniaceae > Escallonia > Escallonia rubra. Next base: position 330,121 of record JAVXUO010002057.1, on the reverse strand, counting down.
CTTCCTGAACTGGGTTTTCTCTTTGAGTTTAAGGGACTAGGAGAGTTTGTCACTATTGGGCCGCAGCCAGTACTAACACTAGGTGGTGTTGAAGTCCCATTTTCCAAAGCATTTTCTTCTTCCTCCATGGCTCTCATGTTGTTAACAATGTCTTTGACAATGCTGATCATTGGTGTTGCCCCGATCCCTAACCCTACCAGCAACACCACATCATATTTTTTGTAGTCTTGTGCTGGTGCTCCGTATGGACCGTCAATCAACACTCTCGGGAAACTGTACACCATCATTATCATTAGCCATGTCAAATCCATATTCAAAAGTTTCTAATGTTCAGACAAAATGGACGACTTGTCTAGGTTAGGAGAGGGGGCCGGGGAGGCGGCTAGGTGGGTGGAGAAATTTCTAAGTACAGAAAAAGCTGAACGGAGTAGAAATTTCTGTTAGTGGAATACAAAAGCAATAAAGGTAACCGAAGATGCCTCTCATTCTTTATTTTCCTTTGTACTATACATTTTTCTGGGTCAGTTGGTTGAGCGGTTATGCTAAAGAAATGTCTAAGAAGTTATTTAAGCTATGAGCTGTGGGAACGGGGGCTGGTTTCTTGTTGCCAGGAGAGGACTGAAAGGAAGTCGTTAGGCTCAACCGGTTATGGCATCTACTATATTAAGTGATTGTATCACATGCAATCATTTAATGCATCTGATATTACTTAATCGAAAACCAAGCATTGAACGAACAAGTCAACGTCATCTGTATGTCAATACGAATGCTGAAGTTGAATCTAAAACGTGCATAAGTACAAGTCAGAATATGACTTACTTAGGGTTGTTCTCTCCTTGCAAGCAATCGGCTCTGAGGAGCCCACTTTTCCCAGACGATGGTGGTTGGCAAACCTGATAATAGACCATTTTGTTCAAAGTCAGCCACGATTAACTTCAACCCACAAAATAAGCATCTGCGAATTAAAGTATGAAGAATATAACCGCACTTCACTTTGATAATAATTTATGGTCTGTCTATATTTCTGAATCAGGATAGCCTTCTTAAAATTTAGGTGCAAGTCTACAATGATCTGATGATTTCCATGAAAAGAAACAAACCTCGGAGAAAACATTTTTGAGTTGTTGTGTCCAATCACCGAGCGTTCTAATATGCACGCTTAGGTAGTCATCTCCAGGGGCAGAAGTAATGGAAAATGGATGCCTGTCGATACCATGAATATAGAAAAGTAGCATTACGTTTAAAAGGTAACAAGATGCCCTTTTTTCACTTTGTTCAGATATATCTGTATTGAAATAATTCATCATGATTGGAGTTCACTTACCATTCAAAAGGGGACACAGCAGCACAGTTGACAAACATGTATTGCCCACTTTTATACTTGAAGCCTTGGGGCTTTGACATGTGAAGTGCCAAGACGTTTCCAGGATAAACAGCCACCTTCAAGTAAATCAATGCATTCTCAGTATTGATCTACGTACATCTATAATCTTGCGTACGCCTTTATTGTAACATAATATTTTCTAAGACGAAGTTGCTTGCAGATGATTGCTTGCAGTTTTTAGCAACAAAATTGATTGACTAACTTCGCTTTTGGAGTTATTCTAGCTAGTAACTGTGATTCTGTTAAGGATTTGTATCTTGCTATGTTACTTACCTTAAGTATCTTAACAGGCTTGACACTGGATCTGAATGCCCTTATCAATCTTTCGCCGGCATAAAGTGTGATTGGAACTGCCAAGTACATCCAAGTCTGCCAATTCAAAGGGTATGTTGGAACATCGATCAGAACATATCAACTTGGAGCACAAATCCACAAGTCTTCAGCACATATAGAAAGCAAACAATAACAACTTACCGATTTCTTATACCATTCATGGGTCAAGTAAAGTTTGATACCATGAACAACGAGCAAAGTGTACACAATGATGAAGAGGTGGTGGGAATACCAAAAGGCATTAAATCCGGTAAGTTTCTTGAGGGGTTTGGGTAGGTTGAGTTTACTTCGCCTCAACCATGGGGATGCTAGTATGAAGGCAATTGCCATCAACACAACCATTATAATCCCAGTAACCCCTTCCACTTCCTTCACAAAGTGCCAGTAGCTTTTAGGTTGTTCTTCCCCGAAGAAAGGCTTCATCAGCTCATACTTTTCATCGTCCGCGTCAAGAAGGCGAGGAAAATCACACGATACATGGTAGATCACATGTATACCAACCCCGAATGCAATGGCCACGGCTATCACCTGCATCAAAAACCCTCTACACATTTTAGTGTTTAAGCAAGACAGACATTCTCCTACTAAAACTTACTGCAAAAACTGAGTCTACATTTATTAAGCTGCGTGTGACGTCCATTCTGCATGGCATGTCTTGATTAGGAACATGTTTGCATGTTCCAGGAGGACTGAGGTAGAACTTATAATGCATAAAGTATAGCAATACACAGCATATTTCGGGAAGCATCAAAAGTGAATGTTGGAAAATATGTTTGGACTTACTTTGTGGAAATTGAGGTTGTCATCAAATGGGACGGCGACGCCTAATTTGGTCTTGTTCCTGAGCCAGGTGATGGTGTTTCGGCAAACTGGCAACAAGATCAGTGCCATGTTCAACTTAAGCGTCTCGGCGGCGCCCTTTGCCATACAAACACAATGACCCATGACTTTGTAAGCAGCTCTCTCTCTATACTGGAAAAACTTCCAAGCAAATAATACCGCCATCACTCCAATCCATAATGCCATCACCCAAGCTCTCTGCCAATTATCCTGTAAGAAGTACATAAAGTCGCGATAACATCTCACCAACGGGTGAAGCCCTTGCGCTGTCTTCAACTTCTGGCTCAGCATTTGGCTCAGATTTCGGCTTTCGCCTCCTCTCACCGCATGGGTTGGGGCTTGCAGCAACAGCATCTCCAAATTTTCAATCTGTATTTTGATGGATTAGTAGTCAAGAATATTTTGTAATTATTGCTCGAATAAAAAGAGGACTTTTAGTTTTTTTTTACAAATTAGTTCATTCAAAAGCAGGTTCATGCCAGTTACACTGAACCCTTAAAAACAGTATATCCACGTGGAGTGGAGCTAAATTATGTAAGATTCCTGGGCGGCAACTCTTTTATTCTAATGCCACCTAATTACCATGATGTATCCGTGATGTTCGGGGTCTAATTCCTCCATGATCAACGCTGCATATTCATCAGCTTGTTTCTGAATATTCGACAGCTTGTTGGCAGAAGCACTGAGGCTGATAATCTGAGAAACATTAGCAATCTTAAATTCAGCAAGATTATTCCAACCTACCCAAAACCAACTGCTGCAGGCTTCAACTATTTGCTTGTTGCTTAGCCAGTAAAACACTCAAAAAACACACACACACAAACGCGTAAAGATGTGTGTGAAAGTCAAACATTGTTATACCCCATGTTTGAACTTCTCAAGGTGACAACTAGCTAGTGCATACCTCTTTGACTTCTTCTTCTGTGATTCTGCCATCTGCATCCTTATCAACCCTGCGTTAAAATGTTTCATCTTTTGGGTAAGTTAGGCTCAACCACAAATGATCGACCTCACAGTAGTAAAAGTTTGTCACGAAGTGTGGAATGGAATTACTACTTACATGTCAAAGAAAGTTTGCAGCCGAGAATCAAAACTCTGATCGGAGATCTGATCCCAGAAGTCTTTCAGCTCTGCCTTGTTGATTGAGTCGCCGGAAATGTTTCTCCTCCGGGCAAGTGCATCAAATAGCTCCCCGGCAAACCCTTTGGACTCCTTGTTCATCCCTGCCAACAATGGAAGCTCAGAATCTGGAAATTCAAGTATCCGAAGTCTGCAATGACGATGTAAAATTGCGTACCTATGCATTCACCAAAGAGGGGACGAGGAAGCAAGCCATTTGTCTTATCAGTTAAACTATCAAACCGCTTCTCCACCGCGGCCCAGCCGGCACCACCGTCGGTCTTGCTGATAAATTTAAGACTCTTGAGTGCATGGGCCGCGCCGGACTTGGTCCGGTCGAAACGGCCCTGGGGCCGTTTCGAGAACGAGGCCAAACGCTTGAGCTCTTGGGATACCTGCCTAATCCTGGAGGAAGCATTCCGTACCACGGACGAACCAAAAGAAGACCTCTTCTCGAGGCCTTTGGCCAGCAAGGTCAGCTCGGGGTCTTCCACGTCGGCTCCTCCGGCCGTCTTCACGCTGTGAACCGCCACCGAGTCGTCGCGCACGTCGAGGGTGATTTCCACGTAGGCATTGTCGTCACGGGAACTAACGCTTCCATCATTTGCTGAACTAGAAGAGTCCGGGATGTTGAACTTGGCGCTCTTTCGCCCCCCACGCTTGTTTAGCGGTCCGCTAAGCGGACCGCTAAACGCCACTCTCTCACTCCCAACAAGCTCCGTGTCAGAGTGGTGGTGGTGGTGGTGATGGTGGTGAATGTTTTCAGGCAGCCCTCTGGCGTTGTCGATTCCCTTGTTTTGCATTTTGCACTAACCCAACCTCCACAAAATCTCTTCAGAATTTTCTTTCCTAAGCTTAAATCTTTATGCAGATGGATCTTCTATGAAAGTTACAATCTAGGTGACATATATGTAGGAACGTGTATGAACAAAAAGAGAAGAAGCCAACAACCCCAAGATGTTTGCAATAAAATATAACCAAATATTTGTAGCTTGCAACTTGCAGGAGGGAGAATTGAAGAACGATGGGGTATTTATCTAAGAATTTTCAAGAGAAGTTGGGATGAAAATGGTGGTTTTGAAGACTACTTCCTTATATGGGTTCTCTCCTACCTTCTCCTGCGCCAACAAAAGAGAGGCTTCCCACTTATATATGCAAGCTTACAGCCAAACTTTTCCTTCAACTTTGATAACGAAGGCAAGGGCATGGCCTGTCTGACCAGGCGTTCGTCATCACGCTGTGACGGCCATGTGCATCATCCATTCAGGTTTGTGGTAGGCAGAATCTTCCTCCTACTCTCTATATAATAATAATTAATTGTCTCTAAATATTTTTAATAATTTTTATTTAGTAACGTTAAAAAAATACTGTTAATAATTGTCGCTGATAGTATCAGAAGAAAAGTTACTAAAAACATTTAACGATCGTTAATTGTTACTATACACAGAATTGGAAGAAAATTCTTACAACCCCGAGTAGGAGTCAAAGTTTATTTTTTACAATAAAGTCGGAAACTATGCGCAGAAAGTAGATTTTAATTCTAGTTTATTGTAGATAGGGTGGTATTTAAATAGTAGACCGGGTGTTTAAAATGATATTCTTTTGGCACTGTCAAAAAGGTAAGAAGGGGAAAAGAAGAAATGATGGATGGGAAGTTTCATCGCGTCTTCCACGTGCTGTGGGGATTTCTTGTACAAAAAATATTTGAGATTCATGGCAAAGTCAAAAGTGCTTTACTTCTTTCTAGTTTGTCATTATCATGACAAAAACCATTTTTTTTTAGTTTTTTTCTAATTTGCATGTTCTAAGATGATTATAGTATTAGTTGAATTATGTATCATCAAGTTTGATTATTTTAAAATAACCCCTTCTTTTTTTTATATTGAACCCTACTTGATCCAAAATTTTGATTTATAGATGTTTTTGCTTGTATTGACCCATGCTCAAGTAGATTTTGGAGCATTCAAAAGGGTTATCGGGTTTTTCGGTTGTAAAGTAGATTGATAAAAAAAGAAAATATAGTTACAAGAGTGTGGGACATTCCATAAGCAGAGCAAATCCTGCACCTACTTAGAAGAGGACGTGCCTCACTTCCGAAACCCCCTAGTAGGATACAAAAACAAGTATTACGGAAAATACATAAAAGTAACACCACGAGACTTATCCTGATATTGGATTCGGTTAATCTTTGTATTTTTTTTTTCTTGTACAAAAATTAGAAGAGAACCGTAAAGCCCCAAATTCGGGAGTCCGTACACGTTCTTAATCAAAGATTTAGTCACGTCCTTAACGTAACTACCATAATAGTAAAGTAGAGCATAAAAAATAATGTACAAATATAATCAATTCAAATCGCAAATGCTTTACCTCCAAAATAATGAAAATCTTAATTATAGTCCTCTCAAATTAACCATCTGAATTCGAAGTTAATAATATTACTCTTTACTATTATTTTCATCTAAAGAAAATTCATAATGTCTACTATTCCCATTTCCGAATAGCACAAAACAAATCTGCAGCTCTACTAAAACCACAAACCTCACCCTCTGTGCTATTCTTGGCCTGGGAGGGAAAGAAAGGAAAAACAAATCGATGAATACAAACTGTCTAAAAATATATTTTGCACATAGGGTACCAAGATCGAATACACATTTGAGTTATCAAATAAAGTCAATGAAATGAAATTTAGATAACTCAATCAAATTCACAAACGAACAACTAAAGTGACCAAAAAGCGGGGTAAATACGTATTAAGCTAAATATCAAATACATTTTACCAAATTTGTACGTGTCACATACACAATTATTTGTTATTAAGTATCACAAAATCATGGTTGTACCATGTTGACTATTACAGCTGGCACCTCACATATATGTCATGATTTTTAAAAGTGACTTTCAAATTCAAATATCAGTGCACATTTTAATAATTTGATAAATATATCAAAAATTTATTCGGACTAAAAAAATAGTCATTGTAGATACTGACGGGGAGAACAATGCGAATACGGTGAAACAAAAATCAACTTAATTGAAGATAGAACGAGTGATTGAAGATAGAACGAGTACGATATTGTCAAAAGAAGTTTCGTGTAAGAATTAAAGACACAAAAATCAAAGCTCTTTCTCAAAAGAAAAAAGGACAAATCAAGAATTGATGTGAAATAAAAGCGACAAATAGAAACTTGCGTTTAAAGGAAATCAACGTACAGTTTAACGGCAGAATAAAGAAACGGTACCACAAAAAAGTGACATGATCGACTCATAGAGGAAAAGAGTGCATAAAAACTCTTATCTGAAAGCAGCGAATTTAACGTAAACAATCTCCTACTCATCTTATATTTACCACAACCTTATGCTTGAAAACCCAAAATTCTTTGACCAAGCATTTTTCTTCTTTTTTGTCTCTCTAATAATACATACGGGCTTTTGTATTTTACTCATATAGGTGCTAATATTCTTATATAGGTGCTAATATAATCATAATACATCTTACATTCTAATTGCTAATGCATTTACAATACAATTTAAAGTCTTCATTGTTAATGTAATTGTAACATGACGTAAAGTCCCGGTTTAAGTCAAAATCCATTTTAATGTCTAATCGTTGCATTAGCGATCGCGACTAATTAATATGAATTAATGCTAATTTTGTCACTAAAAGAAGTTCCAAACAAATTCTCTAAGGTCTATCATTTGATTCGAAGTCTCAGTATTTTTCTAATTAATATTTACACAAGTAGCCGAATACAAAATATTTGAGATGTTACAACAACTATACTAGGAGCATGATTGGAATTGATTATAGCATGGTTAAACTTGAGTAAATCAGGTTTGAAGTGTCTGGGCCAAAAAAGGTAAACTGGTTAAACATTCTTCATTATGCTAAAAATTGATTAAATCCAAAATTGTTATCTTCTTGAATTCTGATTTAGTCACCTTTGGAGAATCAACTTTGATCAAAAGAATTACCATGATAACCTGCCGTACAAAACAGGCCTAAACATGCCCCTTTAAGTTTCGATATCCTATATGGTTATTTTGCCAAACTAAATCTAATTTTGTCATTTTTTATTCAAACATCTTCATCGATTTTCAATTGATAGTAAAATACTCCAACGACCACTGAACAATGAGCCCAATTTCATGATGTTCACTAAACTTTAATTTGTGTCATAATGGTTATAGAACTCGAAATTTCGTCAAATTTGGCCATTCTATTAGCCGGAGTTAGGAAGATCTCCGCTAAATGGTCATGTGCGAGGCATATAGCCCTTAACTCAGGGCCAAAATTTGTGACACCCTCTTGATTTTTTATTGTTGAGATTCAAGAGAACTCATTAACTTTTCTTGTGATCTTTCTTAAGGGAGGCTAAATGCACACATTTTTTTGCTAAATTTGTATCTTTTGTAGCTAAAATAAGCATTATAGTAACTTTCAAAACGTTTAGCGAGCAAAATAATGTGAATTTAGTCATGTGTATTTCTTTAAGGTTTTCATTCTTTTTTCCTTTCCCTACAACCACCACTATATGCTACTCAATGAATACATTACGCCATCACTTGCCACTTAATCAAAATAACCAACTGCAACTCAACTCACAACCACCACCAGCAATTGCCATCACCCAATCATACCACCCAAATCCCACTGTCGCTGCCCCCGAACCTCACCATAGTTGATACCCTGCCTGTCCACCATCGATCCAAAACAACATCAACCCATTTTGCGCTCTTGAAAGCCCCACCCACAACCACCCACTGCCCCCCCTACATTGAAACTAAGAATAATCGAGATTCTTTCTACACCGCCACGGCCTATTAATCGCCGACCCCACCATGTCCACCGACAGGCTAATGTGATGTGGTGGCAAATCTCTTTATGTGTGTGTGAGAGAGAATACTCGATTCCACCACTAACCATCCCATCCTTACCCTCCCCTTATTCCTTCCTCTTCCGCTCTCCTCCATCAAGATTGCCACCATCGAGTACGGCCATCACCTTCGGCCAGATCCGACCCACACTCTCCCTTCTCCTCGAGGATCCACCTCTTTCTTCTTCCTCCCACATCATCAATGAACCCCTCCCCCAAGCTTGCACCCACCATTACCGCAATAGTAAATTGAGTGAATGATTAGGGTGTGGATGGTGAGGTCTTAGGTGGCCTGCTGGTGAGGATATGAAAAAAGATGGAAATGAAAGAAAGAAAGAAAAAAGAAAGAGGTTGAGTGGGAGTGACGATTTTGTCCCTGTTTTGATGCCCATACGTGCATGACCACTAAATTGAAAAAAGCTAATATGATGCTAACAGAATGACCAAATTAGACAAATATGCGAGTGCAGTTACCATAATGACATAAATTAAAGTTTAGTGGGCATCATGAAGTTGTCATAGTTGAGTGGCCATATGTGTATTTTACCCTTCAATTTATTATGCTTAAAATAGATTAAATCTAATTTTACAGAATTGATTCTCATTTGATCAAAATCTACTTTCGAGAAACAATCCCAAATGGTCTCTAAAAATAAAACCATTCTCGTCAAGTCTCATGACCATCCAATCTTTGATAAGCCTCCAAAAAGCCATCGAACAACTCGATGTCAACCCCAAGAGATCCAAAGCGCACCACAAAGCTACATGCAAGAATTGTTAATATCCCCACAATTACCTCTGCATTTGAGCTACACTAAAATCAGATGTAACATAATGCAATTGTCCCCACAATACAAGTATAACATGTCTAATGTTGTTAAGGTACTCAATATGGAATATGATCAGGGTTAAGCTAGTGAAACAAGGTAAGACCCACAGGGAAGATGCACCGGGCAAAACTTACAGGCTAATCACCACAATATTTCATTATATTATCTAATAAGTTGAGGAAATTGATGCCATGCTCTAACAATTGCTCAAGGTCTTGGTGAATTAAATGACATTGTTTACCTTATACCTTTATTCATATCCCCCCCCCCCCCCCCACCCCACAAAAATAATAATAAAAAAAAAAATGAAGACCTCTTCCATTGGATAACCCTCACCCCCTCTCTAAATCCTGGAAGGTGAAACCTATTATTCTTAAAGAGTAGCGGTTAGGGCCCACTAACCGCTACTCTTTGTGGCGGTTACGTGGGGCATTTTCATTTTACGTGGGCCATTAACCCCCAGTAAGTGTAACGGTTAGAGTAATTTATGTGGGCCATTAACCCCCAGTAAATATAGCGGTTAGGGCATTTATGTGGGCCACTAACCCCCAGTAAGTGTAGCGGTTATGGTATTTATGGTGGGCCCCTAACCGCTACAAAGACCCGCGGTTAGGAAATTTTACACTACAAAGGGTACTTTTGACATTTATCCTAACCGCCCATAAGAGTGGCGGTTGGCACTTTTTGAAGAAAAACAAAGTAAATCTGGACCATTCACGGGTACACGTGGATGGCCAGATATGTGGTGGAGAAATTGTTGTTTCTCCACCGGTAGATAGGGATCGGCTCCTATATATATATCTGTGTGTGTGTGCGCGCGCGTGTCTTAATAACTGGTTTCCAAATCACCAATTTGCTTAACCGTACACAATGATGTGGCACTCGATAGAGTTGTATGGCGGTGCATGAAAAACACTTGAATGCAACAGTGATAAATACAATGTGGTGTAACAACAAATATGACTTGACATAATAATTTCTCAACTGTTTATAGTATAAATTCCATCCATCTTGGATGGTTTGAACCGAGTGACCCTCATTTCAGTATTGCGATTGGGTTACATTGTTCAAGGGAGCTAGGTCATGCATAATGAGTGTATCAGAAAAAACATATGAGATTAGCCAAAAGGAGAATTGACAATTAACTCCTCTCATGTATTTTGGTTTGTAGGTCAACGCCATCGGGTAATAATTTTGACAATTGATACCTCTTATCTATTAATTTCATGCAATTGAATCCAATTGATCAACCTTAAACTATTAATTGTTGACTTGGCATGGAAAAAGACATAATTGTCCCTTCATCTGATAATTCTCATTCCTTACTTCTCTTTCTCAATATTTTCATTATCAACTCAAGCACCACTGTCGCCGCCGCTGTTGCCACAACACCCATAACCACCCCTACCTTAACCACGACCACTGCCAAAGGCCATTATACCCATAACAATTACACTCAATCACCCCTAACTCATGCACAACCACAATCATACTCGAACTGCTGCCATAAAATCCATCAATACCACCACTAACAACTACCGAACCCACCACCAACCCCAACGACCAATCCACCAGAACTCAAATTGCTGCCATAAACCTATCACGACGACCACCAACCATAACCACCAAAACTCAAATTGCTGCCACAAACCTATCACAAACACCACCAAACCACCACCATACTGCTATTGTCACCAAACTAGCACCATCGTACCCGCAACTATCTTTTACACCACCACCACAAATGCCCATATATTAGTAATCTGGCAAATCCACCACCGCATGCCACAATTGCACTCTGCCACCCTAACCAATCACCAAAAAATAGCCCATCGGCATCAAACCCACCACTGCACACTGTTTAAGGGAAACGAAGGCAAGTCTGGGTATATCTCACATCAAGAGAATGGTTGAGGTAATGAAGAGTGAGCCGGATATATCGCACATCGGTTAGAGAGGAAGATTACGGGATATGTGTGATCTAACCTTAGCGAGTACGCTGAGGCATAAGGTGGGGAGATTGTGATATCCACATCGGATGCTGGATGATTTATGACTGACCTTATAAGATTCTGTTTATGAACTTATAAATACTTTGACTAGCCCTTTTGATGGAGGTATCGCCCTGTAATTGAGCCGTAGATGGGTAGTTACAAATATTGATATTTTGTTGTTCAAAAACCGTTTATTCTTGCCTTAAGAATGGTCTACCTCATTGCTCTTTCATAATGTTCAGGTGAGAGACCATGACTGTATAGTAAATACAAGGACGATGTTGCCGTGCTCTTCTGTTGATAGTTGTATTTCTCCTTGATGTTGGTGCTTCATGAAGATTCCGAATATACCTACCACATAAAGAAGATCGCTGGTGGGAGATCATACTGCAAGGCAAGAAAATTTTGTTGATTGTTCAAGCATTTTATTTTGGCCATTGATGCCTTGCACCACAAAAACCATCTTTTGCTGATATTGACTTAAAATATTTTGTTAATGCCATATTATATTTTGAAACTTTTCAACTATATCATTGCTTAATGTATTTATTTCAAAATTAAACGAACCTAATCAAAGCCTATTGTTAAAAATTTCTCAACATAAAATGAATTACAGCGCCACTCCGTTGCAATCAAAACTTACTTCTTCATCCCAATTATTCCAAGCACTTCACCCAAATATCCAACGGTTAACATAGTTATTCCATTTCTACTGCTTCTTCTTTCTTGGTCTCCATTTTCACCAATTTTCATGGTAAAACATGTTTATCTGCGTCGATTAAGCTTACATATGTTTTTGTTTAGTGCATACGCGTGCCATGTGCCGATGAGTAGAGCTGCAACTTAGGCAGGCTGGACAGGCCCAAAGGTCAGACCATGCTAGCCCACTCTAGAAAACTCGTGCCCGTGTCTAACCCAGCACATTCACGGGCCAAATAATATCTGTCCATACCTAACCCATGAAAGCTTTGGTGGGCACGGGCTGGACATAGGCTGCCCACGGGTTGTCAATGATTTTATATTTGTTTTTGTTTACTTAACTTTAAAAGCTTTTCCAAGCATCAGATTCTACTAATTAATCATGAGTTTTTATTTATTTAATTTTTAAGCATATCATTTACTACTGAAGTATACTAATTAGTCAGGATAATAAAGAAGACTATAATGAAGTCTCAAAATGAATTTAGTTATAGGTATGAAAACAAAGTTTCAGGAGAAAATAAAAGAAAAAGACAAGTGTTTCGAATTTTTTTTACAAAGTCTAGTCATGTAATAAGGAACAAGGGAGAAAATAAGAAGTCTTCAAAGGTCTATAAACACGCATGGTTAGGGAATATTAAAGACGAGAAAAAAAACCCACATATCTTGTACATGTAAAGTTTATATAGATAATTCATATAATATTTAAAAGTTCGACGGGTTGAGTTTTTCACGGGCTGGACGGGCTTTGAAAAATATTTTCTCATGCCCATCCCATGTTTTTTACAGGTTCAAAACTTTCTGCTCGTGTTCTCCACGGTCACTAAAATACTAAGCTCACGTCCATAATTCTACGGGTTGGCACGAGTTGTCCACGAATTGGTCAGCCCAACTTGTACTCATACCGATGAGCACCCTTATGGTGAAATCTTTGTTTTAATAATAATTTATTACCCTTCATAATATTCTAACTTCAAAATAAAGAAAATTTAATCAGGTTGGTGTTGGAAACTTCTTTACATACAAGTAAAACTTCTTCTTTCTCCCCATTATTCGGACCACTCCACCTAGATATATCCAAATGTCAACATTTTTACTCTATTTTTATGCTTCTTTTCATTCGGTCTCCATTTTCATGATAAACTATTTTCCATATTATGCGCCTTTGAAGACTTGTATCGATAAAATGCATATCTTTTTCTCTAATTGCACATTCTTCGTGTGTGCGTGCGCGTTCGCCCATGACTCGTAATTCTTGTCAATGCTTATGCAGCACAAATTTTGTAGACTATTTATCCATCATGATATTTGTGAAGACATCCTTCAATTCCTACTGTCTGCGACTCTCCACATTGAAAGTAACATTGGCAAAATCTTATCTGGCGTTCGGCTTCAAGTTTTCAAAACCCTTTTGACCACCGACCGAGGATCTCCATTTGACTTGTGCCCTGAGTGCGTTAGATCAGTTTCCTTATCGGATAACAAATTGCATGCGCAGAACATAGTTCCTAGATTACGAAAGATGACCGGAAGTTGATTGGTATCTTCTAGCCATGGATGTTCATGTTTAAGATAGAGAGAGAGAGACGCGTGAGAAAGTGGTAGGTCAAATTCAATCCACATTACACCAGTCTCCGGCTAGCAAAGTTTAATTTGAAACTTTTCTTGCAACCGTGTCCCGAAGTGATATGCTTGTCTACCAAGATGTGATCGAGACAGATACTGCGTTAAGACTTTTCCTTACAAGGGTTTGCAAAGTTTCGTTTCCTTGGGTTTGAAAACATACAGTAGCACAGCTAGCTAGCTACAAATGCTAGTTTCGTTGAAGAATTCACGACTTGAATATAAGACACTCGTTGATTTTTTACGTCGCACCTTCTACAGAATGTAAACCCTATTTACCGAACAATCTTATCGATTGAAATGATATAAATTAGAAACTAGAAACGCTAATTAGTCAAGCACAAAACTTTTCCAAAATTCCTCTGTACCCCCAAAAAGAAAAAGAAAAAGTACTCTTCCGAAAATATTCACTTTCCGTCTTTGTTAACCAGGGGAATCACTCTAAGCGACTCTAAACATGGATTCAAGTCAAAACATTAATTGATTACTTACAGAAAAACCCACTTCTACAAAAAAAAAGTACACTTACTGGGTGTGCAATTATTACTGATTAGCAAACGAAGTCAAGAATTCAAAACTGGGCAACCATATTGAAAGAGTGCACATGAATAAACATGTTCAAATGCGCGACATTAGGCTTTCCTGTGGAGGTAGGTCGTAGGTACAGCTGTACAGGAGTTAACAACGTGACACAAAATTTGTAATCTTATGGAGATACGTCAATTTCATCAGTTGCCTTGTAGTGATTCAGTGGAAGCTGCTGATTATTGACAATCCGGTCAGATGACAGTTAGCCATTAGATTGGTGTTGCATATTGTGACAATGCAATCAGTCAAACGTTGCATATGAAGCCATACATCTTGTTCTTGTCGAGAAGAAAAGAAAAGAATGTTAGAGGATCAGAGAGAATGCGCTCCCGTCCCATCGCGCTTTTGCTACTGTTCTTATGGCTTGGCCAGACAACTATTGATTCATGGCCATTAGAGGTTAACTTCACCAGAACTCAAGCAGTCCATGAATCACATTCTCGCATCAGCAAGCGCACATATATGACATACGTGATAGTGGTCTACGAACCGCAAAGCCGCTAAAAACTGGGTGATTTTAAGTTTTTTTTTTCTTCTATAATTCTTAGTATTTGAACGGAAGTCTTAAATCTACCAAAAAAGAACTTGAGGACTACAAGATAGAGAGGCAGTGCTCATTATTTCATGAAGTTTTTGATTATTTCAAACAAAAATGGAGTTGGTAGTGTATTGCAACTATTATACCTACCCACATACAGACCCTAGGGTTCCAGTTTCTTGCATAGCAGTTTATGTGCTTCTAGGTTGATGCTTAATGGGCTTATTATAGCTGTCCTGAAATTCTTATAAACACTGATATTGTATGTTGATCCTTTCATAGAAAATTCGAAGGGGCAAATTATACAACATACACAAATCCACTCGACTGAAGACTATTCAAAAACCAGCTGAGACTGTCATCGCCATTGGTAGGTGAGTCTCTGCTCGTTTTACAAGAGATGGGAAGATCTAAACCATGGACTATAACCCACCAACCCACCCATCCACACACAAGTTTTCTGCTAATTAAAGATTATGAGTGTGTATGTAGACCACAAAAGTTAGAACTGTCTGCGCAGCCCTGCAATAATGAAGTTACCAACTGAAGTCTTCTTTGGCTAAAAGGTCATCTCGGTTGCATCTTTGGGCAACCATGCATGCAGATGCAGCTCTGGTAATAAATAAGAGACCTCAACAATCCTAACTTTTTTTGGCCAGCTCTGTAATGGCTGATACCGGTGCTGAAACCTCCTACTCTGGCCAGCTTTATCCTCCGGCAATTCATAGCGAGATTCAAACTCGGCGGCCATTATGAAAAAAAAAAAAAAGCGCATTTGCGAAGAATGGTCTAGCTGAGGATATGATTCACCAAACTTGGTGACAATCAGTGGCTACCACACTATAAAGAGGTGCGCAGACATTGTCACCAAGTCTGTCAAGTCCCTCAACTGTCAGATACTTCTTGGAAGCATATGCATCCTTCAACATATAAGCAAACCCGTGGGCTTGGCTAGCTGTTTGTTGCCATATAAGGTTGAAACATAAGAGTGGCGATGAGTGGTTACCATTTTTATAGTTGCACCTCAACGTTCAGATGCAAGGAAGTAGGAAAAACAGTTAACATCTTGCAAAATAACAGCAATATATATCATAACAGACGCTTCCAACAACTACTCGCCGCATAAGATCCTTTGTTGTTACAGTTTTAGTAAAAAAAGTTTGTCATTTAAAATGTTTTATTGCTGATGTGAAAAATCACAGTGTCTACTTTTCGTCGCTAAAATATATTTAGTGACATTTTTCTGCTACGCCGTAGAGGTTGTAGAGCAGAGAATCTTAGATACATTTGTCGCAAAAAAATAAAAACCAAAACCAGTTTAGTTTAGTTTTTATTTTTTTTCAAAAACAAATGGGTGTTTGATTACTCAGTTTTTTCTGATTACAGTTTTTTCCGGTAGCCCAGCTGCGGCGGCATGGTGGTGATCTCAAAATAAAAACCAAAACTAAAAACCCAAAACTCCTAAATGAGAGTTTTCAAAAGCAACACTGTTTTAAAAACTGAAGAAAAAAAATAACAAAAATTGTGTACGCGTCCAGTTTACAAAACTAGAGAAAAAATAGAAAACGGAAAGGTTACCAAACAGAGCCTTAGTCTCAACTTGCGAGCTGAAAAACTTTGTATGTTAACCAGGTTATAGGAAAATAGTTACAACCCCTAAATTGTGAAAATTAATGATGAAATGTCTTTAATTAGTAGCGACCCTAAAAAAGGGTGAGAAACACCACTAACTATATTTGACATTGCTATATACGAGGGGCCTGGGTAGCAGCAAAAAACTTTCCAAAGCAAAAATGGATCCACAGAACGAGGACAAACTTGGAACATATACTTCCAACAAAAGCAGAAGGTTGAAGGTCTTTTTGCGACTCAACAAAGCAGAGGTTGAAGGTCTTTTCGCAATTTGCCACTAATCATATGAAGTTGTAGCCATAGTTGTAGCGAAAATTTGTCTCTTGACTCATTTTTTTAATTGGAGGATCCTCTGCTGTATACACCTATGCTATCATAAAAATTGTCGCCTGAATGTAATTTAGCATCAAAAGATGGGCACTACAAAATTCAACAACAGCAACAAAACTTTGTTATCGGGCAAGCCCGTTGCAATTACTTTTCATACCTGACAATTCATATGGACTTTTCGTCGATATCTTGCAATTGGGTTTCTTTATGCTGATGTTGAACGAAAAATCCATTGGCACTGTTTCATAGTTATGAATTACGAATACAATTGTGCTAGATTCGTAATCTTTGTTCCTCGCTAAAAGGCAAAGCCTGGTTAAAATTGTGCTTTAGCGACATATGGGCAAGGCTCTTTATAAAACATCGTTGAACCTTATAAACTTGGTACTAAAAAGCAACCATTAATAGAAACTTTAGGGGGCGGCGTGACTTATAAGCAAATAAAAAGAAAAAAAGGCAACACAACAAGCAATGCTGGTCCAGGATATTCAGATCAGAAAATGCGGCTGCAGAGCAGTTTTAGCGATAAAATATTGTTGATGAACGTGTTTTGTTAGTGTCGTTAAATTTAGGCAGACCATCTTTTATTGCTTCAAATACATTTAGCGACTCTTTTCTAATCCCAGTACTGGTTCCGAATTATGCACCATTTTGAAAGCCCAACCATCCAAAGGCCACAGATCAACAAGCCCGAGGCCCTAAGCAAATTGCCCAACACCAATGAGGCCCAAAGGTCCATTTTCTCTTCACCATCATAAAAAAGGAGGGAAAATGCGATTGAAAGAAACCGGAAGAAACCCTCCCATAAGTTCATTCAATCTTAATTCTTCATTCTTCCCTTCAAATTCCAATTATTATCCACAATTTTTTGTTAATCTCTTATTCATTCATTCGTATTCATTTTTCACCAAATCTGCCATCAATCCAAACCGAATTCGTTTAGTGAAATTATGGGAGTAGCATGGATCATACAGATCCTACTCACCACACCAATAAACGCCTCCGGTTAACCGCTCCGACCAAATCTCGACCACCGATTTCCATTTCCGCGTCTTTACACGTTAAACCCTTCAATTTACCCTTAATTTCAACCACCACCGGTTCATCTTCCGATATTATCCGGCTAGAGCCGTTTAAGCCATACACGGTCGGCCGTAACCGCCGCCACTGCGAATTTACGCTCAACGATCGGCGCGTAAGTAACAAACACTTCCAGTTACTCTTTGACGCGCATGATCGAAAGATTTATATTGCTGACGGAGTGTTTTTTTCTCCGAATCCTAGTAAGTGTTTTCGTTCTAGGGTTAGGTTTTCCTTGAATGGGGTGTATGTGAATGGGGGCAGGATTGAAAATGCGGAGTTGCACGGGGGCGACGAGGTGTCGGTTGTTTGTGGAAGTGGAGGTCTTTGTGGGATCGGGTTTGTTGTTGAAAGAGTTGTTGTCGTGGAGGAGGCTGTTGATAGGAGTTTATTTAGTTTTAGGGTGAACGGCGTGGCTTCGGGTTATGTGACTGGTGGGTTGGAATGCGGAGGAGTTGCTGGTAAAGCCGATTTGATGTTGAAGCGGTGTAGGGAGATATTATCTAGTGACGATCCGATACTGTACATTAGGGAACATGTTAGTTCGTTTAGGGACATGAGGGCTAAATATGTAAGTAGGAATAGAGTTAGCTGTAATACTAGTTTGGTACGTAGTGATGCTGCAAAATTTCTGGTAAACAGTGCTCCTGCGCTAGAATATAGCGCATTGGCAAGGGGAGAAACCAGGAAGGGTGAGGGGTCAACCACTGGTGTGAATTTGGAAGCGGATATGGCTGGCGAGGGACGATTATTGAGTTCAGTTATGTTTCACAGAGAGGCTGTAGTGGCTTCAGAGGAGGATCCTGACCGAGAGTGTTGTTATATGAATATTGAGCATAATGCCAGAAGGTCTTCTGTGAAGGTAATTGCTGATGATGGACCTCACACTCTGTCTTTTGAGAGGGGCATTGCTCGATCTGACAAGATTGTAGAGGACAAGAACAGGGGTGCTTGTGTCCCTGCACCCGGAAAGAAATTCTATTTGAATCGGCTCCATTTTATGGGACACAGCTACTCGGAACAGGAGAATGTCATCTCCTTGCCTGAGCTCCTTTATCCTGTTGAGGGCCTTTTACGCATTTTCATTGCAACATTTACGAGTGATATCTTGTGGTAAGTCTATAAACCAGCTAAGATTCATTTACTTTACCTATGCACTTTTCTGCTGCTTATAGTGCATTAATAGATGTCGAGTGTGTATTACTGATAAAGATGTAGGCTTTCTCCTATGCATGTGGAAGTGGATAATGATCTATGCTATCAGGAGTGCATTTATGTTCCAATTGAAGAATTGCGTATTTAACTTCAGGATATTTATTTTTTATTTTTCCAAATCCTGGATATCTATATTACAGCATACTTGTCTTTTTTTGTGCCCTGGTGTTGCGTATGTATTAATTACTTACATATATGCAGTTAGAATATCCTCAAGGGTGTCTTTTTGCAGGTTTGTATCTTATTGTGAGATTCCTGCCAATCTGCCAGTAACAATTGCTTGCCATAACGCTGTGAAGTGTTGGAGTTCATGCCCTGATGAAAGATTCTCAGTGCCTTACTCAGATTTCCCAAACTTAGTAGTAGTGTAAGTTTCACTATCCAGATTGCTAGTTACGAGATGGACAAAAAGTTAATGCCACTGATGAGGACGTATGTTGAAGTTTGTGAGTTTTTAACAGTTCTGTAATGTAGTCCATTTCTCATCATAGGCATCCTCCCTTTCCTGAAGTGATAGCCTTTGGCAAAGACCGCAAGAAATTGGGCATTGCTTGTCATCATCCAAAATTGCTTGTACTGCAAAGAGAAGATAGTGTCCGCATTATCATTACTTCTGCAAATTTGGTTCCAAACCAGGTAATCACCTTGTATATGACATTTTGTGTTCTGTTCATCTTTTTATTTAATCAGAAGATCCCTTGCTGTATCACTTTTTCCAAAAGCTTGAGAAATTAGATGCAATGCACTGATGTATTAGAGTGTTGCAACTTACATGTGTAATGAAATGCATCTGAATTTCTACCTTTTGGTCGGACCTTCCAGTTGCAACAAGTCTGAGTTATGCTATGACTCCCTTTCTTGTGCTTATTTTCTGTGAATGGCACTAATTGTCAAGCACACACTCCAACAGCTTAAGCTTTAGATTTATTGATGTTCCAACTGGGCTTTAATTGTTTTCGTGTGGCTCCTGCGAGATCTATGGGATACTGAAGCCTCACTGTTTTTGTTCCTGTCTGGAAATAAAATGTGCATTATATATACTATTATTAAAGCTCAGGACTCCTATGGTGAAGCCTTTTTTGAACTTCCTGTTGTGCCCTTTTTTCAATCTTTTTGAAATCATTCTCCCCTTGCTCTATTTTTTTAGTAGTGGTCATTTAAGTACTTTGCGTATTGACTTAAAATCTAATGGTTTCCTGCTTTCAAGCTCCACTATCCGCCTCTATCTCTCACTTCTATCTCTATTTGTTAGTAACTCCCCCATGTGTTTCCCTGACCCTCTCCCCCACCTTCTCTTGTACTCCTTGCAAGTTAACTTGCACGTCCATTTCTTCCGCTGTCTTTTCTCTCTTTAGTTTCCCATCAATTGCACAAAGGCCGTTGATCCCGTTAAGTGGCTGCAAAAGAAATGCTTATGTCGACAATAGTTAAACATGATTCAGTAAATGTGTGCACTTTTAAAAA
The DNA here is from genome assembly GCA_033065855.1 of Escallonia rubra. Taxonomy (NCBI): domain Eukaryota; kingdom Viridiplantae; phylum Streptophyta; class Magnoliopsida; order Escalloniales; family Escalloniaceae; genus Escallonia; species Escallonia rubra. The sequence goes on along the minus strand of JAVXUO010002057.1, from coordinate 309,578 downwards.
TATTTCATGCGAACTTTATCTTGTTCAATTTTCTTTCTCCACAAAAGCTTTGTAAGACTTTAATGTTTTGAGTTGCGTGTTCCCCAAAATGTAGTTTTTCTTAAGGCTCCTATTGAACGACAGTCTCTCCATTATGTGGCGCACTTTCTTTTCCCTTGTAAAGATAGGACTTTATAGTATTGGGGATATCTTTTAGACAAATTAAAGACTTCTCCAAAAGAAGTTGCGGGAGTTATTGAGAAGAAGGGAACCAAGGAGAAAGGAAAGGAAAAAGAAAAAGTTAGGCAACTCTTTGTTTGTTCAAAGAACACATACTTTTTTCAAATAATACACTGCCCTTTTCTCCATATGTAAAATGAATGAGTGAAAAGTTAGAAAGCCTTATAGTTCCAGTTCCATGCTTTATGTCAGTGAGATCAGATTGCGTAGAGTTTCTGTGCAAGATGTTCTTCTGGATGGCTTGATATGTTCGGTCAGAATTGTAAAAAAGGCCTTGCTGAAACCAATTGACTTTGTGTCTCTTAATGCGCAAACATCGCTCTGACAACATTCCTTATCTGCTCTTTTTACATTCTGCAGTGGCTTGGTGTGACAAATACTGTTTGGTGGCAAGATTTTCCTCGTGCAAGTGCACCAGATTATTTTTCTCTTTTTAGCCAATCATCTTATGGAGAAAGAAATCTAGATACACAATCTGATTTTGCTGCTCAGCTTGCTGGATTCATGGCATCTCTATTAGCTGATGTACCTAGTCAGGCTTATTGGATCTTGGAGTTGACTAAGTATGACTTTAAGGGGGCCGTTGGACATCTGGTTGCTTCTGTACCTGGAATTCATTCTCTTAAAGCTCCTTGTATATCAGAATCCATGCACTTTTTAACTGTAAGTATGTTCATTTGCTTCTCTGTGTGCTTTGCAACTGTCAATGTAAACAACTGTTGGGATCTGTCCTTTTTTTCTGCGTGTACTAGTGTTTTGGCATGGTTTAGTTATTTAATCAAATATGATTGCAAGGTGTTGTGGAAGTGACTAGTGCACATGGCCCTTGGTGCCGCGGGGTCTGGGAGGATTAATTATGGTAGTACTTTTTTCTTTTCTTGTTATGAAAGCCATATTACTTCTACCGGCATCAACTGGATTCTCTTTGTTGGCAATTTAACAAGCTATCAAAGATTAGCTTATTCTATTTGATTTTTATGGAAGCCATTCCACACCTCCTTCTAGGCGCTTTTATACGTAGCATTGTCGGCTCTGTTAAGCAATCAAGGACTTAAATGGAACTACTCTAGCTAAGTTAGGACAGCTTTATTCTTGTCGGGGTGCTTGATCTTGCCCTAGTTTTAATTAGACCGTGGTTTGGTTGGAAACTTTTTTTTATCTTGGAGTGAAGCAGTCTCAACTCCATTATATCTATTCTTTTGAAGTATAGATAGATGGTCTTTTGGTCTAAGTCAATTAATGATGGGAAGGCCTTGATCATTGCAGCTTCTGTCTTCTTAAAGTTTGTAAAATTCAGTCATCCCTGGCATATTTGTGGATGCCTCCTTAATCTTAGAGATTTTCACTGCTTTCTTAATATGGCTCTTGCCTGACGAATTGCCTCTGTTCCCATTTTTCCTGTTGCTGATGTCATTGTGCTGCGCATTATACTGATTTTGATGTTGTCACTAACATAATGGAATGAAGGTTTGCTACTACCTTCAGTCTATCTTTTCTTCCTTCATTGCTTCACTTCAACCATTGTTTTCCTCTCCTGTATCTTTGTGCTCATTATCTTTATGCCTATCATATTAATCATGAACAACCTTGCCTAGAATCACCAGCGATGACTGTCACAGCGGCCACCATATTACCCAAACTTAATTGCACTGCATATTTAGAGAACCCCCCCCCCCCCCCCCCACCCACCCAAGCTGGTTTATATTCACTCATAATAAACCATCACCTTATCACCACCAACCCAGCCAAACTATGTTAGTTAGCTGCTTCTTTCTATCTGTGGCTGCCTAGGTGTGGAAATTGGTTGGATCGGGTAGGTGTTTTTGTTAATGGCATCAAGTTTGTAGAATTATGCTATCATATGAACAAGGAAAAAGATTAAGAAAGATATTTCACTTCTAAATATAGCACTTTTATATAGTAAAGAGCATCAAGCTTGTGGAGGTCCGAATCTTTGCACTATAACCTTTTACCCTGCTATGATATATGTTAACCAATCTCATGGACTGATTTACCTCCCACAGAGCAAGAAAAATTGTTCACGTTGATGTTGGTTTTTTCTGGTCGTCTTTGACGTAATTGTGAAATAACCAAAATGACGAAATATGTTACTGTTCAATTATCTAATCCGTATGCATATAAAGAGATCAAGCTTACATTCTCCGACCACATTATATTTCACAAGTTTGAAATTTACGACCACCTGTTTGACACTTGTGACTTGGAATCAATTTAGAGAAAAAGCTAGATCGAGTAGAAGATATCACTGTCACTTATTGTGGTTGTTCGATGTAATGGACATTGAGATTGTTAACCTCGTCATTAACAGCATTGCTTCTTGGATATACTCCAGCCAAGTAACACAATGACATGTAGATAGTTAGGATGGATGTGGATATCGAATAATTGGGTCATGCATATACTTTCAACAAAAAAGTACCAATTTAGAAAAACGTCGCAAGGCAGCGCGTTGGTTCTTAAGATACTGGTAGCTTAGGGTCCTACTCCGTTATACTATGATCCTATGACCCCACTCCGATGCTGTCAATAAAATGATCCCTGCCGATACAGCTTGATTCCATGAACCGGGATCCAAAAATCTTATGATACTAAAGTCCGGATTGGGAATTTAATGACCATGGTTGGTATCAATGATCTTAGAGAAACTATCCTTGCCAATCTTGAAGAAACCATCATGGGGAATCGTATTAGTATCTCCAAGTATCTGTTCTGTTAAGCAGCAAGAGAAATTATATCAAATAAGCTGTTGCAAAGAACAATTAGCGGGTGTGGCCCACTCGTACTTTATTTATGTATTTGTAGCTTGTGTGAGTAGAAACTCAAAGTGCATTATTTACTCCCATTTCAGGGGAATCAGTGTGTGCCAAGCTTTAGTGTCTTGAAGTTAGTAGGCTCTGTTGAAGCATCTGTAGTTGGTTTGAGCCACCTTTTTCGCACTTCAGCAGATTCTAATGGGTTGCAGCTTAAGAAACTGGCTGCTTTTCTTGGAAAGTGCCATGAGAATGCACATGGGATGTCGGAGGTCATATTGAAAAGGAACACAAATATAGCAGCTGATGTAAATGCCATTAGTGTTCTTATTCCCAACCCAGAAGAGTCCCGTAGTGGAGGTGATATACGCACTGCTTATTACTTATTGTCTCATTTAATTTCTGGAGACGTCTATGAAGTTGTTAGTTTTAAAGAGGAGTCACATTAAGTTTGAAGAGACCAAAATTTAGTTTTATGCTGTGGTGTTTTACACCTATATTTCTTCAAGCACGTTTTCGGTTTTGAATCATCTCCGATGCCTATCCAGGGTTGACTAATTATGCCCCAAGGGTGTGTTTGGATATGGGATTTTGAAATACTGGGCATTTCTAAATACCTTCATTTCGAAATTCCTTGATTTACAAATTCTATTATTTTGAAATATCTTGTTTGGAAGAAATGAAGCAAATGATTGTTAAAAAAGGTGGGAGGCAAGATTCCTAAAAAATAGGGAACTAGTTATTGTGGGTTTGTAACTGATTGGTGTGGATTTGACAAATAACTAGTTCAGACTAGTGATTTGAACTGTGGATTTGGTGACCCCAAATCCACAGTTCAAATCACTTCGAAATTTCAAAAATTCCCTTTTGAACTATCCAAACAAGATATTTTGTCCAAGAGATTTACAAATACCCTACCAAAGTCAAATCCCCAGTTCAAATCCTATATCCAAACACACCCCAAGTATATCAAGTGAATTTAAGTTTAGATTAGGGCAGTTATTATGCGGGGAATCAATGAAGGTATTTAGAATATGGTTTCCACAAAAATATTGTGAAGAGTGTTAGCATCAAACTAGGTGCTCCTTTCTTTCCCAGAGAAGTAAAGATAAGCATCTCTAATTGATTTTCTTTTACAGCCTAAATAAAACAGCAAGTACTTTTCATTTGCAAAGCCATTGACTCGGGTGCCTTTAGCATCTATTCCCCTGTTTGAGTTTCTCGTTTGGATGTGCATGAATGTACTGCTACATTTCCTTTTTTTTTTGGCAGAAGTGCTTCTCCTAACTGTTTAGCCAAATGTTGCTTGCTGTGACTTCTCTAACTCCTAGTGACTTCATTCTTGCAATAGATTTTGTTCAACTTGGATTTCTACCCAGAGCTGTAGCTAAGTGGGTCGCTCCATTGTCTGATCTGGGCTTCTTCTCCTTCTCTGCCTACATTTATCGGAAGGAAGTCCTCACGAGTGCCTTAGAAGGAAGCAACAACAAAGTACAACTGATACTTTATGTGTCACAGGCATGTAGTTTAAGCTATCTATGGACACCTTAAGAACAGTACAAGCTTTACAGCCTATTTCTCATCTGATAGTAGGTTCTTTTAGGTGTTTGGGTGGTCCTATCTTGATGCTATGGCATTGTCGTGTGTAGGGCCCTACTTTTGCTGACATGGCAGGACAAATCAGAACTGCACATGCTGTTGCGATATGCTCATTAATCGCAGCAGTTCAAAGGTGTGCAGGCCTCTGGCGACTTCAAGAGGTAATGATGTCTGGTTAGCAATTTTTAACATTAGCAAAAGTCACCTTTTGACATGATTGTTCCTTGCTTTTATGTTGCTTAAAAAATTTCTTTTGGGGGGCTAAATCTGCATCCCCTCCATAATATGTTGTCGTTATCTTTAGCGCCAAATGGTTTTGAAAGGGTGCTATTAACCAAAAAGAGGAGCTGTTTAGCTCCACTATATCATTTTTCAGTTTTTGCTCTCGTCAATAAGATAGGAAGTTGAATGTTTTATGCAGTTTTAGAATGATGATCAAAGTTTTTACATTTTCTTTTGGATGGTTAGGATCATGCACTTTTTTGAAATCACAAAATTTCATGCATTAGGGTTAGATAGACCATTATTCTCTTGGTAAGTGGTTTTATATAGACTATTTTGGTTCAATGTAATGTTTGTTGGATTGTGATTGTGATCGTGATTGAGCTTTGGGAGGAATTCTTTCTGGATATGGTTATACAAATTTATGTCCTATTTGATGGTCGGTATAGGGATAAGCTTCACTAGTTTGTCAATTAGTAGCCTGTTATAGTTACAGTTGGTAAACAACCATATCATCACCTATACTGTATCTGACATTCTTTTTCGGGTCAAATGTGTTTTAGGTTTTGGGTCACCAGAAATGGCCTGAATATTGTGAAACTGATTTTGTTTTCGGTAAGTGCCTATGCAAAATAGCTGGAATGTACCGGAACTTGCAACTTTAGATCTTGATACCGTGCTGTTTGTCTCATTGTTAAGGTTCATCCTCAATTGGGTCGGTCAATGCTCAATTTTTGGCTGCCTTTTCAGCAGCTACTGGAAAACGGTCGTTGCAGCACTCTGAATCTGAGGAGTCTGATCCCGATGTAAGAAACAATGAATTATACTTGAATGATTTAGCATATTTTCGCAGTCTGATATTCTTGGATTTGGATTTGGACTCGATTAGTATGGTTGCTATTCCTTTTTCTTTTCTTTGATTATGGTGGTGGTTATTGGTTACAGTGGGGTTGCTGGAGTGCAAGTCAAGAGTTGAGGAATCCATCCATTAAAATCCTTTTCCCCACTATTGAGAGAGTCAAAAGTGCTTACTCCGGAATCTTGGCATCAAAATACATTCTCTGCTTCTCACAAGTATGTTGTCCTCTTTGCTAGATCAACTTTACTGTGTTGCGTTACAAGGATTCTGTATGTTGCCCCACATGGACATTTTACAGTTGTTACAGCCTGTTAGATATCATGTAATTAAATACATACACATACACGCGTGCGCGTGTGTGTGCACACTGTATATTCTTTTCCTTATTTTTCCAATCATAAATCTGCCCGCTCCTCTCAACTGAGGTTCCTCAAGATATACCCCTTGCTCGGACCATGAAAGACTAGTAAGTGATTGTCTCTTATAGCTAAGTCTGCGTGGAAAGGTGGACTCGGAACATACATATGACTAGATAATTGAAAGGTGGGTTACTCTTTGGTGCAGACTGTTTTCTACGAACTGTCATAAGTATGACTACGACTTCAATTTCTCTGTTCGATGTACTAGGAAGATGCCGTTTATTGCCTTCTTTTGTCGGCAATTACTTCATTTTTTCCAATTAACAACAAACTTATAACTTGTTTTACAGAAAACATGGCTACGGCTGAGAAATGTAGGCATACTTCATGACGCAGTTCCATTTCCTGTTGACAGGGTTGGACATCCGTCACATGTCAAGGTAAGTAGACATTTACCTTACTACGGGAATATTCTTTTGATTCAGTTTCTTTCAAGGAAAGCTTACTATTTTATTAAGTCTTCTGTGAAAGCTGTCTGCACTAGTGATGCGGTAGAATCCTATATGAACCCTCACCTTCACCTGAAAGCTTGGTATCTTGTGACAACCGCTCACTTCTTCAATTGTTTGATTAATGTTGACCAATAGTCAAGTTCTCTTTTTCCTTTTTTGTTAGATAGGAAGTAATTCATTTAGAATTTGAAATTATTCTTTGGCAATACCGTCTAGTGTTTTTTAATTGCATTTTTTTTCAAACACATCCATTTTTCTTTTGACCTTACCAAGATTGGACGTATTTTTTTTTCTTCCTTTTCAAAGGTATTCTGGCTGTTTTGCAAATTCTAACTTGCTCACTACGCTTTGTTAGTCATTCTAATGTGTATTTAGGTAGTCTGGAAGTCATTAAGAAACATGATCCCCTATTTTCTTGCCTTCCTGTATCCCTGCAAAATTTGCACAACTTTTATTTACAGTTAGAACCAGTGGCTGTTGAATATAAGACCATATGTAGTTACTTATAGTGAATGAAAATCTTTGAATGACACCTCAAGTGTTGGAATTTATCTTAGATAAGTACTTATTGTAGAAATTTCATTCCGATCGTCCTGCATTTAGCCATTGTCTCAATATGTGAATCAAGCTGCTAGAAAATAACTGTAATTCTAAGTAGTAAGTTTGATTGCCCCCTGTTTAATTTCCTAGAGGCTTTAGACTTTGCAATTTTGGATTGGTGCCTGAGTTTCCCATTCGTTTCTTGAAATAAAGTTCGTCCTCCTAACTTGAGTTATATAGTTCAAACAAGATCGACACGTAATGTAAGACCTGTTGGTCAATTTTTTATATATTAGTGCTGAAAAGTTGCATTCCTTACTCCTTGTGATGTCTATTTATGACAAATACATGAATTTTACAGGGATTTTTTTTCTTCCAAATCTCCTTGATTGCATCTTGATCTCATGATGTCTATTTACGGCGAATGTATGTATCCAAAATGGAACATGTTTTTAGTATCCTTGATTGCATCTTGATCACTTTAGTTCTAATTGCATGATCTAAAATAATTCAAAAGAAAATGCATGACGTAAGCAGGTGGCTCGAAGACGTTTCCAGTCTAAGGCAGACTCATCTTCCTTTGGGTGGGTATATTGTGGATCACATAACTTCAGCGCAGCTGCTTGGGGACGCCCACTTTCTAACTCGCTGGGGATCAAGTCCTGTAGAGTTGTAAGAAATAACCCTGTATTAGGTTCAAGGCTTCATATTCTTAACTACGAACTTGGCATCATTTTCATTGTTCCTCCACTGGATACAAAGGTTTGCACCAATCAAAAGGGTGGCAACTTGGATGAAATTGTTTTGCCGTTTACAGTGCCTGCTCCTAAATACAGACCAAGAGACGGACCAGCAACAAAACAAGCTATGAGGGAGGCATTGGCTGAACTTGTAGTTCGAGATAGAGCGAGATATGCAGAGGCGACAAGTGTAGGAGATTTGATGGAAGAAGAGATCCCAGATGAGGAAGAGGAAGGTTTTGAGGTCGCAGATTGCATCACAGTGGAGAAAGAAGATGATAAGGCTTATGCTGAGACCCTTTGGAGCCAAGTAGATTCATCTGAAAGCTGTTGAACTCTGTTTATGGAAGCTTTTAGCCACTTAAGATGATATCAGCGTTCTTCTTGCATGTTATGAAAGCTGAATGGACCTTCCTAGACTTCTTAATGACGGACCTTAAGCATTGGGGCTGTCCCAACACACGATCATCATACATCAGCTGTGCTTCTATTTGGCACTCTTCCTAACACCCTTAACTAGAAACTTATAATAAAAGAGATAGGAAGAGGAAATTCGGGAAACGCGGATTGATGATAAGCTATCAACCGTAATACGCAATCATTTGAATTGTGGTTTGCTTGTTGAAAGGCGTATCTTTTATTGCAATGTGCTTAGACATGTAATGAAACCATAGATCGTACGGAAGGCAATGATTTTGAACTGGAGAGTGATGATGAGAAGAAATTTGGAACGAAGGCCTGTTTCGGTTTGAAGGTTTCATCTTATTATGCTTTGCAATTTTACTAGCTAAGATAACTGTAGTTTGTACTAAAAAAAAGGAAAAAGAAAGTGTTTGTATCAATAATGTTGAAGGAAAATTGGAGTCACTTTAAACTCAGTTACATTGGCTATTTAAATTTAGTTACATTAGCGAATAGCTATCAATTCGATTATACTTTAGTATAAGACTATAATTTTGTAGCACATGATGCAAGTACGACGCATACCGGTTCTTTGGGCAAATGAACGCTCCTTTATCTATACTATCCTACATCCTCAAGAGATGGTTGCTGATTAAATTTGATCATATGGTGTACACTTATAATATATAGTATTCAGGAGAAATCTTTAGATATTTACAAGTTACCCCAATATTCGAGAATACTCAGTTTCTCTCGTATATTGTAGAGTAGCCTAGAATATTCTAGAAGTTGATAAGCAATCTCTCCACTGAGTAATGACGTGTACGTCCAGTATGCTGAAACATTTTTATGAGTAGTTAATTAGCTTAAACAAAAAAAAAAAAACGGGAAATAGTAGGATGTATAAATATTTAAAAAATAATTTTTTAAATTTTTAGAATAAATATCATAAATGAGGTAACAATAGGAAGTATAAATATTTTTTCTCTTGTAAATATAATAGCACATGTAACTTTTTACAATTCCTTAATTAGAAAGTAGTAGAATATTTATGCTATTGCTCTCGGAGAGCACCTTATGATAAACATTTTTTTTAAACTTTCAACAATACGTTTTCATAGTATGCTAATTTCAAACCTAAAAAAAAGTTAATCAATGTCATTATTTTAATATTTAAAAAACAACGGTCCCACCCGCAATGAATAAAACTTATTCCGTACTCCCATTATTACATCAACCCCATTCAAATATCCTACCGTTAACATTTTTACTCAACTTTCAGTTTTAACTAGCTTTGATCCCGTGCGTTACACACGGAGCACTGTATAAAAATTATAAAAAAATTATTTGACTACTTGAATAGATTTTGTAATACAACTGTGTTATGAATAACCATATATAAAAAATATACGAAAAAGGAACGTGAATTTCTTCGAATGTCAAAATTATAAGCGAGATCTAAAAAGTATTTTTCGTGCAATAATACGTTAGATGATCATAAGCGATACTTTTGAAGTGTACTTATGTTGTGATATAATAGTAATAAAAAAAAGTGAAATTTAGTACCCTTTTATTAGAAAGAAAGTCGTGAAATATTGCACATGGGATAAAGAAAACAGATAACACTTGAACACACGGAAAAATAAAATAAACAAATTTGGTAACAAATGAGAAGCTTAAAGACGTAATATAGAAATAAAAAATACAAATTTAGGACTATCTTTGTCCATTCTTTATATGTAAAGATACGGTGGATAACATAAGATTATCAAATTCTATAATAACTAAGAAATGCACTGAAACTTTTCTTTTCTTGAATCGATGTTGGCATCCAACTCCTAAAACATTCAATTTTCAGGGCAACAACGTTTGAGGTGGAGAGTGAGTTCATAATGTTGAATAAAAGAAATGATAGGATTGATGAGACGATTATAACATATATATTTATAATATTATAATTTTGAGAGATTCAAGGAGAGATTTTAGGGGATTAATGGAAAAGATGTCTTCAATTAGTTAAGGCTAATGTGTATAAATGAATGTCTTCAATCACTCATTTGAAATGACAAGGGTTCGTTTGACAAAACTTTATTTTTGATTTTTAGTTTTTAAAGAGTAGCTTAATTTTTTTTTTTTCAAAAACAAGTGGGTGTTTGATAACCCTTTTTTTTTTTTTTTTTTTGGTAACCCTTTTTTTTTACTTTTGTTTTTTGTTGTGATTTGCGGTGGCGGTGGTAGGGTGTAGCGGTGGTAGACGGTGGTGCTGGCAGTCGCCGGTGGTCGCCTGAGGTGGCTGCCGGCAGTGGGAGGGTGGTGGTCTCCAAAAAAAAAAACCGAAAGTGAAAAAAAGAATCAGTTTTTGGAGGTTTTTTTTACTCTTCAGTTTAAAAATTAGTTTTTTAAATTAGAGAAGGAAAAAAAAAATGGTTACCAAACGCAAATTTTTTTTCCAATTTTCAAAACTGAAAAAAAAAGAGGAAAAAAAAAATCGCGTCAAACGTGGCCAAATTTTAGGGATATAATGTTAGAAGTAAATATATTAGAGTAATTTTTTTAGTCCACGTGGCAAAAAAAAGAAAGTGTCCACGTAGGCGATGACGTGACACATTCTCTCAGCTTCGACTTTCATATATATATATAATTAGATTTCCTCTCGAACTCCATTTTTATGGTAAAATTATTTCCATTTCCGATACATCTTTTCTTATTTGTATAGTCTAACATACACATGTTTTACATTATTGCACACGTATTACACAGACCTGTCGGTTTCAGTTTGCGGAGACCAACGTTGGTGCCAATTTCCAACTTGTTGGTGAGCAAGGCATTCGTTGCGTGAACAAGCGTATCTAGGCTACCCCGGATTCCAGAGTACCTTTCTTCCAATTCAAAGCATCTCGCTCGCCCAAGTCACTTTTGGCTTTGTCCCCCAGCCACCAAGTCCATACAAAACTCCCAACGCCAAAACGGGCACAACACTTTTGAACGAGCACACGCCCAGGCCCAGTAAAAGATCAATCTTTAGTCGTCCCAGAATTGACAGACTTTTACATCATTTACATGTGCTCGCACCACAAGCAGCCATTCGTTCGTTCATTCATTCAGTCAGTAGACCTGCCTTCCACGTCTACTCTTCCCCCCAAAATCTTTCTTCCTTCCTTCCTCCCTCCCTCATTTCTATTATTTCTCCTGCTAATCAAACACACAGAGTCGTAGTTGCATAATTGTACATAGCACTAGCCGTATTGATCTAGCTTATTCCAATGGAAGTATCGTCTTCATCGTGCTCCTCGCCCCTCTCGCTCCACAGGTTCCCGCCGCCGTCTAGCCGCCGTGTCTCCGCCAAATTCTACCACGGCCGTTCGCAGAATTTACCAAATTACCCTCCCCCTTCCGGCGCCAGTACTGGTATTGCTTCCACTTCTTCTTCCTACTTGGGTATCTCAATCTCGCGCAGCTCTTCCAAATCCGCCGAAATCCGTTCGAGTTCGTGCAGAAAGCGCGCGCTTTCCGTGATTTCCGGAGTGTTCGAGCGGTTCACGGAGCGCGCTATCAAGGCCGTGATGTTCTCGCAGAGAGAGGCCAAGGCGTTGAACAATGACATGGTCTTCACGCAGCACCTCCTGCTGGGTCTGATCGCGGAGGATCGCGCTCCGGGCGGATTTTTGGGGTCCGGTGTGACAATTGACATGGCGCGTGACGCGGTGAGGAGTATCTGGAGTGACGAAGATGGTGACGACAAGGAGAACTTGCCGCCGGCGGCTGTGGAGGCGGCGTCGGCTACTGATGTGGCGTTCTCGATCAGTACAAAGCGCGTCTTCGAGGCGGCGGTGGAGTATTCAAGGACTATGGGGTATCAATTCATCGCGCCGGAGCATATTGCTATCGGATTGTTTACGGTTGATGATGGCAGCGCGGGGCGTGTTCTCAAGAGGTATATCTACGTACATTGTTGAGGATCTATGATTTAGGTTTATGTTTATGTGTGTGTGTCTGCTTGCAAATGAGGTTGAACATTTATAGTGGAATCCAGTGAGCTTATGTTGTATGGTTGTGAAAACTGATGTGAATGAGCTGAATATATTCGTGTGTTGGTTATAATCGTTTTCTCTCCCTCCGTAGTTTGGCATTATTTTTTAGTTTCACCACCTTCTTTACTTTGACTTTTAGCTAGGTTCTACGATAAAGATCAGGTAATATTGGCGAGGTCATGTTGGTCACAAGGGTTTTCCACTTTTGTAGATGCTTTTCTATTCAAGACAACATGTTGAAGATTTTCTGAAGAAAAAAAAAGGGATTCTGAATTTATAGTTCTCTATCTTCACCATTTCATTTATCATAACTGATATTTGGTAATCTTCAAAGGGGGTTAGCTTGTTGTGTGGAAACCATTTAAGTCGACGATCACTTGTTGCATCTTTATGCATTGAGGTTACGTTGAGTCACAGTGTTAATCTATTTGTAGCACTTCTCCATTAATGGGGTTAGTCAATTATGGTTTCAGATTAGGGGCAAATGTGAATCACTTGGCTGCTGTGGCAGTCTCCAGACTTCAGGGTGAGCTTGCTAAAGATGGTAGAGAACTGCCTGCAGCATCAAAGCAAACGCGCCTAAAATCTTCTGCTGGGAAGACCTCTATTGCCAGATCATCTGAAAGAACAAGAGGTAAGAATCTGTCTTCTCTCATGTTTAAGTCTTTGGTTTCTGTAATGATATTCCAATTTCCCAGACCAGAGAAGAATGCTTAATAGTTTACTGTTTTTGTCAGAAGGAGGTGCTTTGGCTCAATTCTGTGTGGATCTTACTGCTCGTGCTAGTGACGGGCTCATTGATCCTGTAATTGGCCGAGAGACTGAAATCCAAAGAATAGTTCAGATACTCTGCCGAAGAACAAAAAATAATCCCATTCTTCTTGGTGAAGCTGGGGTAGGTAAAACCGCCATTGCTGAGGGGCTGGCTATTCGTATTGAGGAGGGGAATGTTCCTGCTTATCTCTTGGTGGGTTTTACCTTTTTCTCAAGAACAAAAGATGTTTCTCCAATTGATGTGATTTTAGGAACATTATATAAAAAGAATCCTAGTTGAATCTATCTTAATGATCTCAAGATAGTTTAGCACTTAGCTCTTTTTGTTTTATGCACAGACGAAGCGCATAATGTCATTGGATATAGGTCTATTAATCTCGGGTGCAAAAGAAAGGGGAGAATTGGAGGGGCGTATTACCACACTGATTAAGGAGATAAAAAAGTCAGGTGAGTACATTTTCTGGAGTTATGTTTATTATTAGAAGCTTCCACTTGATGGCTCAGATTCATATGACAGCACTGCAGGCAAAATCATTCTTTTCATTGATGAAGTCCATACACTTGTTGGGTCGGGCACTGTTGGGCGAGGAAACAAGGGGTCTGGACTTGACATTGCTAATCTCTTGAAGCCATCACTTGGAAGGGGTGAAGTACAGGTGATTATCTGTCAATCTGTCATGAAATGATGCTTCAATGTTATAGGTTTGCATAACACCTTCATTGATGCATAAGATAGATGGCTTGAATGTTATTACATGCATTAAATTTTAGATGGTGACTAATAAATTGATTTAATTGGCAGCCAAAGCTCATACTGAACAAATCATAATAGAAAACCTGACATATACGTTGTGTGGTTTTCATCTGGACGAAAGCTCCTGATGCTGATCTTCAAATGTTTGAAATAGTTTTCTCTACATGGTATCTTGTTCAAGATCCCTTAAAGTATTCAATAAGGAACAATAACCTTGTTATCAAAGTATGTTGACATGAAAATTAAGATTTTGTGAGATCAAGTCATAGTTATATTGGTTACATCCAGAATATTGCATACATTTTACCTCTGGTACCAATCCCAGGGACACGTTATCTCATCAGCTTATGCTCGGTTTAAATATTTATAGTGCACTGAATAGATAAAACCTTTTCGTTACAGTGTCATCTGTTAGGTTTAATTGCAAAAAGTCCTCCTTTTTATAGTCATCGCAATTTTTTGCTTGTGGATGGCTACACTTGAGTTTTGTCATCCTCATTTACTTTTTTTTCTTTATTTATAACATTTCTGTGAGTTGGAGCATTTGATGTGCATCCTTGTATGATGTAGATGATGCTCTACACTTCTTATGAAAGCCGTTTTGTTTACTTACCCACTGCCTTTTCATGAATTGCACTCCTTGCAGTGTCTTGCATCTACAACTATGGATGAATACCGGACGCACTTTGAAAAGGATAAAGCATTAGCACGAAGGTTCCAGCCAGTCTTGATTAATGAACCAAGCCAGGTAAGGCAAAAACATCGGGGAACCATGGGATATTGTCACTCCTTTTATCAAATTTCACTTCATTTTATATGATTCGTAATCGTAACTCATAAGCATAATACCCGGCCCAATTTAAGTGTTCTTTTTCGAAAATTATCATGTCTCCATTGTATTGACTTGCTTCTATAATGCCCCTGTGGGAATCTCTTAGAGAACTCACTATATGCTTCTTGTATTATGAAACATCTGGACTACCAGGGGGAAGAATGTAGCTTTCGGTAGTCACTGTGGAGGTTGACAGTAGAGCAAATAAAATTGTAATCTGTGCAAGTATTTATCTACTCAGAATACCTGAGGATTCGTCTCATTGATAGTTCATATTTAATTTGTAATTTGTCTGTCAGGTTGTGCGGAACCCATTCTTTTCCACCCAAAAGAGGGGTGTATTAGTAGAAGTTAAAGGAGACTAAGACAAAGGATGGGGAACTGTGTTGAATCATATTGAGCAAAGTTTTCTCAAACCCCCTTAAATAGAACAACTCCTTTTAGTTTTTTCCTCCCTTGCTTATATGCTCCATGCCCCTTATATTTGGGCCAATTTTCGTGATACCATGATTATTTAAACAAAAATGGATCTGTATTTGACTATTACCAATGAAAATTGAAAAACCAAGGAACAACCCAGGAAAAAGAGGAAAATGACGGCAATCTATCCGGACAGTAGGCTGACACATCTGGAGTTTGTGAACTTCACTATAGAGGCCAAAGGGGGCGGGGAAAAGGTAACTTAATTCATGTACGCATAATTTGTCATTTTTGAGTTGTCTCACTCCTCATCCCTACAATGGTAAAATATACTAAAAAGAAAGGTAACTCTTGAAAGAGGAATTGTGCAGATTTAGCAACTTCACCTCTTCAAGTTATGGACAGAATAACTACCACAGAGGTCGAGGATGAAGATATCCAGTTTTGCTGAACTTTTGAAAAGATTTATGTAACCTGTAGATATCGATTTCACAATTATATGTAGTAAAGGAAAACAAGATTTAAGTAAAAGAAGTTTGCCATAGAAGTGTAGCAACTCTTTACTCTTGTAGCTAATATCGTTTTAAGAGGTTGGTGGAGACGAGGAAAATAACTTAGGAGGGGAGGAAAGTATGGAGAAACTAAATTAGCTCAAATGTTCAATTTCAAATAGTACAGAAGATGATTCAATATTTTCAAGCTGCGTCAACCAATTGAGATACTATAATGTTGTTTGATGATTTAAGTTTTTTTGACTTAACCATTTATCATATGTACCAGTATCTCAGGTTTGTCTATATAGAGACTTATTATTTGAATATCGTGTAAATATGAACAGGATGATGCAGTTAGGATACTGCTGGGTCTGCGTGATAAATACGAGTACCATCACAAGTGTAGATACACATTGGAGGCCATAAACGCTGCTGTGCATCTATCAGCTAGATATATTCCTGACAGGCATCTTCCGGACAAAGCTATTGATCTCATCGATGAGGCGGGAAGTAAAGCTTGTATGGAAACCTTCAAGAGGAGAAAGGAACAGCAAACCTGTATACTTTCAAAGTCACCAAATGACTATTGGAATGAAATTAAATCTGTTCAGGCCATGCATGAAGTGGTACTGGCATTATTTTGTATATCGTTAGATTTTGCATATGTCGCTTGTTTTAAGTGTTTCTAATCGGACAGTGCCCTTTCTATGAGCAGGTCCTCACAAATAAACTGAACAAAAGTGTGGATGCGTCCGGGATGGAAGATGTTGGCGAACTTGGTGTGGAACTCCTTTTGCCTTCGACATCAGGCGATGACGAGTATGCTTATGAGCCCTTATATTATGCATAAAGAATAGAACTGTGAGCCTTTTATCATGGATTGTTTTTTTGATAAATTTTTGTTTGTTTTCCAGACCTACGGTCGTTGGATGTGATGAAATAGCAGCAGTTGCTTCACTCTGGTCGGGGATTCCGGTTCAGCAGCTCACTGTGGATGAAAGGATGCTTTTAGTGGGTCTTGATGACCAGCTTAGGAAACGGGTTGTTGGTCAGGATGAGGCTGTTGCAGCCATATGTCGAGCTGTTAAGAGATCCAGGGTTGGCCTGAAGGATCCTGATAGACCTATTGCCGCAATGCTTTTTTGTGGCCCAACTGGGGTTGGTAAAACCGAGTTGACAAAAGCTTTGGCAGCAACCTATTTTGGCTCAGTAAGGATCTGTTTCTTATAACCTCTTTATGTTTTTCAGTAAATTTTTATATGTTGCAGTCGCCCAAATTGTACACAAGCAATTTACGGAGTGTAGTGCTAGAGATTATATTTATTCCAATAACACAGTACATCAACCGAATTCAAGGCACACTAACATAGATTACCTTCAACGAGTCTGAATTTTTTGATAATGTAGAGCGAACTTGTTATTCAGATGGTTATTTCCCAGAGTTTTTTCTGAAGTTGTATTCATACTCTAGTGGTTGCCATATATCTTGAACTGCTGCCTTGAAGAGGAGGAACGAACCTTGTAAATTAGTTTTCTGCTGATGATTATTATATGCTGCGTACCTGTTTGTTTAACTTCTATAAGGATTTTTTTACTATCATGCCCTTAGTGCTATTGTTTCAGGAGGAGGCTATGCTAAGACTCGACATGAGTGAGTATATGGAGCGTCATACAGTGAGCAAGTTAATAGGATCGCCCCCGGGGTATGTAGGCTATGGAGAGGGGGGCACACTTACAGAAGCTATCAGAAAAAGGCCTTTCACTGTTGTATTGCTTGATGAAATAGAGAAAGCTCATCCAGATATATTTAACATCCTTCTCCAATTGTTTGAAGATGGTCACCTTACAGATTCTCAGGTTTGTGCCTACTATTCTTTTTTAATTAGGAAAACAGACAAAATCTCTCAGCAGGGTAAAAAATGAATTATGTTCGAAATATTTGAGACATGCAAACGTGTTCAACATATATGTTTATTGCATGCGCGCATGTGTGATCCACATCTAAAGCTAGATGGATAACTGTAAGTCTCCAACCCATTTCTAGCACGCCAACCTAGTCACTACAACAGCTGGAGATCACTTTTTTTCTGA
Source organism: Escallonia rubra (assembly GCA_033065855.1). Classification (NCBI taxonomy): domain Eukaryota; kingdom Viridiplantae; phylum Streptophyta; class Magnoliopsida; order Escalloniales; family Escalloniaceae; genus Escallonia; species Escallonia rubra. Next base: position 291,959 of record JAVXUO010002057.1, on the reverse strand, counting down.
TAAATAAAATGTCTCATCCGTCCTGCAAAAGACGGGCGAGTGAGTTACCCAGATATCCCTCATACCATTTCCTAGTCTGTTCAGCAGATGGTTGGGTATTCAAGAATGCCTTCTTTCTCGTTCCTCTCCCTGCTAGATCTGGACTTAGCATACCAAATAATTTATTGCCCCAAGGAGCTCTGCTGTTCTGCTTGAGCAGATCTGGACTCCTCTTCGAAGCTTTGGAGGCCATACCAAAGCCTCAATCTCATCTAAACATGGGTTATGATATCAAACCTCACCGTCTTACTAATCTTGGGTTGGAAATTTGCTGAATTTGGTCAAGGACCTAACCGATGACAAAGGAATGGAAGAGAGAATACCTAGTAGTTTATTCATCACATAATACATGCACAAGTCCTATCGGATTTTCCTTGGACATCTCTTCTAGACAAGTGATTTTCTATTTGATTTTCATCAAAACATATACTTTGATCTTGATCAAACATCATGTACTTCATCTAGATGTTTCACATATAGCTTGAAGGATCTTCAGATTATAGTTACAGTTCAAAATGCATCTGTAAAAGAAGGGCTTGAATACCTGACCATCTGCTAAAAGGACTGGCGGATGGTCCGTGGAAGATCGTGGTCCTGACTTTCTGGCTTGAATACCCGACCATCTGCTAAGTTGCACGTCCTACACTCTAATCAATTGACGCGCTAAACTTTTGAAAGGAAATCGTGTTCCCCAACCATCCGCGCGACGGCAGTTAGACGGCTGGAGATGTGTTGGAGACTGCTCTCTCCCAATATATCTTTCTGTTGTGTGCGCGCGTGCGTGTCGTGCTTGAGTGTTCTACAAAATTGACTGCCAAAATCTGACTAAGATTGTTCAACAGGGTCGGAGAGTATCGTTTAAGAATGCATTGGTAGTGATGACTTCTAATGTGGGTTCCACCGCCATTGCAAAGGGTAGACACCACTCCATCGGTTTCTTGCTTGCAGATGACGAGTCTACTTCATATGCTGGAATGAAAGCATTAGTGATGGAAGAACTCAAAGCCTACTTTCGTCCAGAGTTGCTCAATAGGATAGATGAAGTAGTAGTATTCAGACCCCTTGAGAAGACACAGGTACGTAATGCTAAGTACTTCGACAGTTCTTTAACAGAGAACAACTCTGATCTGTCTTAATGTCTGTGTTACTATTTGTTCAACGTTTGAGACTTGAGATTACTTTTAACTGAACTTGATATAATAAAAAAATATGGGATGCCTGATGTGTGGAATTTCTAAATGTTCAACTCAAGATTGATCGTTTGGGGTGTTCGTTCATTTCAGATGCTTGAAATATTAAACCTGATGCTGCAAGAGGTGAAGGCGAGGCTCATCTCTCTTGGCATCAGTATGGAGGTGTCTGAAGCAATAATGGACCTCATATGTCAGCAGGGATTTGATCGGAGTTATGGTGCCCGGCCTCTGAGGAGGGCAGTTACCTTGATAGTCGAAGATCTTTTGAGCGAATCACTTCTTTCTGGAAATTTCAACCCCGGTGATGTTGCTGTCATTGACGTAGACGATTCAGGAAACCCCATTGTTACTAACGGATCAAACCGGAACAAGTACTTGTCTGACACATCATCGTTCTTGTAGGCAGTCACCACCTTCGTTCAACCCTGTATATCAGAGTAAGATCTGTCAGCTAAGTGTAGATAATTGAGGCATTCATGTATAGACAAGGGAGAAAATGGACCTTATTCTTTGTTAGAAAGCATATATAGGTTCATAATATCAATATAGGTATATCTTTTCAACTGTTATTTCCTCTGCCAATTAGTAATTTTTCCTTCTCCTCGTCACTGAAATGGGCTACGAAAAAGAAACTGGGCAGTGATTCCCAGTACAGTAGCACCATCTTCATCAACTCTTAATCATCAAGTACATTTTTACTATGTACTAATAGTACATTTTGCGCAAGCTAGCGCGTGATACTATCTTAATGCATAAATTAAAGGATAAAACAAAGTTGATTATATATCAAGAATTTCACTGCAATTTCTGTTATAGGCAACATTGGAGTCGGAAACTTATGAATGAGGTGCAAAGTTAGCCAAAGTAGAACTTGAAGTGATCACCATTCTTGACAGAGGGTTCCTTCTCATCAGAAAAGCACAAATGGAGGAGGTGTTGATATCACACCTGCTGAAATAGATTTTAAAGTGTGTGAAAACGTAAAATTCTTTTTTACATTCTCTCATAGAAAAGTTTTTAATGGGATGTCTTTAAATGCTGTAAATAGAATGTGATCATTAACACGGGGTAGTATTTTTGTTATTTCACTTAATCAAAATAATGCTTTTATCTTTTTACACACAAAAATTGATACAAACTACGTCATCACGCTATAAATTTTTTCTCATATTAAAGCAACAATTTCTTGTAGAAACTGTGATGCAAGGGTTCAACAGTATTAGAGCCAAAGAACAATTGGACTTGTGAGCGATCTTTGTTGTAAAACACCTCTATAGTGCTAGAAAGACGTCATTAAATATCTTTTTGCAACAAATTGCCATTATCTCGTGATGTTAATTAATTAGGGTTTCGTTTTGTTGTATTTTTTACTCTTTATGTCACCAGTCGTCATAATCTTCTTCTTTCTCATTATTTTGCTCCATCTCCGTTCTTCCAAATTCAATATTTCAAATCTCCTGATCACAAAAAAACACAAATTGATCAAGGTTGGGTATTTTTCAAGTTTAAATTCTTATAGTATGTTAACTTATACGTGACTATTGTACTCATACAGTTAATAATCACATTAATAATTCATCTATAGAGTAAGAGTTAAAACTTATTCATGCAAGGTTAGTAATTCGTTCTTGATTAACCTTACCAAGTTAAATAAATCATATTGAGCAATTCTTTTATGTTAGCCATCAATTTTTAATGCCTTTTTGGCCTCCCTCGATTAAACTTTCTGGATCCGCCCCTGTACAGTAGGGAGTGAAGGAGCCGATACTTTAATAATTTTGTTCTACTATAGGTGGGATTGCCCCTCTTCATGTTTTGCCTATTTCCCATATAAGTAGGGGATTGATGTATATATAACATGTTCAATAAGTATGCAAGCCCGGAGCTAGCTTCTGTATAAGTAATTCATCATCTGATGATATATTTCTCGAATCGAATTTGCTACTACTTCCCCCTATTGTCTTGGGACACGTAGGGTAGGCCATGTAAGGTTCACTCTGCTTTTAGGTTCTTGTTAGATCTATAGACTTTAATTTTCATATCGGTGAATGTTTTTTGGGATATTATAGTCAAAATTAAGTCTTAATATGCTAACAATTACTAATCAACCCAAAAAATAAGGACCTCATCCAAGATGATATTGGAGAGCTTTGGCAACACTTTTATGATTAAGATTCAGTTTCTACAAATTATGTTTTACATTGGAAACATTACGTGATGATGTGCTCAAAAAAGTTATTATTGCATTTTGTTGTGTACTAGGAAGCAGCGACACCTCTCTTAGGTGGATGTATGGTGTCCTAAAGGGACGGACACCCAGACACCCTCCTGACACCGATCGACATGTATCGGACACCCCTAATATGTGTCCGATTATTTATTTATTTTTTTAATTTTCGACACCGTGTCGGACAGTTCATCGAGGAGTGTCAGACACCGCATGTCTGCTGGAGAAGTGTTAACCGTTTGGGGGCCAAAATGAGATTTTTTGAACTAATTTCGGGGGTCACCGTAATAAATACTATATATAGGGCTCTTTTAGAAATAAACAACTAAAATGCCCTAATCTGTTCGAAGCCATTACCGTCTCTCTCTCTCTCCTCGCGGCTGTTGTCTGCCGACCACAACGAAGCCATAGGCTGTCGCCGCTGTTGCCGGAAGTCTCGCCGACAGATCTCACGGCTACTGTCTCCGAAGATAACGAAGCCAGCTGTTGTCTTTGTCGCCAGAGGTCTCGCCACCGTCGCCGGAGGATCTCGCCGCCGTCGCTGACCAACAGGTGCCCTTCTTCTCTCTCTATCGTCGTCTCTTTGTTTTTTCTTTTGTACTGAAATTTTGCTCTCTGTACCGTCGTCTCTCTTTTGTCTCTCGTTTCTTTCCTTCTTTTTTTCCCCTCTGTGGTGCATATCTGTAGGACACCGATCGTCTCTCGTTTCTTTCGATTTCTTTTTCTCTGTCGTCTCTCGTTTGTTTCATATATGTTTCAGACTCTCAGTGTTGTGGATGAATATTTGATATTTGAGTTAGTTTTTTTGTCTTGTACATTGACTAAATAAATATTGACCAAAAAAATGTTGCTTGTATATTTATTGTTACTTAATTTCAGAAATGAATGAAGCTAGTAGTGTACTTAGCTAGTAGGGACATTATTGTTTGCTATTTTAGATTGTGGAATGTGTGTGTGTTTATATATTAAAAAAAATAGTGGTGTCCTGTGGTGGCCAAAATCTGATTTTTTGGAAATTGCGGTGTCCGGTGGCCCCGTCGTGTCCGACGCGGTGTCAGAGTCGGTGTCCGACGCGGTGTCAGTGTCGGTGTCCAACCCGGTGTCCGTGTCCGTGCTACCTAGGTTGTGTATCTCTCTCCGCTTATCATGTATTATATAGATTCACTCTTTGAATGTTACATGAGTACAATTCAATGTTTAAATTTACTAAAACCTAGGCCTAGCAGTTCACAAAAAGTAGAATTGATCCAAAGAAAGTCTGCTTTATAAAGTGTACTGTGTTTTAATCAGATGCTCTCCACAGTAATTGTAATGTGATGCTCTTATATACTTGAAAGCTAACGGTTTTGCTAAAAATACATATCTGATTTAAGTACGGATTTGTTTTTTTCTGATTTTGTCGTGGCAGCCTTCTTACCAAATGACGAGTTTGATTTCGCAAAATTCTATCCCCAAGGATCGAGCCAAGAAGATCAAGAGGAAGGCTCCCAAGGAGCCTTTGCTTTTGGAAGATAAGCAAGAGATTGAGGTTAGACCAGAACCTGATTCAGATGTTTTGGTAATGAAAAAGAATAAGAAAGAACGAAAAGAAGAGAGTGGGCGGTTGGAAATTGAGCAGGAAAGGGAAATGAAGAAGCTAGAGAGCTTTTTGTTTGGTTCTTTGCACTCCCCAGTTGAGTTTGGGAAGGACAGTGAGGAAGAACTAAGGGAAGGGGTTGACGATCCAGCTCTGTTCTTTACGGACCGGTCTGCCGATTGCAAACTATCTGTTTATGAAGAGGATGAAAAATTCCTGGAGGAAAGTAATGATGATCGTGGACCTAAGGAAAGGAAACCTGTATGGCTTGACGAAGAGGAAGAGAGAACTCATGTAAACATAGCCAAAGTCAAAAGGTTAAGGAAGCTGAGGACGGAAGAGGACGAGTCTGTAATCTCTGGTTCTGTGTATGTGTCAAGGTTGAGGGCTCAGCATGTTAAGATGAACCCAAGCACTGACTGGGCGCAACTTGATTCACGAGAGAGAAAGTACAGATCTGATGATGAGGATTCAGATGAAGAAAATGGGGCAGTCGTGGCCCGTGGTTACAAGGACGTCGGAGGTGTAGATGATGTCCTTCGAACTACTGAAGATCTTGTTGTCAAGAGTAGTGTGAAGCTATTGCCTGGACTCCTTGAGTACTCGAGACTGGTCGATGCAAATGCAGAGGATCCTTCAAATGGTCCTATTACTTCGGTTCAATTTCACAGAAATGCGCAGTTGCTCCTCACTGGTGGACTAGATCGAAGACTTAGATTTTTCCAGATTGACGGGAAACGAAACACCAAAATTCAAAGCATTTTTGTTGATGATTGTCCTATAAGAAAGGCTTCCTTCTTGCCTGATGGGTCTCAGGTTATTATAGCAGGCAGAAGAAAATTCTTTTATAGCTTTGATCTGGTGAAGGCAAAGATGGATAAAATAGGTCCGTTAACTGGCAGGGAGGAGAAGAGCTTGGAAGTTTTTGAGGTTTCCCCTGATTCAAGCACAATAGCTTTTCTTGGCAATGAAGGTTATATTTTGTTAGTTTCATCCAAAACAAAGGAACTGATTGGGACACTCAAGATGAATGGCACTGCTCGTTCTTTAGCTTTTTCCAACGATGGGCAACAATTATTGACCTCCGGTGGTGATGGGCAGATATATCATTGGGATTTGAGAACAAGGGCTTGCTTCCATAAGGCTGTTGATGAAGGTTGCATAACTGGCACAGCTCTCTGTACTAGTGGAAATTTGTTTGCTGCTGGTTCAGATAGTGGGATTGTGAATATCTACAATGGGGATGAGTTTTTAGGTGGCAAAAGAAAACCAATCAAGACCATTGAGAGTTTGACCACAAAAGTAGATTTTATGAAATTCAATAATGATGCTCAAGTTTTGGCCATTAGTTCCAGCATGAAGAAGAACAGTTTAAAGCTGATTCATGTTCCTTCGTTTACAGTTTTCTCCAACTGGCCTCCTCAGAACCGAACCCTACAATACCCTCGGTGCTTGGATTTCAGTCCGGGTGGAGGTTTCATGGCCATGGGCAATGCTGCTGGAAAAGTGTTGCTATACAAGTTGAATCACTACGTTAATGCATAGAGTGGGTGTGGCTGCTCTTACAATAGCTACAGGGTTTCCGGAAATTTTCCCTAGTTAGAGAAATCACCTCGGAGAGAAGGGGATATGCCTATTTCTCTTCTGTTGCATTGGTGATGCACGGTGTCAGGTGAGATTGTGTAAAACTTGTTTGCGAAATTTGAGAGAAGGGGATGTCCCTGTGCTCTGCATTTGTTACGCTAAACCAATGTTATTGAAGCTGCAGAATTTGTAGCGGAGAGAGTTTAAGCATTGATGTTTAAGGTTTTCTAGTGTAACATGATTTTTTAAGTTTATAATGGTTATTTTTCTGAAGCATTTAGCAGTATCAAATTTTAAGGTTTACCAACTGCTATTACAGTGCCGCCGAGGGGTTCCCGTTGTAAGTTTGCTTGCTGTATACAAAAGCCTGAGCAGTTTGATCCGGGTATTTGCATTTATGCATGATTGATTGCCAGTTCGCCTTTATTATTTTGCCAGCGAAGAAAGAAAAAATCCGGAAAAGAAGTTAAATTCTGTTAAGAAGCGAAGGACTTCCTCGAAAGAATCATTATGGCACTATTCTAGTAACGAGTGAGTGAACGGACTCCTAACTCTATCCCCAGAAGTAAGTGAATGACTCAATGTCTTTTTCTGAGCTAAGTGCTCTGAGCTACAAGACCACAATTCCCGGAATAGAATAAGGCATTTATCTTCTTGAGCTGGACGCAACCCAAGCCTTTCATTCCTTCGTAGGAATAGAGTTAATTAAACGTCTTAAATGATGGCGTCAACTAACAATACTAGGGTTCTAGCTTAATAATTTTTTTCCCTTAAAAAATACAAATTTTACTTGTACGTGAATTGTTCTTCAGCGGCACGAATTGTTCGTAATAATAAATTTGTCTAAATGATCAGTCGGGTAGTAAACATAGCTTGTCCTTCAGACAAGATACTTAATAGTTACAACGCTATGGTACTTGAGGGTCGAGATACTTTATGCCAACCAATTAATGTGACTCTTGAGGAACGTCAATTGTTAAGGAACAATTAATGTGACTCTTGAGGAACGCTATGGTACTCTGGAGGAACGTCAATTGTTAAGGACTCTTGAGGAACGCTATGGTACTCTTGAGGAACGTCAATTGTTAAGGAACGTCAAAACTGTCTTAGAGCTCTTGTTACGCATAAGTCTAATTTAGCTCCATTTATATGTTTTTTTAACTTCGTGCACTTGATCTATTCTCATTGATTAAGCTTTGAGAACAAATTGTTATTTAGCGAAGTATAAAAGTTCATATGCAATAAATAGTTCATTTTGCCTACTTTTCACCCATGAAGGTTGTTAAGAAGTGGAAACCGCGTTGTGATATGTTTTTTAGCAGTTTTTGCCTTTTTTTTTCCCTCAAAATTTCAGGGTAGAATTTCCTCTTGTAGGTTTCTAATAGAACGCCTTGCTTACTATTTTTGTTATTCTGTTGCACATTACCATCTAATATTGTAAATAACGTATTAACTCATAATGATTCTACTAGAGAAATAATCTAAAAAAATGTAGCAAAGAACATAATTCATGAAAATGGACTTTTAATTTATTAAGTGAAAGAATTATCTAGATACTAAATAATGAATACACGCGCATCTTATTCTCCGGAGAATAACGAATACACATGATCGTACAATTAGTTCCGGCTGCAGTGTGGCCATCCGGAGATCCTGGCCAAGCTTTGGTGAACGTAGACGACTGCTCCGGTCAAAAGGAACCAGAAGAAAGCAAATCTTATAAACGCGGAAGGATAATTGTTTTACCGTTGGCCTCCACCAACACAAATATCGCTCTAACAGAGGCTATTTCCACCCTCTTGTATGCTACTCCAAACTCCTTTGTCACTAAAGTAAATTTTTTGGCGACAAATAAAGGATGAAAAAGCATATGTGAGGATCAAATGCTGAAGACAGAAAAAAAAAATTAGATATTAAATGCCCGAAGAAGCATAGGATCTTAGGGCTAGCAATTCCCATTTTAATGCATTTGTTAGCTTTGACTATGAAGATGAAATAGTAATGACGACCCCAAGACATAAAGCACCCGCTAAAGCGAAGATATGCACCGAACAACACCACCTTCACTACATAGATTAGATCATTCTGCAGGAATCCGGGTTATACAGTGGCCAGAAACATGATGACCATGGCTAAGTGAACCTCAGCGTCTGCGACTGGAAAAAGACGCTCACGAAGCCAATCAAAAGCACCCACTCATTCCTGAAATTTGGAAGAACACGCAAAACAAAAAAACCATCAGTCAAAAATCTTATTATCATGGACTAACATTTTATTTTATCACCACAATGTAATGCCACGATCGTTGATGCACATGCACGGGGAAGCGACTTTCAGGGCATGCATACCTAAATGACAATGTCTGTATATTACTTGATTTCAGACGAATGGTAGGAACAAGCAGGCAGTGCCAAACACAGCCAATGGTAGCATCGCATTCAGAGTAGAGATTGGGAAGAATAACAGTTCAGCCTATAATAACTGAATTGGATTCTGATATAATATGGGAGTGGTGAAGGGGGAAGAGCCATCAGTATAATAAGGGCCAGCAGCTCGTGGTACTTTGCTGAAGAAGTGACCAGTCCTACAACGCATCGAATATTTGTTCAAGAAACATGCCTTACCACCTTTCCTCGAGGTACAACAATAAGCGACTTCCAAAAAGTAACGTGGCAGCACAAATCTTATCAGCCTACTATAATAAACGCCCATAAATGCTAATTTAGGGCAAAGGAATATGTCCATGTCAAAATATCAGTTATACCTGATCCATTTCTGTAGGACCATTGCTCTTCTGTTCAGAACCCGCGTCTCTTTGCCCATCATTGGATTGATTTTCACCATCTGTGACCATTTTGTCCTCGGCATTTCCAGTAATAGTCACGGTATCATCACTAATAACTAAATCCGCGGGAAGCATGCCTGACTTCAACACCTGCTCCACCAAGAAGAACATGAAGCAATTTGACTGTCAGCATCTTATAATGCATGTTTATCTTTTGGAAACCAAAATTGCTTCTTCTGAACATCTCGCACTGGCTACGAGAAATTAGGTCGTTTAGAAGGAAAATAGACACTCTCTTCGTTCTAATCATATAACGACCTCATATAGACTGCAAAGAAGAACAAATTACCTCTTCGAGCCTTGCTACCTCTTCAAGAGTTTGAGAATTAACAATGGCAGCCTGCATAGATATCAGGAAACATTTATTAAACAAATAGGGAAATACACATGCTAGCTAATTTGGAGTCATGTCCTAAAAGTAGAGTAGAATCAGGTTGCCAGTAAACAATTATATATGAAGCTGTCTTCAGCTTATGCTCCAAATTATTCTCCTTTGGATTTCAACGGAGAAGGGGTATAAAGAGCAACACGAAGAATACCTTGATAGCAGTAATTTGCTCTGGTGTAGGGGTGACCATTTTAGGTGTCTGCTCTTCCTTCGGAACCTCTGGGACACTAGGAACCTCACCTGGTACAAATGTCTTCACAGACTCCTTTTTGGCCTCCTCTTCATCTTCTTGCGATGAAAACATATTAGCTGCCGCAATGCGTTCCTATTGTAAAACAATACACAGCAGTTGGAAACAAATAAATCATACTAATAAACAGAACCGAATAAACTAAAAGCATTTAATGCTGGAAGTATACGAATAGACCAGTAAGAAGACCATGAAAATGTAGAACGCTTATCTATAAAAGAGCATACATCACAAAGCATCACAATCAAAATATCACATCGTGGCCATGCTTGGATATCAAATGGGATGGAGCTAATAGTACTTATTCTAACATTTCACCCAAGTAAAATAGTGCACATATTGTTTTAGGGGTATTAAAGATAAGGGGCTCCAGAGGTGCAACTTATTCGTAATTTTAATATAAATTCTATGTTAGTGTAGGGGGCTTGCGGTAAAGTTATTTTACTACAGGGTAGTATATAACCCATTTGGGTTTCAGTAATGTCATACAGCCATTTTTCTTGTAAACTTGACACATACCACAAACTAAATCTTCCACTAGACCATTGGAAGAGTGCATACACTCAACCAACGCAATCCCTTCCATCTCTTGCCCGAAACATAATCACATAGCGCACCACAGCAGAAGGCAATCTGCTAAACAACGCTACCTCCAGCCAGCATGGCAATGCCTAAGGAAGTTGACGCTTATGGCCCGTGGCGAGAAACATGAACACGTGACGAGGCGAGAATGCCTCTGTTGCATGATAGTTCCTGATATTTGTCTGATTTTGCAGCGCAACTTAACCATGATTTGAGCTTCTTATAAGTCTGTAGACTTCTGCTTCACTTATGAAAAACTGGTGTACTTATCATGAGTTTTGCGTGCAACCTGTTACAGGTACAATAATTTTATGTTTAAGGTCCAAATTTGAAACGAAAAATGGTTCATCCTTTTGACATGTTCGTATTGCACAACATTAGTAGCTACATATGAATTGTCAAATTCTAGTCGGTTGTTTAGTGACTGAGTACCTTGTCCAAAGAACTACACACAGTTTAAGTATATATTTTTTGGGTTTGTTCGAGTTGTGCACGCTCCAGACGTACTGATCATGCTATCCACCAGTTGCATTCCAAACCATTCTATTGTGACCCTCCTCCACAACTGACTGCTTTAAGCAAAAAATAAAAATATCCCTTTTAGGTATGCAACTGAAAGATAAGCGTGTTGCATAACACTAGTTTATGATTTGCCCAGATGCGACTATCTAAATGAATCTTGACCCCATCCATGCACGAACAAGCACATTGCACATATACGTAGATATATATAAAGTTTGACCACAACTTAGAAAAGCAAACACTAGTTAACACTATACTGACCTTTTGTGTCACTTTCCGGAAATCAAGCAACCGCAACGACTTCAACTTGTGAATGACGTACAAGCGATAATTGGGCTTCTTCGTGATATTGTTATCGAGCAGGCTAAGAACTTGAAGGTTTGTCAGCGACTCGAGCGGATCAATCTCAACCAAATTAACAAGCCGATTGTTAGTGAGAACCAAAGTGTGTAGTTTCGGCAAGAACTCTGCAAATTCAAACATTAAACCCAAAAAATTCAAAGAAAACTTATAAAGCCGATAAATTTTCCATTAGATAAACCAAAAATGTTCACATATATGTATGTACAGATATGAGCTGGAGAATGTTTCGTACCTCCAATGTTGGGATTGATACGGGTGATCCTATTGTTGTTCAGTATCAAAGTGCCGAGACGACTCAGAAGGGGAAAGTTTTCAAGCTTAACTATCTCATTGTCAGATAAATCGATGGTGTCGAATTGATCCTTCAGGCAAACAATTTCAAACAACATAGAGATAAATAAATGAAAAGCCCACAATATATCACAATACCTAGAGAATTTACTCTCACTGTTTTACCAAAATTTGCCCCTTTTGACTTTTGCAAATTTCGAGAATAGAAGCTAAACTTGTAAATTGCAACTTTGCTCATTGTTTTCACCCCAGTTTAAGTATGTAACTAAAAATGGATTCCAAGAGATGTCAGATATTATTAAACTTGAAATTTTCAACCAAAAAAAAAAAATGAATCAAAAGGGACAAAGTTTATGAAACAGAGGGAGTAAAATAGAAGCTATACTAACCTCAGTCCCGCCCAAGTTCTCGATCACAGCTATCTTATTGCCTACCCCCAATCCACAATTCAATCAATAAAAGCACAAAATACGTACAAAAACACTCTAGGTTTCGAGAAAACATATACAACACCTAGCTGTGTCAATAAAGTAGTTAACAGAGCAGTTTCAATAAAGATTAGGGTTAACTGACCTCGGAGATCTAGTTCGCGCTCACGAAGGGCATTGAAGAAGTGAGGGCTTTTCCAGATTAAATCGGCAGTGAGTCTCACCATTGCTTTGGCTTCTTCTTTGCCTGAGCTGTGTGAACACTTTAGGGCTAAACTAAAACCCTCACTCAAATGACGCAAAAGCTGTTTATGGGTTCTCTGTGACGGTCGGCTCTAAACGGCGGATGCAGAGTTGGGGTAATTTTACTACTTTACCCCCTCAGTTTTGTGCTTTCATTTGCCGAGTAAAAATTGCATGTTAAGAGTATTTAATCAAGAGGAATTGATGTAATAAAAAATAAAAAAAAAGGCAAAAGGGAGAGATAGAAGTTATTTATTATATGGATGGTTGGGATCATTGGTTCCGAACCATCTGTACTTTTTACTACTTTATCCCTGTAACATGATTTAGTCAGACTTTTTCTTTTTTGAAATCGATAAAAATTATCTTTGTGCATTATGGGATGATATCAATTTGATAAGGAAAAAATTAAGATCGAGTTGTCTATAAATATAGCAAAGCATTGGACCATCACTTGATCTTTCATTCCATAGCTTTCTTTATACTCCATAATGTTTTTGCTTCAAAAAAATTCCATTTTCATGCCACGATTCTTCAAACCAAAAATGTAGACTTGACATGATGTCATCTTGGTGGTACGACTATCAAGAACAGATAATCTGTCAATACCACACTCCATTACAGAGTAGATGTTGCCTAGAAATGTTGATATGCCCAGAGCTGCTTTATCAGCAGGAGTAAATATACACTACCTGAATCCCGAAGATTAACTTGTTCCGGGGGACGGAATGGTATACCGGTGTACATAGACTACGTTGCTCCGTGGTTACGAGCCTTTTTGAGACATCGGGCTGTTGTGTAAGTTTTAAGCCCCCCTTAGGGCTATTTTTGATATGGTAAGGTGCACACGTGCTAGGTCTTAGGCGTGTATATATAATTATGGGGACATCTTGGACATTTTTTTTGTGTCGTAATCTGGTCAACTCTTAATGTATATTAATAGATGTAGGCATGGTTAAGGAATGTTAAGGTGACCCTCTTTCGTCCTTCCTCTTCATCCTTTGCTCTGAGATTTTATCAATGTTGTTGGGTGAGGCCGCTAATCGAAGAGAATTTTTGGAATTAAAGCTAAGCGGCATTCGTCAGCCGTCGCTCATCTTTTGTACGTTGATGATGTTTACTTGTTCTTAAGTCTGCGACCCAATGTGACTTCTCAGCTTTCCAAAGTTAAACAGATTTTGATGTCCTATTGCTCTATATCGGGGCAACTTATCAATGAGGCGAAATCCAGTCTGCTAATTAGTCCAAATGCTTCTCCGGATACCCGAGCGCTGATTCTCTAGCAGTTCGACTTCTTAGAGCAACAAGAGTTGGGGCGATACCCGGGCGTCAACTTGTGTATTGCTACCCAGAAAAAAGAGATCTTCCACGACTTAATGCAACGAGTTCAAGATCGGTGTGCACACTGGCTCGGGCTCCTGCTTAATAAAGCAGGGCGTGCGACCCTTATTAATTCCGTGCTTTCTTCCCTGCTTACTCACTATATGTCTCGTCTATAAATTCCTTATCTAGGTGTGCTCCCAACTGGATCAGATTCTGGCAAGGTTTTGGTAGTCTGGCGATGCCTCTAGGAAGTCTATTCATTGGGTTTCTTGGTCTACCTTATGTTTGCCTAAAGCTTTGGGGGATCTAGGCTTTCGTAGCTTCAAAATTCAGAATCAGTCTCTGTTGGCGAAGCAGGCTTGGAAAATCTGGACCTACCCTGACAGCTTGGTGTCCTAAGTGCTTAAGGGAAAATACTTTTCTCACCGTGACTTCCTTCAGGCTTCTAATCCTCGGAAGGTGTCGTGGATTTGGCGAAGTATTTTAGTTGGTCAGCGTGTTCTAAAACATGGTCTACAATGGCGCATTGGCAGTGGTCACTCTATTTATGTCTGGATGGACTGATGGCTTCCTCAGGTAACTCCTGCCAAGTTACAAGCTTTTCGCACCATTGAGAATGCAAATTGGCGTATCCCAGACTTGTTCTGTCCTTATTCATCGCGGTGGAATCTTAGGCTGTCAATGACTCATTTTCCCTCAGCACTCGTTACTCTCATTTTACATCTGCGTCTTCGACCGTCAGGGTTCATGGATGAGGGGTTTTGGCCTTTGTTAAGTGGGGACGTCTTTTCAACAAAAAAAACTTACAAGTATTTGATGTCAAGCCAAGGTCTAGCGGCTAGGTCCGTGCCAGGAAAGGTGTGGAAGAAGTTGTGGAAATTGCCGATTCCTGAAAAGCTCAAATATTTTTCTGGCAATTTCTACATGAACGCCTGGCAGTATGCTCTGCGTTGGTCCGAAGGCATTGTCTTACCTCTTATTGATGCCCGCTTTGCTCCTCTGGCCAAGGGTCACAACAGCATCTATTCGCTGAATGCCAGTATGTTCAGGGAATCTGGGTTCACTTTGTGGGCCCCTTAGGTGGCCCGTTGGAAGTTCCAGTTAAAGATTGGCTGATTGAGTGCATGCTAAAACCTATTTTCCACAATAGCTCTCTTTTGTGTCACCTATTAACTATCCTCATGTTGCTCTGGAACATTTGGCGAGCGCGGCACGCAGTTGTTTTCCAGAATGCTACTTTCTCCCTGGCCTCAATTCTGGTTAATACTCGTGCACTTGCTGCCAATATCAAGGCCACCCCATCTTTCCAACACTTTCTTCTCAAACACAAGTTCATGTGCGCCTCTCTCGCATCATCCTCGGTTGGTGAAGTATGAGCATTTTTATCATCCTTTAATTCCCATCCGTTTCACTAGCCTTTGCGCTTGTAATTTTCCACCGACAGTTGCCTTCTGCGCCATTTCGACTATGTCATGTGCTTCCAGCTCCGGTTGGGCTCCTGAGGATCTTACCGGCTCCTCGAGTCAGTTTGGTTTAGGCCTGCTCCTTCTTAGCTTTGACTGGAAACCAATTTGGTGCTTGTTGTGATGTTTTTAGTGTGTCATATGATTCATGTGTCTCACATGAGGCTGTCCTTTTGGCTATTGCTTGGTTATTGCAATGTCGTTGCTTGCATATTATTCTTCTTACCTCTCATTCGGACTTACCCGTGCAGATGCACAGGCCGGATCGGAGAACTGAGCTGTTTCAGGTTTTTTTTTGTTTGTAATATTGCTCGCTTCAGTAGGGAGGTGCATTCTTTGCATATCGCCCGGGTGTTTTGCAGCAGTCATTGGCCATGGCGTCCTTTGCTGCTACCTCCAATAGAGGGCTTCGACAAGAATGGTTTGACGACTCCCAGTCTACTGTGCCTTCAGGGTGTTTTGCTCCTTATTCAGTTCGTTAGGGTTTTATACCCTTTTCTTTCCTAGTGCTTTTGTTCGTTGTTTGTTTTCCTGCTGATGGCTCTGATTGTATATGTTGTATATACTTAGTAAATATTTTTCGGTTGGTATATATTTCTTCTTTCAACCAAAAAAAAAAAAGGAATGTCAACAACTTTAGCCCAACAAAGAAAGGAAGAAAAGCAAAGAAAAAAGAACTTTGGCATATCTATAAGAGCGTGCACAAGAAATTATCATTCAAAGAAGAAGCTATTATGAGTTATGCTAAGCCCGAACATACGTTTATAAGAAACCTAAGCGTAAAAATTGCCCAAGTGAAGGCATATAGGATGTATTCAGTACAAGTAAGACGAATGATGCGCAGGCCGAACAGGGGCTGCGCGAGAATCACTGCTGCGGTACGATTCACTTTCCAGAACAGAATCAGCAAACTGGTAGAGGTCAGAGGTTGAGCCCCGACCTGATAAACCAGCTGAATTTGGCAAGCCCACGAAGCCTCTCAGCGACGATGACGACGTCAATGGCCTATACAAGTCATCATACCCAACAGAGGAAGGTTGCCCGGCAAAGTTGTGGCCGACCAACCTTTCATTTAAGGCTGCATCCTCGCGCCATCCATACAGTTGACCATTATGGCTGATTTGTCCAGCCGTGTCAAGCATTCCCCCGCGAACCCCAGCATATTGCTGACCGTTAACCGTATCAAGCATTCCCCGATGAATGCCTGCATATGAACCCGTGGGCAGAACGCCGCCAGGGAAACCACCGCTACTCCCTGCCACTGGACCAGCAATAGTTTCAGGGTATGAGCCAGCAGCAGATCCACGCAGGACGGATGGGGAAGCAGAAAAATTGTTGATGTGACCAGGAAGTCTAGCATTATATGGGTCCATTGTCTTTAACCTGTCTAAAACATAAACATCACCATTCTGCTGCTGTGGCACATGGCCAGCAAACCGTGCACGTTTCATCTCCTGAGTGTTCGACTTTCTCGAAGACTCAGCTTCGTCTGCCTTTCTCTTTGCCATCACCTTATCTGCATTTTTCTTTTCAAAATCAGCGATATCTTTCTCCAAGCTCAATATCTTATCTTTCAGTTGCCATCCAGGAAGGAGTTTCGAGGGATCAATCTTGTGATTTTCCAAACACTTGACCACGGATTTCAGATCAGCCAACTGCTTTTTGTTTGCTTCATTCTGCATGGATCACAGAACTGAAGAATCAACAAACAAAACCTGAAAGAGGAAAATAAAAAGAATAGAAACTATCAAACTTGGAATTAAGCATACCACCACAGAGAATGAACCCTGTGTCGCTTTTCTTGTTTTCTTCCAAGTTTCCTTGGACTCGCGTAAGAATGATTCCAAGATTGTTTGAGGAGGGAATCTATCCACAATCCCAAGGGTATAAACAATATCAAGAGCTTTGATTTCCATCTTATTTTTCAGCATCTTCTCAATTATCTCTGCAACAGACAATTTATAAGTTCTAACGGAAGACTTGCCGCATCATAAGATGATAAACAGAATGTACAATAGATGGCATTTGAACTGCAGTTGCTCCATTTAAGCATATTCTCTATGATGGAGACAATAGATGGCATGTGGTGTTTAAATTTCTAATCCAAAGGCTATCAAGTGATTTGTATCCAAAAGTAAACAGCAGAAAGGTAAATGTTGCCAAGAAGATATAAACAACATGTCAATACAATGAAATGAAGAAGCAGTGCTCAAAAGAGAACAAATTTGAGCAGGGGATCCCTACAGGGAGGAGGGAGAGAAGCACCAGCTATTAGCCTGATGAAACTTCTCTTTCCCATATACAGGAAGCCCTGCTAAGTATTACCCGACAATGGGTACCAAAGTTTCTCCCATCTTCAACATATACTGTATGTATTAGGGGTGTAAAATGAAATGTACTTATTAATTAGTAATAGGAGAAAGAAAGCAGGGCGGGGGCGGGGGGGTCTTTGACATGGAAAAAGATAAGAGGCCTAAGTTTGGAAGAAACACAATTGACGAAAGATAATTCCATCAATGCCAGATAATGAAGGCAATATCGTATAAGAACGGGAAGAAGCAAAAGAAAGGATGACCTATGTTACATGAACTCTTCAGTTTGCGTGAAGTACCCGTGTTGGACACTCGACACTTGGACATGGGTATGGGATATGTGTCCGACACATCTCATAGGATTTGACATTATCAATACTATATAGAGTTTTTTATTTAATTAGTTATTGCTTTGATAGGAGACAAGTTGTCAATTAAAACCAAGTGCATCACACAAAACACCTTTTTACCTTCGAAATAACTAAAAAGCAATAACAAATATGAACATTTTGCCGTGTCCCCGTGTCTTGCGTTTTCAAAATTAGACGAGTCCGACACTTGGACACGTATCCGATCCGGACACTCGTACCGAGTCCATGTAACATAGAGGATGACCAACAAGTAACAAGTCAGAATAAAAGAAAAAGAGTAAAAAAGAAAGGATAAACTACTAGGCATGCGAAAAACAACGTAGAGGTGGAACAAGTAACTTCTCCTCCCAGACCAGAATGTTAACTTTGTACTGAATGTATTGGAGCCTAAGCTCACAGCATAGGCATGGAACAAATCCTGGGCTCTAACTCAGACTAGGTTATAAGTCACTGGAGAAAAGCCTCTCAACTCTCTAGGGATGAGCCAGAATATAAAGCTATAAACCTTAAGACTGAAATGCTCGGGGATCCCTTCAGTCTTCATCTCTTTTTACATCAAATGGTGGGTTCACATATTGATCAAAACCCTTAAAACATTCTAATCCACATATAGAATGGACAAAAAAATCTGATCACAGGCATTTGATAACATATTTTCACAGGTAGCTAATCGACTATAGAACTATAGTACTATAGGAGAACAATGCCAAGGAGGGAGGGAGAGAGGGGGTAACATTGCTCCATTGTGACCCTGGAGGTCAGACTCACAGAGCTACCTTTTCAAAGAGTTGGGCTGTCAGATAAGACTGTACTTCTAACCCTCTCCAGGCCCTGGAGGCCTCGCACAGAAGACAACCTGTTTGCTTTTAAGCGTCTGCTTTTACTAGCTTCTTGTTTTTCTTCTTTTCTTGGATTGTATGGGGGAAGGCCAGAGGAGTTTCTGAAGCAATGGTTCTTTCTGATTGCTAATACTTTTGAGCCAGACAAGACTCGACATTCTTCCTCCACACCGAAGTTTTACACGAATACTTGACATGTCTTGCATAGAATTCTGGTGGACACCAAAAAGGAAAAGAAAAACATATATTTACCTACTCTACAGCCCCCTAATTATTTTTCCTCCGGTATTATCAAATTGTGCTTCAGCCTTCCCTTGGTCAATATTTCCCCTATTCGTGACTCATTTTTCCTCAAACCTCAAAAGTTAGTTAACTATCCTGTATATTACTCCATCAAGGGGCGTCAAACAGCATATAACAAGTATGAGGTGGCTTAAATTAAACTCATCTTGTCAGCCAAGGAATCTCCCATCCTACATGAGGGACATGACGTCGTATCATCTAGGTGTCCAGTTAGTATCAGAGAAGGATCACTACCAATAGGAACAGATGCGACCTTTTATGCTCTCTGCATATCCATTTTGTGAGAGAGGAAAGGATTCGATCCAAGTAAAATAGCATGCAGCTAATAAATTCTGCTAATCAGCTTATACATTTGGTGCTTATCGTGTAAAATGCATCATGCCTCATAAGTTAACCGGTTGCCAACTGACCTCGGAGTTTCCAATCCGTTCACCCTTCCTCCTTCCCACCCCACCCATACCCATGCCTCCCAAAGACTGATGCCAAACCACTCCCTCATGCAAAGACCCGCACATAAACACTCAACAGCTGGGAAGGTATAGACAAATCTGGTTCCTACTTCTACCGACAAATATAATCCCAGAAACAACTAGTTAAGATAATGTTTGCCAGCAGCAGCATTGAGCAATTTAGGTATGGCATTCTCTAAAAGCTAGATTATCAGTTACCAGGAACATTATCGTATAAAATGCACGAACTCAATAGCGATGACATTATCAGCAAAAATGTACCTGAAATCATCGCCATAAGAACACCCGACCGGCGAACAACAGCGGATATTCTCCCCGCATCACACGCTCGCACCAAATCCCTAACATCCTCGCTCTTAAATGCAGCCGGAACACCAAAACACCCAACCAGAAGCAGCAAACCCCGCGCATCCGCCTCACAAGCTTTGGCCAACTTATCTTCACTAATTAGCCGCTTCCTCCATGCCACCGCTGCCGCATTCGCCTCCTCCCTCACCGGCTTCTCAATCTCGACGCCATTGCATCCCGTCAGCAGAAAAACCTCCAGCACCGCAATTGACACCTCCCTTGCCACAATCATCGGCGAGCCCTTCGTGTATGCCTTCTTCCCCTGCAGGTAGAACCGGCCTAGGGTTTCCAGAACTAGCTTTGCCGGATTCGGAGCGAATTTCAACGCTTTCGGAGCCTCTTCACGTATCTTGTCTATGTTCGACAGGTTCGTCGTCAGATACTTTCGGAGGTCACGGCTGCTCATCCTATCGCAAACCTGCTCCAGTTCCGTACTCGGTTTTTGCTCGGAATCAGTGGATTCAGGCAGTGCCAGTGCCGGTGCCGGTGGCTTGTCATCATTAGGTTTTTGCTGCTCGGAATTAGCGGATTCGGGAATATTGTTAGGCGGTGGCTTGTCATTACTAGGTTGTTGCCGCTCAGAATTAGCGGATTTGGGAATTGGGGGAATTGCGGTGTTTAAAGTTGGGGTTCGAGTATTAACTTTTAATTGAAGAGGCGGCGAGGGGACGGGGGCCGGGCAGCTGGTGGTGGTGTTCTGGTGGGGCAATTTGGAGTCGATGGTGGTGCGGATGAAATCGAGATGGCCTTGCAGCTCGTCGTAGCGGCGATGGAAGGCGGAGATAGCGGCGGAGAGGCTGCGGAGCTGGGAGACGGAATCGGTGAAAGGCGGCTGTGGTTGTTGATTGGTTGTGACTGCGTCCCGCGGTTCTTGTTTGACGGTGGTTAGTGATGGCTTGACCGGCGGACGAGGAGTGGACTTGGTGGCCATCGAGGGATTACTCCGTGAAGGGCAAGTCAATTTGGAGGTGAAAACGAGCTTCACAGTTTGCCCTAACAGTGGTGAGGACAACGAAGCAGTCTTAAGTTTTTTTCTTTTTCTTTTTTGGCTAATAACATTTTTCCACCGCCTAATTTTTGGCTGGTTGCACTTGAGTCCCTCAACTTTGCTTTTGATATTGTTGGGACTAAACGTTCAAGATAAGCTGCCCCAAACACGATGTATACAACATTTCTTGATTTGAATCTAATTGTAGCCAAAGGTTACTATTAAATGGCATCTTAGCAAAAAATGCCTGAAGGTTATTTAGGTATAATCAAACGTTTGCAAGTATGTAATCTATGACAAACAGAAAAGGGGGAGGGGATATTGGCAAACTATTTTTAGACCTTTTATGTACGGAAAACACTTATTTAGACGTTTTTGTTAATATGCAAAAAACTGCTACTGAAATGTTGAAACGCAACTTTTGCCAAACACGTTAAACAACTATTTAACGTTTTTAAAATACTTGATCTCTTGAAAGGTACTGTCAACTTGGTTAACTAGATTATCTTTGAGGATTTCAAACGCAATGAAAGTCACTAATCGCCCAATATTGAAGAATTTCCAACGAAGATAGCTGCCACACAAATTATAACCACCAAGTGAGAGGCAAACTGTTTTTAGACCTTTTATGTACGGAAAACACTTCTTTAGACATTTTTGTTAAGATGCAAAAAACTACTACTGAAATGTTGAAACGCAACTTTTGTCAAACACGTTAAACAACTATTTAACGTTTTAAAAATACTTAATCTATTGAAAGGTACTGTCAACTTGGTTAACTATTTAACGTTTTTAAAATACTTGATCTCTTGAAAGATACTGTCAACTTGGTAATTAGATTATCTTTGAGGATCTCAAACGCAATGAAAGTCACTAATCGCCCAATAGAGCACATTGAAGAATTTCCAACGAAAATAGCTGCCACACAAATTACAACCACCAAGTGAGAGGCAAAAATTACGGAAAGCAAGTGAAACTTATTAGCAAAAGAACAGACCAAAATGGCATAGAGGGCAGCCAGTATATCAATGTCAAAAGAAGGTGAACTTCTAATTGCAGAAGCCAGAAGGTACAACACTAATTTGCTCTGTGAAGTTCAGTACAAAGCCCTCTTTTAAGACCTCCTACAAAAATTCGTACAAGTCAGAATCCGTGTTGCTGTATTTTCTACAGAGCACCTCCAAATCACAACATACTTGTCTAAAGCCAAACCAAAAGTACAGAAAGAGATTCATCAATGTTGTCAGTGCAAGCAGTAGAGTTGCTTATACCCTAGTCTAAAGCAGAAACATGAATATGTCCACCCATCAGTAGCCTTTATTTCCACGGATCCGAGCTCTCATATCAACCTGGAAAGAAAGGGGGTGGGATGAGAGGAGAAGGTGAGTTGCATGAATTTCATCATAGGTAAAACAGAATTCTGTCCATCACTAAGAAGTTGGAAATAAGTTGGTTGTCGTTCGTTCATCTTCGTAGGAAAAAAATCATAATGTTTAAATTGCTTGACACAATTTGAAGCCTAGGCCCAGCAATCGCTCCATCTTGACCTGACGGTCGCAAGAAGAGCCTCTCCACAAGTGAGAGCGAGGAACTTACTCATAAAGGGTTTTCATCTCCTTCATATTTCAGTCTTACTTTAAAGAATCCACAGTACCACATCATAGACAAGAAAAACAATGACTAGTAGCATTTCTGATGCAGGTTTCAACCACACCGATAATGTCTCTACCAAGATAGAAGAACCATGTGTTCACACTCGGATATGGATTTAACTAAAACTTTTATCATATCTGTCAATGTTAAATGAAGATTTTACTCTTCATTCTATATATGCATGCAAATAAATGTCCACTCCGTTGCACACTAAAGCACGAGCACTCAAAAAACTTATTTAGATCCTTGGCATATTATTTGGAAACCCTGCTATAATTATCTTCTTTATTCCGTTCCAGGAATTGGGTTGTTTGAGGGATGACCTTCTTCAGTACATGGCTCACCAACAAACATGTCCCTCAGCGGGACTATACAAAAGAATCCAGTCCATTTTCGCCAGTATCCTCAACAGTCAGCAGCCAAGTAGATACATATTTATTGAAATTGGAGCTGCCCTGTTCTAATAGCCATTTCTGAACCAGTCTTTCCTGTTCCCATTTATTCCAATGGAAGATCTCCCGAATCCTTGATTTGGTTTTTCGTCAAGTGACATCGAAAAGGACTCGATCAATTGACCAGCAAAACGTTGCACTAAAACTGGGGGGTTTAGCTGGCCTTAAATCATTTGTAAAGCATTTACCTCTTCCGAAAAACTACGTCATTCAAAATGCATGATTAGGCCAGTAGTTTACAATATGGCAGTAGGTCATTGTAAAAATCAGGTGAAAGCAAGTGCTCCGCAACATCTACTCCTATTCTAACATCATAAGCTCATAGGTAAGCAGAAATAGTGCAAAATTATACTTGAGATTCCTCCACGAGAAAGAACTTTCAGAGAAATTGCTATTTGAGAAGCTAGAATCCACTTCCATCGGAGCAGAATGAAGAAAATGCATATTCTAGGTGAACGGAAGGAGCAAGACTACCAAAGAAGGTGACTAGAAATGAGAGATTGATATATGGAGAACTCCTTAGCCAACCAGCCAGTCAAATAAGGACTGAAGAAGACAAATAGAACGTCTTTAGGGTCAAGAGAGAGTCAGACACCTGCCCCCCAACAAGACACAAAAGGAAATAATTCCACGCTTTCACAAAGACCTACTTGCTTGTCATAGCCCAGTGGACATAATGAGTTAGAGCTGAGCCACAAATACTTAGAATCTTTAGGTGTTTCTTCTCAGCCATGGAGACTCATACGTGTATAAAATATCCACATCAGAAACTGAAAGTTACATTGAAGCACACAAGGATGCTCTTCAACCAAAACTACGGCTGCATCTGAGACCGTTATCAAATTCTTTTATGGCGCAGGTATTCACCCAGATACGAGTCATGTAACTTGGCTAAAGGCATATTGATGTTTCCCGTTACGATACTCCATGTGTGTGACCAGGGAGGCACTCCAGCGCTTTCTGGCAGGGAGCAGATTGGCCAGTGATCCACAGGCTGAGTTTCATCATTTACCACTTGGTGACTAATCTATTCTGTGAATGCATCTGATTGGCATTAAACTTTTTCATACTAAAACTATGTTATCAATGCATCCTACCGCATACTTAACAGCTTCTCGCTCGGGCATTTTCATACATATATGGCATAGGAAGTGAGCTTGAAACCTTACATAGAAGTTTCAAGCTACAAAGGCCACGGCAACAGCAATGAGGTGCTTATAAACTGAACTTCCTATACTTCTAAGTTTTGTCCTAGTCTTGTTGAATCGAACTACTCTGGAGCTGCCCTAAGTCTCATGTATTATCGCAACTGGGGATTCTGGACTCTCGCTTTTACAAGTAGTTTGTTCAGCCCTCTTGCAACATGAGGTATATACTGAGTTTGGTCTAATAGAGGTTCATATCTGATGTCCATTTAAGAAACCAGAAGAGGTGTGTGCAAATTCATAGATATTAGTTTGGTCTAATAGAGGTTCATATCTGATGTCAATTTAAGAAACCAGAAGAGGCATGCGCAAATTCATAGATTTTGGTGCACAAGTGCACATCATTCACTATAATTTTGAAACAACGCTCCATATCTTCTCAACTTCTTTTAGGTCTTGATATGAATCAAACAGAAAAAATGAAAGTGCCTATAAGGGCTCTACCAATTTTTCTTTTTTGTTCCCTGCTTCTGTCCTAGATTCAAATGGAGGCCAAGTTTCATACTTTGCAATGTAAAAAATTCAATATCAACCTATGCCAAGCAACATGCTGGAAAAAAGTACTTCACGCATAGGGGCAGGAATCAGAACGTCACCCTTTCAAATAAAAAGAACAGGAAAGTGCTTTCACATGGTCAATTTGAGGGTGACACCAGTTCAAGCAAGTTTTATCGTAAATACCCAACATAACTAAACAAAAAGCTTAGGAAATGAAGAAGATCTCCATCCGTAAGATAGACTCGGGAATACAAAAACATACCTGGCCTCTCTTGCAGTTGAAATATGTTTCCCTTAGTCCCACACATTCACTCGAAATTGAAGGACTCTTCTCTTTAGCACATTCCCTATAGGACCGCTTGTCAACCTAGAAATAAATGAAGCATTATGGTTTCAACTCAAGTCGTTTTCGTGAATAGTAGCAAATGCATACACAAAAAGAACTTCACCCTGACTTGCAAATTAGATACTTGTCTTTAAAACCAATAAACATGATCATCTGTAGGCTAAAGACAATTCTTAAAAAACACCAGAGAATTAGCAGAAACCAATGCAGCAATAAATGTAGTAACATATGGAACTTCATTTGCAAATGCCAATAGCACGATCGGCAGCTACTTATGCATAGGCATGCATATACAAATACGTATTTCTGGGCTCAAAACCACCAATATAATTGCACGTGAGTTTAGCAGTTGACAGCGTTTTTCTTTTCATGTTGATGCCCTGCTAGGGTGAACTCTTTATAATTGCACGGGAGAAGTACAAACCATGTATATGAAAACGTTAATATATGTATGTATAAGATAGTTACAGCCTTACAAGAATGTGTTTAGCACATGGTAATGGTGGTGGAAGAGACAGTATGATGATTTGCAAAGCTGATAGACCAAGTTGATAACTACCAGTGCTTCTTCCATGTTGGAGACACATAATATATATACTCAAGGATGAATATGACCACTAAGAACTGATCAAACATTTTATGCCCCAGAATGATCTTGTTAAAAGCTATAACTATTCTATCAACATCAACCTTAACTCAACAGCGGAGTCCAAATTTTAGTTGATGGGGGGGTGGCTACGCAAGGACGGTATAAAGCTGCAAGGCTACGCCGCAAAAGAGCCTAATACAGCTTGGATAATCCTCCTTAATCCATAATCGTCAACATCAAATCTTTCAACTGTGCACTAAAGGTGCAGTTAAATGATAGTATATATTGCCCCTCTTCTTCAGCAAAGTGGTGTCCCACAATTTCACGTGAATCTTCCTCACCTCGCTAGCTCTCGAAGTACCAAGCAGAGGCATAACCCATCCACCCAAACAACGAGAGCTGCATCTTCCAACAAGGTCCCTTACTATAAGACCGATAAACTAGAAAGCCATTCACGATCTCATCAGCCTTCTTCTACATGTAGCACCAATTATCCTCCATATAGCATAAAAAGCATGGTCACAATTGCAGTGAATAGGGAAACAAATAGCAATATGGGTTTTCAGCACATCTCCTTAAGAGTAGAATTTCAAGAACTAAAACCAAATTGCTCGGTTTGGCTATCATGGCAATTTAAAATCGTATAGGAGAGAGAAGTACCTGAACGCAGTCGGACTCGTTGAGACACTTGACCAGCTCCATAGCGAGGCCCTTGCATGACTTGGCCATCTCTGGTGCTCCCTCTGCTTCCTCCTCTAAAACCCAAAATTCTTACTTGTACCCCCGGACCCGGAGGGCTTTTCGGGCCGGACGCTGTATCGACGGTTTGGTAGTATCCAGAATCCAGATCCAGCTTGAGCTCTAAGGGAAACATTAGCGTTTAAAGTTGGACTTTATCAAATCTATATTACAACTTATAAAAGTGTGAAAATGTGTAAATTATTTTTTGGACAAAACTATCCCTATATATTTTTTTAATACCATGATTGACCTTGGTTGTAAACATTCATTAACTAATGTCATTCATGGCCCGAAAAACTCTTCAACTCTCCATGCTAGATGCATGGTTCCTCTTTCAAATCTAATTGTCAAATTTTAGATGCATGGGTCTTCTTCCTAAATTAATTGAAACTCTTCAACTTTTAGCCAACTATTTAACTTCTTTAGCAGCAAACATGTATCACATATATACTCTCCATAGCTTGATTTAATTTATTTGATTCTGCCATTCAATTGTAAATATGAATTACACCTAAGTTCAACATCTTCTATGTATCTCACACCTCCAAAAGTAGACTTGATCAAAAAAATATATAACTACTTGCTACCTTTTACCTTTAGAAAAGGGCTATGAAGACTTAAAAAGTTTCTCATTCCATAATCTAATGAAAATAGTAACATCCTCTTAAATGTACATTAATGTTCTTATGATCAAAACCATCTTAGCTCAACAACTATAGAAATTATCAAGATTTTCAACTTGTGAACTTTACCTAATTGTTGTGAGGGAATATATGGCACTCATTTACCAATAAAACAAGGCAAATACATCTTAATTTGAATTTGAAAAATTCCTTAATAGAAATATTATCATCTTTATTTGGACAGTCTCTATAAGTAAAATGGGGTTAACAAACATCTTGGTCATAATTAATTCAACTTTAAAAGTTTTGAGCAGAACACTTATGAATTGTAAAGAATTAACAACATTATATCAGCGTTAATCTTGATAGAAAAATGTCGACTCACTCTGTTCCAAGTAACCAGAGTGAGACCATCCTTAAACTAGGTCTTAGTCCTGATGTCTAAAGCAATTAAAGGCGACAAAAAGTATACCAAATTTACCCTAGATTACATAAGTGGCTTGAAACATTGTATCCATTGTAAAGGCAATAAATAGAAAATACGTAATGAATATGCAACATATTGTATTTTCATAATTTTATTGTTATAGTAGAAGCACCAAGCTTAATTTCAAGGTAAGAATTTTGTATGTCGCACACTCTAGCTTTGAGATTGTTAGTTTGACCGAGCAAAATTGGTATCTCACATAATGCAGACGTAATTTTTTTTTAATATTAGTATACGCGTATATGATTTTCACAATGTCGTCTAAAAGCGAGCACCGTAATTTCTATTTAACGAATCTCTTTATTAATCTATTTCTAGCTTTGTTCCTTACTTGATACCTCTCGACTAACATATTCCTAGCATAAAAGTATGTTACATTAATACTTTAATTAAGAAATTATTCGATTTGCAAATGAAAATATAACAACAAAGTATCGCACTAACATAACTGGTAAGTGGTGCATCAAGTCCACGTATTTGAGTATGCAAATTTCCTAAAGATAATGCAATGAAAGAAAATTTGAGCTAATTACAACCTAAAAAGAGTTTTGATGAGATTAAAATAGTTTTTTCGTTGTGACGAAATAAGTAAAATCAATAATTTCTTTATCTAGCACTTAGTAGCATTTAATAATTAATATAATGAAAATTTGCGAGTAATGGTATGTATATTTGATGTTAGCGTGTTTTATATAAGCAGAATGCTTAACATGATGACAATAAATAGAATGAGTATAGTTCACTAAACCCGAAATTGTATGAACTACATGAAGATTGTTTGAAGACTTGAAGATTTATACTTGTCATCTGAATATGAATATGTTGACAAACTTGAGTTTTAAACTCTAAGTCTGAATGAACTATATCCAAAAGTAAAATACAATATTTTTTTTTTTTGATGTACTTTCTCTTCATGGAGCAATATTACATATATTTTAGAACCTTTGGGGCTTATATCATGAGATAAACTCTAACAAAAAGTGTAAGATCCTAACAATAATATAATAGCTATATTTGTTTGCTCTTAAGGATAAATATAATTTTATATAAAGATAATTTAACATCATTTTTCGCAAGGGTGTATATTTACGTGCATCGCACGTGCTTTCATCTAGTACTAGTATATATATAAGTCAACTTTTTTTTTCTTTTCTCATTCTTGGCCTCTTTAGCACGGCCACGAGTTCCGAGTATTTAGAATCTTAGATTAGGAGGGTTGAGATGTGATAAAAGGAGTAACTAAGAGAAGCAGATAGCAATTCTTTATTGATTTAGTAGTTATCTATAACGGTTAAAAACCTACGGCTAGAAGACAGATAATGGAACGAAACTCTTAAGAGCGTGCTAAGTTTATTCCTTATGCTTCCACTCTATAAACTAATAAGTCGTGTCATAATTGTGAACATTCCTACAGGTTGTCACTTTAAAAAGGAAACTAAGAGAAATAGAGATTTATTTTATGGTATATGAAATAGTCGAAAATGGTTAGAACTGGTCCCAGATTACTCGATACATTTCGCTGATTTCGTAGTTACGTAGAACGTCAAAAACTTGAAATTAGGAGACAAATAATGTAACAAAACTCTCAAGTGCATGTTAAGTTTACCTGCTCTTATGCTTTCGCTCAATAAATTAACGAGTTGAGTCATATATGTTGAATCTGGTGTTCAACTCAAAAGCATGTTCAAGAGTAGGAGAAACTCATCAGATATAAGAATCAACTCAAAAGTATGCTCAAGAGTTGAGTCATATATGTATTGTTGATGTGGGACTTGACACCCGCCTTCACGCGAAACGTGAAAATAAGAGGTGCTCCTCTTGAATAAGAAGTGGTCATGTTGGATCGAATGGGATGGCAGGGGCCTACCTCTGATACACAGAATATATACAGACATTTTATGTTTCAACTTGGTATCAAGAGCCCTTTCTGGGATCTTTTTTTTTCTCTCCCCACCCCTTTCTCACAGCACCAATGTTGTTGTCATATATCCACGGCATGCGCACCACGCTGCCGTGCAATCCTATTATTCTTCCACTCTATTTCAGGCTCTGATGCTAGACAGTGTGCCACCGCACCTCCCCTGCAGCACGCTTCACACGCGTCAAGGCGCCCACGTGCCGCACTCGCCTCGCGCTGATCTGCTGCTTCTTACGCGTACACGCGCGGGAACCAGGTTCAACTCCTTCCCAGTTTAGCCCAACCAAGTTCTTTTAAAAAAAAAAATCATGGCTACCCAAAAAGATAGTACTGATATTTTGTGTCCTATTCAACTTATTTTTGATGATGCAAACTATCTTCATTAGGCACAACAGATGCGTCGTTTTCTTCAGGGACGTCGTCTTTGGGGCTATGTCAGTGGCAGTATTAAGGCTTCCTCTCGCACCGATGCCACTTTTGAGGACAAAGAGGCTGATTGAGTTGCAAAAAATTCAAAATTTATTAGTTGGTTCTCCAACACCTCTCTACCGAAGATCAACCAACTGTTTGGACCGTTTGACACCCAAAAGGAAGTTTGGGATTATTTGGCTGCCACCAACATTGTGTCTGACTTAGCCTCTCAGTATCAGATTGATCTGGATCTGCATCGTCTTCGACAGGTTCCTGGTCAATCCATTCAAGACTATTACAACCAGTTAGTAATTCTTTGGGATAAGCTAATACATCCCTCTCAGTGTACAGATTGTCTATTGCACTACTCTCATGCTCGTGACAGTAAGCAACTCTGTCAATTTTTGATGGGTCTGCTTAATAATTATGAAGATCGGCGCTCCTTTCTCCTAAACAGGAACCCGACTCCTACTCTTGCTGAGATGAAGTCTGAGGAGGTCTGAAAGAAGACTGTTGCAATCCTTGCTCTTCTTTCCTCTAATCAAAATGTTCTTGCCACTCCGACTACTCTTGCCACTTCTTCTCGGCCCCTTTTGGAAAAAGTGGTGTGATTTTCACCAGTGGGGATTTTCACTCGACTGATGATTGCAAGCGGAATCTGAAAAATAAGAACTTTGTTCCGGGCTACACTCCACCTAGATCACCGTCTCAACCAGCTACTGATGTTACCGACATTGTTGTCTCTGATGTGCCTTCTTCTTATACCTTTACTGTGGAACTTACTGCAGATGAACTGACAGTTATTTCTAATCATTGCATTTCCCAGACGGGTAATTCTAGTGGTATTTCTGCTTCATCATTTCCTAGTTCTTTTGCATGTTCTGTAGCCTCAGGTACTAAACCTCGGTTATTAGATTCTGCTTGTTGTAATCACATGACATCATAGTCCTCTTTATTCTCTCATAAAAGATCTAGTTTGCCAATACCCCTTGTACATACTGCTGATACCACACATATAGGAGACATTTCCACACCGTCTTTTTCTTATCTCATACTTTTCTTATCCCTTCATTGACTCATAATCTTATCTCTTTGGGTCAACTTGTTGATCATGGCTGCACCATTCACCTTAACTCTTCTGGTTGCATTGTACAGGACGCGCAGACCGGGAAGGTAATTGAGACATGGCGTAAAGTGGATCGTCTTTTTGGGCTGGATCATCTCCATTTGCCATCCATCTATGTTGCTGCTGCTTCTACCTCTTCCAAAGCTCTTCAACTTTAGCACTCTCGCTTAGGTCATGCCTCTTTATCTAGGCTTTGTCCTCTTGTTTTCAGCGGACAATTTGGGTCTATTTCTGTGTCTGATTTTCATTGTCTACCATGTCAACTTAGTAAGTAGTCAAAATTGCCTTTCAATAATAGTGATTCGAGAGCTAGTCAAATATTTGATTTAGTTCATTCTGATGTATGGGGTCCCTCTCCAATTCTTACTAAGGGTGGATATCGTTAGTATGTAACATTTATTGATGACTATTCTCGATTTACTTGGATCTATCTTTTGAAAAATCGCTCCGAAGTTTTGACTGTTTATTCTACTTTTGATAAAATGGTTCACTCAGTTCTCCCGTACCATAAAAAATTTTCGTTCAGATAATGCCGCAGAATATACCTCTACTTATTTCTTATCCTTATTTGCTTTGATACCACGTTGAACCTGATGTCCAACCCATAATAAGCTAGGCTATAAGGGTAGAAGTAACATCTGGATAACTCACCCAGATAGATTCACAGTACAGTGTAAAATCTCACATAAGCTCTCTCTCTCTCTCTCCCCCCACTATTACAACAACGAAAAAGAGAATGTTAAACGACATCTATGTAAGAAGTCTCATGTATCTTTCATAGTCCATCGATTGCATATTCTTGAAGCTTGGCAATCCCATCTTCCAAACTCCTTAATTAGTAGACACTTGGTATCTATTCCAGTTGTATATTCAAAGCTCATTGCTCATTTTAATTGTACATTCATAACTCATAGTTGACGTAAAATAATACCGAATGTAATCCTCGAAGCAATTCGAAAAAATTTAAAAGAACACATCTGATCGATCACTTGCAGTTATGCCATCTCGGATCAAATAGGCAGACAGTATGCCATGGACTATAAGATGAGAGGTAATAGACACTTGTAGGTGCCAACATCACAAGATAAGACATCAAGTTACTCGAGTACATAAGAGACCATAAATTTGCATGATACATAGGATAACTAGGGGGGGTTCACAGAGGAGACCACAGCTTCCATGGCCAAATGCGTCGCTATTATCACGGTTTGGAAAGATGAGGATAATGGCCTAACGGGTACTTCTTCCTTTTTCCTCTTTGCGTTTCCTTCTTTTTCCATTGCGGATAGGTTGAACCATTTTGTGAGGCCCAGCTTTAAACAGAGACAAAGAGGTCCAAAATAGTCTCATATATATAGACAGCACCGAAATATTCTCTCTCTTCCCACCCTCTCCCTGTCATGGTAATGGCGGATACTACTAAAGCAACTACTTACCCTGAAGCCAGATGCTCCAATTCTAGTCCCCACGATATCAACTCCCATTCTCACCCCATGAAATTATTGGTTCTCTTCATCTGGTAGAAAGGAAGCCCAAATAGTTCTTGTTCTTGATAACATTTTTTGCTGAAAAAGAGGCTTGTTATACAGTTTAATCTGCTTCGGTTGGGGATGCAAATGGCTGTGGCTATGGCCTCTTCTGGGTGTGGCCTGGGGATTTGCGCCTGCTCGAGAGCACTTGAAAGGAAGCCTCTTGCAGCAGCATCTGTCTGTAGGAGTTCTTTTGGGTTTGATCCCCTTCTCCGATTTTGCATTTTTCCCAGAACAAGGTATGCCCAACAAAGATGTTATTTTACTGTACCCGTGACACCGTGTTAGCGAAATCTGCGATGGAACTATGCACAATTTTGTCGGAATCAGTACAGTGGTGTTGATAGTTTGGCCTACTCTTAAGTTCATTTATTTTCATTCTTTGATGAGTACTAACTTGTTATTTCTGACTGTCAAAAAAAAAAACTTGTTATTTCGCCTTGGGCTGGAATCTGAATTTCACTCCTCATTTTGCAAATTAATTTTTATAATTATGTTCTTGTTATTGCAAATTTGCAGCTGATGGATCTACAGTGCTCAAAAGCTAGAAAAGAGAACAAGATTACAAAACAAAAAAGAAAAGAAAAAGTACTTATACCTTCTAAAAGTTGCAAGTCTATCTTGGCTGCTTGAATCACTTCTCATAATTTGTACAGAGCATCCCGTGGTTGTATCTCCATTTCTGATGCATGCTAGATTAGATATATCCCGAATCAAAATTTCAGTTGTGTATTTCTATTCGTATTTAGATATGGAAATTCATTTGTGATAATCCTCCATCTGATTTCCTGTCAGATTGTCATCTACAGTTGGAACACTTATTCCGAAAGCAACATCACCCACCGTTGTGGAGGTGTGGTGCAACGTTGTTCGATGCCACTGATTTTCAGTACATGTTAATCTGCTTAGTTCCTATGTTCCTTATTAGTGAAGTTTATTGGTAGCTGATGAAGTAATTGGCTAATAAGCAGGATGGAAGCTATCAAGAAACTGATGCAGTCCCAACACCCAAAGTCATAATAGACCAAGATTCAAATCCAGATGCGACAGTCGTGGAGATTACCTTTGGTGATCGCCTTGGAGCTCTTCTCGACACTGTATGGCACCATATCTTTTCTAGCTTGAATGTTCATATTGTTGCTTCCGCTTGGCAGGATATCACTGCAGTTGCTACTTACATTACTTCCTATCTTTCTTTTGATTATCTGAAAATGTATTTCAGATGAATGCGCTTAAAAATCTTGGATTAAATGTTGTCAAGGCAAATGTTTATCTGGATTCTTCTGGGAAGCACAACAAGTTTGCTATCACTAAAGCGTAAGCCTTGTGCTGCAAAAGCATCTTCATATTTTCAGCCAATCACTCCTTAACTTTCTCTGTTGAGTTAAACTGCTTCTATTCTTTAATTTTCAAATTTTCCGTTGATGACATCAACAACTGAAAAAGCAGATGGGCTTCAATAGAGGTATTAGTATACCTGTTACAGCTAATACTTGTATGCTGTATAACAAGAAACCAACAATAGCCCTGTCTTGTTCATATAGTTCTTAAAACACTGGTTTGTGCTTATATTTCAATTTCTGCTTTTGTTTTGTTATTCTTCTTTCATTAATTTAGTTTCTAATCAGATTATAAAATAACCTGACCTAGTCGCTATTGGCCTTTATTTGGACCAAAATTTGTTATATTCATCAAGTATTTGAAGACATGAAGGAACATACTTATTAATTCTAATGCAAAATACATGGAGGAACATGGGTGTTACTTAATGCATGCAATAACCTGGTGATCCCAACTTGTGTACGTCCTTTGTTGTGAACAGTGCGACGTTAAATGGTAATTCTAACTGTCCTACACTGTTTACCTGTTTGCAGCACTACTGGTAGAAAAGTTGAGGATCCGGAGTTGCTTGAGGCGATTCGTTTGACAATTATCAACAATCTGCTTCAGTATCATCCGGTATTATTTTCTATATTTTTTACCTGCTTAAGCAAACCTGCCCTTTGTATAACAATCTTGAGTTTTTAAATGGTGGTCCAGGAATCGAGTGCCCAGTTAGCAATGGGAGAAGCCTTCGGAGTAGAGCCACCTCCACAAAAGGTTTTGAACACTTCCCTTTACATAAATGCATATAACATTTTTGGGACTTAATCCATGGTATGAATTGGTACTTCCTTTTGACTGGTACAAAATAAATTTCCTTCTCTTATAGTGGTGCAATCAATCAGTAAGCATCTATGCACTTATTTAGAGTCTTCTTTATCCACATATATGGTCTCAGTAGTTGTAGATTTAATTTTTGTGGTGGAATGCCTCAGCTTGATGTTGATATCGCAACTCGAATCAAAGTCTATGAGGATGGTCCCGAGAGAAGGTATGCGGGTTTTAGTTTATTTGGTAGTTCAACAGAGTTTTCAGACCAATCAATCAGTTATGAACTAAATCTTCTAATTGTTGAGTCTCACTCTCACATAAAAATTCACTGCTATTCTTGCATATCAGTATTTTTAACCAAGGATGAAACTGGCAATAGAAAGACAGTTTGTTTCATCTAATTGTCTTGTGTAGCTTGCTTTATGTGGAGTCAGCAGACCGACCGGGTTTGCTGGTAGATCTCGTTATGATCATTACTGACATAAACATTGCGGTTGAATCCGGAGAGTTTGACACTGAGGTAAATAAGTTTGTTGGATGCTATCTGCATTTTCAGTATTATAATTTTGAGATATGAATTGAGTCGCTCATAAAGTGATTTTCTTTTACAGGGTTTGTTGGCTAAAGCAAAGTTTCATGTTAGCTACAAGGGTAAAGCTATCATCAAGCCTCTTCAACAGGTAAATCAGCTATTGCAGAACAATAGATGTTTTGTAGAAATGAAAGGTCTAGTTGCCAAAAGATTCCAAGCTGTTGCATGTTTCCAAAATCCTCCAATAAACTACCAATTGCTCAACTTTTTTCGTCGAAGTATAGCATAGCTTGCTACTAAAAGTCAATAAGTAAAGCATGTTTAACAACTACCATAACTTAAGGACGAAATTATTCACACAGGGAAGAATTTTAGAAGGGTTCACAGTTCGGCAATGTCTTTCCTTTTAACTCGGATTTATTTCTCTTTATTCAACTGTCAAAATATACATCTTTTCTGATTGAAAGCAAGCATTAGGATTGACTTTAGCTTGCTTTGCTCTTTAAGAATCTTATGAGGTGCACATATTGTTAGTCTGTTGTGTATAACATCACCAAACTTGGCAGGTTCTTGCTAATAGTTTACGATATTTTTTGAGGCGACCGACAACAGAAGACGCGAGTTTTTGACACATAGTAGAAGATAACCATATCAGAGACTTCATGGTTGCAATGCTTTTCAGCGCTGCTCACGAAGACCCCATGCCAGAGATTAACACGCAATTTTGTTGCAGTGATATTCGCTTTTGAAATGTAAAGGGGAAAACTACAGAACGCATTGCACTATAAATCCTGAAATGTAACGGCATTGTAACGTGACACTCATTTATTACAGAAAACATGTTTATCGAAGGGTCTATTTGCTGAAATATAAGGGATTCTAACCGTTGATTGTTGTCATCAGGCTTTGATTAGTTTTTAGTAGCTCCCTGGGATTAATGGTAAAGATGGACTCTTCTAAGTTGATCATACAGTTAGACTACCATATTAAGCTGCCACTGGGAAGATTTAAAGGAGAAAGATGGATTTTGGTGTAAGAGTTCTGAGGGGTTATCATGGTACATAACTAGTTTCAAAAGAGTTGTACCATTGGATAAAGTAGAAAGCAATGAAGGTTCCATACTAGTGGGGTGGATTACTGTTGCTCTGTTACCATGTCTTGGTATTGCTGTGGAGATTTTTTGAAGTGTACCCTCAACTATGACCAATCCAAAGCGTTAGAGAGACGAGATAAAAAGATAATGCTCATAATACAGCAGCAGTAGCAGAGGATAAGAAGCCTGATTTATGGAGATGAAAGGTCTAGAAAGGAGATAAGGATACTGTAGTGCAGGACCTAGCAATACTGTCATACACTGCTGCATTGGATTTTCCAGAGGTCATGGGGGGGAGGACTTGTCATTGCCAGCCATGAATTCAGCGCAACAGCAAACTGAGGCCCATGCGGGTCTCAGCCAATTATTTGCAAGGTGTGACCCTTCATCTAAGCATGAAAAAACAGCTGGTCGCGTAGCGTGATGATTAGAAGAAAGTTCATGACACCCTAAGAACTGTGCGAAATTTTTTTATTTACGTTTGTTCATGCGTGAAGCGCAGTCTGAGAGCATCGAAGGAATTCCAGGGTGGATTTGTTCTTTTTGGTGGATAAAGAGCAAGGGCTTTCTTGAAGTTCAAGTCATCCTCTTAGATGGGATGCCGTACCTCAGGCAAAAACCCAGAAGAGATCTGATTTCATTTTCAGTTCACTGTCTGTTTGGATCATGGAAAGAGATGGAACAAGACAGCAATGGTCGAGCATTTCACATTCTTCCCTTGGTTCCTAGCCAAATCCGTGTGGAGCCTACTTGCACTAGTTATGGCTTTGCTTTCAAGTTGGCAACTTGTGCTTCACTTTCCATGTTACATTGCAATATATGCCGTCCACCCATTCCAACTGTATATGGATTTCTGGTATTTGGCATCCAAAGTAGTCCTTTACTACTCCCACCCCTATTTACTGTCTCATCTTTTTGAGTTCATTGTTGGCGCATCTCATGTAAGTAGATTTGTGGAAATGTCAAAAGCACTTGACCCCATCCCTAAGATTGGAATGCAAGTTCCCATCCTCATGGAGCCTAATTTGGCTGCATTTTCTAATGGGGTAGCATAGCAGCTTAGGTGACTGGAGTCATTGAGTTTGAGCAATAAGAATGACTAGTTTAGTCTCTGACAATCTTGACACCCATTTTGATTGTTTTCACACCCTGCGAGTCCTAATTTCGTTTTGTACTACAACATCAGTTTTGCCTAAGTGTGCCCAGATAGACCAGAAAATGTCTAAACTGTTGTATTTCACATTAGATAGAAGTAAGGATGGATTTGCTTTGTATACTGATGGTCTAATCATTCTTATGGCGAAACTTTTGAGTTTGGACAATAGCCTGTAACTTGATATCATAACCAGATACACTATCTATTTATATTCTCATTCTCATGCCATAATTCGCATCGAACCTCTTGACATCACCTAATCCCGTAACTAAGATCGAGGTTCTCGATATCCTTGATCATCGTTTAATCCCACATTTCATGTGAGGGCAACCGCTTTGGAATTAGACAATCAGACTTTAAGACAAACATAGCCCGGCTATCTAGGGGAAGAATGTAAGGTGGCAGCCATAATTGAAAACAATCAGTGGGCTATGCCTCAAGCCAGATCAACAACTCTCAGGCTATGGAAGGAAACTATGGGAAACATACCAAAGCCTTAGGGAGACAGGGAGGACAAAGTCTCGTGGAATTAGACTAAAAATGGTCAGTTTACGGTTAATTCAGCTTGGAATGCAATGAGAACTAAGAAGACAAATGTGACATGGTGGAAACTGGTGTGGTTCACAGGCAACATTCCCAAATGTGCTTGTATCTTATGAATGCTCTGTAAAGATGGACTTAGAACAAAGAGCAAACTTAAGAATTGAAACTTCATAGCAGATGACAAATGTGTACTATGCAGCCAGCAATTGGAAGATGCAAACCACTTATTCTGGAATTGTGAGTTTACAAAGAAGATATGGAAGGAGGTCTGGAACAAGATGCTGGTAACACATCAAGGGGATTCATGGAGGCAATTCTTGAATTATGCAATTTTAAAGTTCAGAGGTAAAAGTTTCAAAACAAGATTGAGAAAGCTAGGAATTGCAGTTGTTGTGTATATGATATGGAGAGAAAGGAACACTAGAATCTTCACACGACAAGCCCAGTCAGTGGAGAATATTATGCAAATGATCAAGCATTGGATACAATGGAGAGTGAGAGCTGAAAGCAAGAACCAAACTCAAGTATCAACATGGAACTATGTGAAAATTGGAAAATAAATAGAGGAATACTATTATATTGAACTGGGAGGGGTGTTGTATTTCATACTGAAAATGTTAGGCATGGGATATTACAAAACAAGTGTACATAAAGATTCTTGGGATTAATAAATTGACTTTCACCCAAAAAAAATAAAAAAAATTAGCCCGGCTATCTATTTTCTTTCTATTCATTTTTGTGGGTACCATGAATTCTAATAGGATGGATATGGAAGTGGGCATAGGTAGCCCATGAATGAAATTTATGACCTACAAGACAAGATTTACTTCATGCGTCTTCCATTACTCTGTGGAAACTGCAAACAGCCAGTGACGCAAGCTCAAACGGTCCTGAGCCTTTTCCTTGGGAAACCAAATTGGCCCTTGCTAGTTTTTGCAAATATATAAACAGGGGATTACTTGTGCAGTATGCCACTTTCCATTTCCAAGCAGAGTCCGTATTCTAGTAGTGTGATAGAGGATATAGAAGAAAAAATGGCAGCTGCAGTTGGTAGAGGAGCACAGACCATGAACTCCATGTACTTCAAGTAAGTTTCTTTTATACTTGATTTGTATTTCAGTATAATCGATTCGTGGCCGATACCCGAGATAATTACAAACTCTTGTACAACAGTAATTATGTTTACTGAATATTTTTAGTGACTCTTATGTAATGGTGCTAAGTATTAACAGTGAAAGTTTTAGCAAAAATAACACTTACTATATTTTAGAACCATTAATTATCGTTGTACGAGAGATTGTATTTTCTTTTTATACGACTTGTGTAGCAGCAGAAGTTCACCCTTTCTACGTTGAAATCCCCTTTGTAACTATGCTCGACTGAGTCCAGCCCAGATCAAACAAGCCTTCGGTCCTTAGATATTTGGGCTTTGGTTCTCCTTTCTTTATATAATTTCCCAATAAAAAAATATTGGTTGTTACCCGAGTTGAAAGAATGTTCCTCCTAGTCCATATGACGAGAATTAATGGTTGCTGAATAGTTTTTAATGGCTTTTACTTAGTGACCTCAAAGAATGTTGTTAAAAATTGTAGCTGAAAATGTTAGCAAAAAAGTTACTAGAAACGTTTAGCGATTATTAATTACCACTATATAATACGGGGTTGGATGAAGATTCCTAAAAACTGGGTAGTAGCCAAAATTTATTTTTTCCTGATTTCAAGAACCATTACCGAGGGATAAAAAAGTAAGAAAACCTTTTGCTATTTGTAGTAGCAAAAATAAAGTATTGTAAAAGAAATTTTACAATGTAATCCTTGTTGCGTGCAAGGTCACAAGTTCGTTAGTCAGGGTAATGAGATTTTGCCAATAAGACAAAAGAAAAACTACTCGCTT
Organism: Escallonia rubra; assembly: GCA_033065855.1. Taxonomy (NCBI): domain Eukaryota; kingdom Viridiplantae; phylum Streptophyta; class Magnoliopsida; order Escalloniales; family Escalloniaceae; genus Escallonia; species Escallonia rubra. The sequence goes on along the minus strand of JAVXUO010002057.1, from coordinate 252,062 downwards.
AGAAAAAAAATTAATAATAAAGTACTCTTTCATCCTCCCTCCGTCCCAAAACAGTAAATCGGTTTTTCTTTTTCGAATGTCCCAAAAAAAATTGATTAATATTTAAATTAGGGAAGATTTTGTAGGTATTTTTCATATTTACCATTTTTTCATTTTTATTATATTTTTCTCTTCACATTTGACTTTCTCTCCAAGATGGTGTTTGAGATTGATTTTAGAATGATCAAATCTAATTAAATTCAGATTAAATCAGGTTTTAAGCGTTTAGAAAGAAAAAAAAAAGTAAACTGATTAAACCTATTATCTCCATTTTTTTGAGTTCTGATTTAATCACTTTTAGATGATCAAGTTTAACCACGAGAATTATCAAAATATTCTCACACATAAACACACATTAAATGCTCCCTTTCAATTTGAATTCACAATATCGTAATTTTGCCACACTAAACCTACTTTAATCCTTATCTAAACATCTTCAACAACTTTTTATGTATTATGTTATATGGATTAAAACTGATTTTAGAAACTAATTCTGATTTAATCAAAATCAGATTTTGAGAATCAATCACAAAAGGTCTCTTAATCTTTTACCAACCCATTTTCTCTCTCTTGTTTGACTTCTTTCCCCCCTCTCTCTGAGAACACACATTTTATTACTTGTATCCTTATGCGTGCCAAATCAAAATTTAGCAATTATTTTAGAACGGACGGAGTATTTTCCAACCAGCATTAACCCAAAACAAAAATTGCACAGAGAAAATTAAACTACCAAACTAGAAAATAATCATGTATGAGACATCAACACTTTTCCAAAAACATATATGAAATGCTATTTTTAAAGCAATTTTCATGTTTCATCAAAATAATATACAACCGATAAACATAAAATTAGTGATGAAACAAAATTGTCTTGGCAAAGGAAAGTTACATCACCTGTGACGCTTTTTCAGAAGGTTAAGTTATTACTTTGAGTCGAAAAAACTTTGACGGCTATTAAATATATTTAATGATTTTTATTTAATAACATTGAAACTATGATATTTTTCAATGTTATTAAGAGTTATTGCTGAAAGCGTTAACAAAAATGTCACTAACTCAATTTAGCGATCGTACAAGAGCAAATTCCTTTCCTTTTCCGATTTAACAAATGCCTCAATTAATGAATGTTCCTAATAATGCTCATTATTAAGGCCAATGCTGCGAAAGGCATACCATAGGAAAAGCGCATCCCCGGATATGGCAAGTGATAGCGCCAAACTGAATGCGGAGGAAGTCAAGAACAGAGGAGGAAACCAAGACGGAAATCAATGGTGGATTCCGGATCATCGGACGGGGATATATTACCCCATGGGCCACGAGAAAGTCATTGCAGAGGTTCCGCTTCGAGCAGGAAGGGATTTCGGGGTCAACTGGTTTTCCAACCATGAAAATCGTGGCTCTTAATTAATACAGTATATAGCTGCCTCACATGCTATGCCGTAGCAAATATCAGCAATAAAGTACTCTCTCTCTCTCTCTCTTCGCCGGCTCAGATGAAAATTTGTTCATGAGAAAATCTCAAGTGTAACGGTGATAAATATGACGTCATGTAATTTTCAGAGATTAAAGAATTAAAAGAATTATTATCTTTCCATCCTATACGTTGGTTGCACTACATTATATCTATTACCGTTGCATTAAAAAAAAAAATTTATTTCCCAATTCCAAAGTTCATATTCCATCTTAGCATGACTGCGGTGAATTGGTATTAACTTAATACAATAATGCTTTCTGTACGAGGTTTTGCTCTATTTTGGACTTGTTACGCTGTTACCTTATGACATGAATACTTTTACTTGCCGATTTTTCCAAACATTTATATAGAGAACTTTTAACACGAATCCATGATTACGTGACCGTGATTTCTCAATTCTCAAGACTCTTACTTTGAAGTGATTCACGAGTATATTCGATGACTTTCTGGTAGTAGTAAACATTGTTTCCCAAACTAGTTCGTTTGTTTCAACACTATGAATGTAGAAATGAGCCATCGATTGAATCTATATACATGGAATTACTTACCTCCTAACTCGATGATTAATATACTTTTTTGGTAATACAATCTTGGGAGAGATGTCGCTTTCATTCTATAATTGCACACGGGATCGACAATGGCTAATTAAAAGCTCATATTTATATGTCGAATACTAATAACAAATAATGTTATTTTCACCTTTCTATGAATTTTTTTTAACCATTTTTAGTGACAATATTAAGAACGCATGTGCTGACGTTTTTACTAATAAAGCTCACCTAAAACAGTACAAAAAGTTATGCAACATAAGGAAAAATATAATATGAGAAATATTTATACATATATACAGACATTTATATAAAAATATTTTATATGACTTATAATAAAGTAAAGGAGGGAGATTAATTTTGTTAGATTGTGAAAACATGTTAGAGTTATGTAGAATATTGGGAAGTTTCAAGTTTGAATAAGAAAATAGATTTAAAATTTAGAGAGAGAGAGAGAGAGAGAGAGAGAGAGAGAGATTTGTTTTTAAATAGGACATGCTGACGTGGAAGAGAGAGAAAAATAAAATTTATATGATTGGTTAAATGCCAAATGACATAAAGAGAGGCATGCCAAATATGAAAGAGAATATTACATTCTCTCAGTTTTGGCTTTCATATATATATAATTAAATTTGTATAGTACATGAGTTTTGCTCGGGCAATTAATACAGGACCATAGAAAAATTCGTATCTTTTGTTGGTGAAAATGATCAAACCCATATAGTTTGTCATGAAGATGCTTTAGCTGTATTTTATGTTTACTTTTTGTTGTCATATTTTAGGTTTATTTTGATTGCGTATACTTGTTTTTAAATACCAATTAACAATTCAATATACTATGCTTGTTTAACAACATTGCAATGATATATCATCTCTTTTTGTTAAATCCACTACCATTCATTTCTAAGAAATTAAAAGTATTACTCAAGTATCTTTTTAGAGAGCAAAGAGTGTGGATTCAAAAAAGATGCTTTAGTAGCACTTCTTAATTCGTAAAAAACAAATGAGTGTGGAAAAAGAGGGTGTCAATTTAGCCCCACACACACCATGTATCATTCTCTTAAGAAGTCTGACAAAAATAATTTTTAACATTAGATGCTTGTTTCTAGTTAGGTTTCTAAGAAATATACAAATAATGGGTAAAATGACGTTTTAATTAATGATTACATGTTTAAACCTAACAAAAGAACAACTTATGATACGGTTTATTCTGCTGTCGTTTTGTGAAGAATCTTATGCATAGTTAACCAAAATTTTAGTGACACATGATCGCTTGAAGCTTTATAGCAGTCAGGTGAACGACCAAATGACTTTGTCGTGCGATACGACTATTGCATATGTACTTCCAACACTGTAAATACGTACTCTTATATTCTTGTTTTTAAGTTTTATCCTTAAATACTGATATTTATGTGCATTTCTTAGTTGTTATATTGATTCTTAAAGTTGTCAATCACCTGAAGTAATATGAACTCTGTCATCTTGATACCAACTTTTTCTCAAAACCTACAAGGTGAACAAAATTCAATAAATAGCGTGTTACAAAAAGGACGGGGTTAAATTACCTTATTTGTTATATTATGCTCTGCAGTATTTTTGGTATGCATGTTTGGTAACCTAATTATATTGAAATACTTTTTTCCTAGCAATGTTAAGCTATATACTATGAAAAACTAGAAAGTATAATTTGTTGACACGTCCAAGTAGTAATTATTTGATAGTCAGCACGACATGCCTCTACCACAATTTTAACATACTACATACTTTTATGAAGCAATAATCGCATAGAGCTCTATAAAAATTATGAAAATAGTATGGTTTTTCAAGTTGTAATAACAATCCAAAGTCTACGTGGCACCAAAGAACAAAAAATAGCACAAATTTTAATTCTTTTTAGATAGTATATTAATTGCTACTTATTTTAATGAAGTTATTTTGACCTTGATTTTAATGTGCATTATGAGTATTTAATATTTATCAGGAGTTCAAAATTCAATGTGTTTCTAAAAGAAAAAAATTAGTCCATGTTCAATGTAAAACTTTAAAGGAAGTTAACGTCGAATTCACTATAGGAAGCTAGCATAATCAATTAAGTAACAAAGAGTTCAATTCAAAGTCAACATTTAGATGAGACTTTATCAGAGAGCCGGGAACAGAAAGGATGACATTTGGCGCAATTCGATATATATTGATATTCGACACCGTAAGAAAAAGAATATAAAACATTCTTACAAAGTTAAAAATCTAAATTAGGCAGCCACAATTTAATCTTTGAGATAGAGTACTGTACAAATTAAAAAAAAAATTAGAATCTAGAAAAATGAGGTTTTCTAGATTTAATCAATTTTGAGCACATTGAACCACCAGATTTTAATCAATTTACTTTTTTTTTTTTTTGGTCAAACACTTCAAACTTGATTTGATCCGAATTTAATCAGGTTTGACAATTGTATAATCAATCACAGACACCCTCTTAATTAGATTTGAAAAATTCGGTTTGACCAAGAGAATTATCAAAATATGCTTCCATATGAACAGACATTAAAAACTTCTTTTCAATTTGAATACAATATATTGTAAATTTGCCACACTAAACCTACTTTAACTCCTGTTTATCCAAGCAACTTCAACAACTTTAAGTATATTTTGTTAAAAATGAATTAAAACTGAATTTGAAAACTGATTCTAATTTAATTAAAATTACTTTTGAGAATAAATCACAAACGGCCTCTAAGACTTCTTACAAAGTTACAAATCTAAATTAGGCCGTCACAAATGAACCTTTGAAATGGAGCGGTAGATGTAGTTGGTTTTTTTTGTTTTTTTGATGAGACGGTGGACGTAGTTGGTGAAAGAAGTTCCACCACCACCGGCAACCGGCGAGAATCACCTCCGGCCAACGGTGGTTGGTGAAAGAAAGTCCACCTGGAAAGACAGCCTCGTTTTCAAAAGTCAACTTGACATCCTCGCCACCTAATCATGGACCCCTCCTCCACCCAATACCACATTTCCACCAACCACACCTACACCTCCCTGCCAATCAAAGACACCAATTTCTTACACTTTCACCCCAGAAACAACCCCAAAATGCCCATGAACTCCCTCTCACCAACCACATCCTAACACCCTTCACCAACAAATCCCCAATATTTATATCCTAGTCCATGTTATGCTCACATTAGCTCCACCAAAAAGAGCCACCTTCAACCCCTTTCAAAATTCTCATTCCCTGTCAAGATTTCAATCACAATGGAAACCAAACCAACCCCAAAAGACATAATATTCCGATCAAAACTTCCCGACATAAGCATCCCGAAGAATCTTCCGTTGCATTCGTACTGTTTTGAAAACATTTCCAAGCATAGCACGCGACCGTGCCTAATAAATGGCGCGACGGGCGAAGTGTACACTTATGCGGAAGTTGAGCTCATTGCCAAAAAGGTCGCGTCCGGCCTTCACAAGCTCGGTGTCCAACAGCACGAGACGATCATGCTACTGTTGCCAAACTCGTCCGAATTTGTCTTTGCGTTCCTAGGCGCTTCGTTTCTCGGCGCCATTTCCACAATGGCTAATCCCTTTTTCACCCCAGCCGAGGTGATCAAACAAGCCAAGGCCTCGAACGCGAAGATCATAATCACGCAGGCGTGTCACGTCGAAAAAGTGCGAGACTTCGCGTTGGCGAACGACGTGAGAGTCATGTGCATCGACTCGCCTCCCGAGGGCTGTCTGCACTTCTCCGAGCTGACTCAGGCCGACGAGCGCGACATGCCCGACGCAGAAATCAGCCCGGACGACGTCGTGGCGCTGCCTTACTCGTCGGGCACTACTGGTTTACCGAAGGGTGTCATGTTGACGCACAAGGGACTTGTGACCAGTGTGGCGCAACAGGTTGATGGGGAGAATCCGAACTTGTACATGCACAGCGAGGATGTGTTGATGTGTGTGCTGCCTTTGTTCCACATCTACTCGCTCAATTCGATCCTGTTGTGCGGGTTGCGAGTGGGAGGTGCCATTTTGATCATGCAGAAGTTTGAGATCGTCTCGTTCTTGGAACTGATACAGAAGTACAAGGTGACGGTCGGGCCGTTTGTGCCGCCGATTGTCTTGGCGATCGCGAAGAGCCCGATCGTCGACAAGTATGACTTGTCGTCGATTAGGACGGTGCAGTCTGGTGCGGCTCCATTGGGGAAGGAGCTTGAAGATGCTTTGAGAGCTAAGATTCCTAGTGCCAAACTTGGTCAGGTACCAATTTCAGTTTTCAAACTTTCTTTTTTGGACTTTTTCTTATCTCCTTGTTGGTCTCTTTTGAGTTCACGTTCATGTACACATTTTCCCTCATAAAATTTTGGCCGCACCCTCAGGTCGTAAGAAGAGTTTACAATCCTTCATAATAAAAAAGAATTATGGTCACCGAATATGATAGGTGGCTTTCAATAAATAACATTAAAATAGTACATTTAAGATTTATTGTTAAAATTGTCTGTAAAAATGCTACTAACTATATTCAGCGATCACATATAATCGTATATGTAGGATTGTATGCTACTGAACTATCCAACTTAATCAAATCAACGACACAGATTCCAACTTAATCAAATCAATGATAGATGCATAGGTCAGGTAACAGAGGGATGGATTATGTCTTGTCACTCTTGTGCTGTTGGTTCTATTGAGTGAAAGATGCCCCCAACTTTGCTAGGAAATTAGTTACAGGCACAGGCACCTTAGTATTTGGAATCACGTTGTACCGGAAAGTTTGGACAGAATGTACTAAATACAAAAGCATTATAAATGGTTCGCGGATCCGGGTCGAGATCTAGGCCAACTCAGCATGGTTTCTTGTCGCAACTAAAAGCGGTTCGTCGCTCAAGTAGAACAGTATTTACCATTTAAAGTTACGTTGGCAAATTCTAAAAGTGTTATATCTTTGGTGCATTAGTGCTAACATAAACTATAGTCCACCCACAATCTTGTAATAGTTTGAGAGATTGAACGGTGAAATGAAACTCAGAGAAAGTTAATATTATCTATGCTACTAGGTATATCTATTATGTTGTCATTCTCTCTTTTTTATGTTAATATGTCTCACTTAAAACTTTAATTAAGAGGTTTGCAATCTTAGCAATTCCTAAAGTTTTGTCAAAAACACCCTCTCCCTATCTATTACTCTCTCTCTTGTGCAAAAGCGCGCGCTCTCTCTTCTGATTTTAAATTTACGTCTCACCTTGTAACCTTAATTAATCTTTCTTGTATTTCAGACAAGCCTAATATTCGAGTTTCTTTAATTTTATATCATAATAAGCCACACAGACCCATGCATGCGCGCTCACACATACGCGCATATATAATGTTCTACATCTTTTATTCTCTTATTGTTTGGGTGTTATTAATGCAAATCTAACACCATGAATTATTACAATCATTATTATTTTGATCAAGAAAATACTATTCTTACCACTTTTTATGCTATTTCACTTCTTCATTTGTTGTTAAAATGCTAACAACTGATAGTACAGTTCATTTTCAATGATAAAAAATGGTAAAAAAAAATCATATAAAAACGTGAAAATAGTGGTTATGTTATTAATATTACTGTTTTGTTATTATTTCTTTTGTTATTACTATTAGGCATACGAGAACGAACTTTCTTAATAAATCTCATACTGATTGTTTCTCCTGTATGCAACGCATGTAGTTAAAACTAGAATTCTTTATTAAGATTATCCGATCATGAACTTTGCTCACCAAGAAAACTTTTGACCTTAGTATTTCTAACAAAAAAGGACACCTACACGGTTGCGTCATTTGGTCAAGAAGTGCACAATTAGTCTAATTCAACGTACGAAAGAGCTCTTAATATCTTTTGGAACTAGTATAAGTTGAGGTTGGTGAATCGCAATCACATGGCAGATAGGTGCCACCCAACCAATCACCCTACATCGGTTGGTAAACCAACGTGTACAAGATGTGAAAGCATTTTATTGGTAATATTTGTAGGTTATATATATGATTGTTGTACCGCATAAATCTACGAAGACACAACTTTTCTCTTATAAAAGATAACCGCTTCATGAAATTTCTCAAGAAATCAATTATGCTTACCCTATGGAACAAAGTTGTTTTCTTAAAAGCTTTTGAGTCATTAGACGTTATTAATTTGTCGTATATCACGTAACACAACGCTGCTGCGATATCACTCATGCCCTCTTCCTTGGATTAAAGAAGGAGAACAATGCAGGCCAAACCAGAGTAATTGCGTGGCATAAAAGAGTTAGCGAGGACTTTATTTGGTCTTCTTGCTAATGTTTTGTCACTTACTTTTTGTCGGTTATAATTTCACTCTCACAAGAGGGATAAAAAGTAGGAAAAAATTTGGCTGCTACCCGGGTTGAAGGAATCTTCATCCTACCTCCATGTAGCGACAATTAATAGTTGCTAAATATTTTTAGTGACTTTTATTTAGTGACGCTAAAAAGGTGCTCTTAATAGTTGTTGCTGAAAGTGTTAACATAAAAGCCACTAGAGACATTTAGCGACTATTAATTGTCATTATATATGGGGATGAATGAAGATTCTTACAATCAGCGTAGCAGCTAAAGTTTCTTCTAAAAAGTATTTCGCCTTTCGGTTTACCCTTAATAAGGTTCCTAAAGAATTGCACATTTGGCTCAACGTTTGTACTACCTTTTGGATTGAAACAAGCAGTGTTTTGACTTGTAGCTTTGTTGTCCAAACAACAGGGTTATGGTATGACTGAAGCTGGGCCGGTGCTGGCATTGTGCTTGGCGTTTGCAAAGGAACCGTTCGAGATAAAGTCTGGCGCTTGTGGAACGGTGGTACGCAACGCCGAAATGAAGATCGTCGACCCCGAAACCGGCGACTCTCTGCCCCGGAACCAGCCGGGAGAGATTTGCATTCGAGGTGACCAAATCATGAAGGGTAAGTATGGAAGAGTTTCAGGCCAACTTAACTTTGAAAAAAAGAAAAAATGGCGAACATTGCTAAATCTAAAGAACGAAAATATAATTTTAAAACACCTTATTCGGGAATTCAACCCACCCAAGTGATTACACAGAAGTTTGGTGTCTTCTTTTGGCTTTTTAAGAGGGTTTGTCCGGTTGGTGGCGGAGGGAAGGGGGTGGCACAGTGGGCACGTGCCCACCTCCACCTTTTGGCATGAAGTAGTTTTTCTACTTCATGCCAAAAAAATCTAAAAAATTTATAAATTTGAAAAACTTTTTTAAAGTCATTGTTTTTTTAATATATACTAAATTATTCCTACCACATAACCAATCAAAAAAATTCTAACACCTCAATTTATATTCACTTTTGTTATTATAAATCTATAGTAATACGTCTGTTCCTTTTAGAGATACTTTATTGATTTCAATATCCAACGTTGGTACAAGTACAAAAAATAAAATACGGAAATTTATTTCTCAAAGCAACTTTCTAAGCTTATCTTTATTAGTTTTGAACCGATACGTTATGATACCTTTAAAACCTTAGTGCCCTACTTCTACAAGATTTCTGGCTCCGCCATCCGTACTCCATCGTAAACCCTAGAGCTCAAGAAACGAGTTTTCATGATTGAGTATTGAAGTACTATTACATAAACACTGAACCTGCTAGCTTCCCAAAATTTCAGGCTACCTGAATGATCCTGAGGCCACGGAGAGAACCATAGACAAAGAAGCCTGGTTGCACTCTGGGGATATCGGCTACATTGACGACGACGATGAGCTCTTCATTGTTGATCGGTTAAAGGAGCTGATCAAATACAAAGGGTTCCAAGTGGCGCCTGCCGAACTTGAAGCCATGCTACTCACTCATCCTGACTTATCTGATGCTGCAGTTGTCGCGTAAGTTTACTACGCTTTTCTTTTTTGTTTTTGTACGCTGCTACTCTACGTCATATCAGTACTTTGATTACTGCTCTAAAAACATGAAGTAATGAGATCTATGTTTCAGCAAGAAGGATGAGGCTGCAGGTGAGATTCCCGTTGCATTTGTCGTGAGATCGAACGGCTCCAGCATCACCGAGGATGAAATTAAACAATTCATTTCAAAGCAGGTAATGTTCAGTTATTATGCTTCGATTAAAATTCATGACAGTTAGCATGTATTATTAGTCCCTCGGTATTTTCACAAGTGACGCTCTTTTTGGTGGTGATTGATTACGTAAAAGTTTCACATTGCTTATGCACGGAAATTGTGTCCGATTCTTATACTTGGTGGACTTGTCATCCTCTAGAATATGCTTTTGCGCACATCAGACTTTATTCACGTGCCAGTGGTTGATAATTAACTGCGGAGACCTTAACATTCCAATTTATTTCTAAATTTGCCATATTTTGACGTTGTGCAGGTGGTGTTTTATAAGAGAATAAGCCGTGTATTTTTCGTTGATGGCATTCCAAAAGCACCATCGGGCAAAATTCTTCGAAAGGACTTGAGAGCACGATTAGCAACCGGCGATCTTCCTGCTTAAGTTCAGGTGCCAAAGCCGGAACTGTATGTTGATAAAGCTACTAGGGATGTCCCTTGAAAAAAAGTAGCTTTTAAGCTCCCATCAATGACCAAGTTTGGACCAAGAAAAGAAGAACAAAGAGAAAAAGAAAAGCAAAATGTATGTAAATTTATGTTAAGACCTGAAAATTCTACGAGTTGTGATGTACTCAACATGGCATTCTACAACGTGTGATGTACTCAACATTGCTTGGTGATATTTTTATGGCATCTCGAATTCTTTTCTTTTCTTGTTACATGTACTGTGTAATTTTCGTATGTGGTTTTCCCTGACTAAAGAAAATTTACAATAATTTGGCACAACACTGTATAACAATCCCGTGCAAGTAGTATAACTTTTTTTTTTATCGTCAATGATTTTATTACGATGAATTGGTAATTTGGATGACAAAGGAGGTAAAATAAACTCAAGAGCCTGGCCTAATTACATGCCATAATCCTTTACGGTTATAGCCCTTTCGGTGAGGCCATGATCGAACTGTCTCGTGTTATGTATTTTTGGTTGAAAATTTTGCAATAAATTTGGATTTTCAAATCTACCGAAGCATGGATTGAGGCAAGAGGACTCCTTATCGTGTTAATTTGTGTGTTTGAAGGCTACTTTACTTCTTTGAACAGCCACGAGCTATGGTTTCTTTTGAAGGTGTTGCTCTAGCCAAAGTTCCCCTTCCTTTTCTCACCTCTTTCTTTTATATATAGATGATAGTTAAATTTATTTCAAGGCCAAGCCGGGTTACTGCAATATTATGCGAATTTATTTGCATAATATTGCAGGTGATGAATTTATTTGCACACGTGTATTGTCAAGAATTTGGTCAGGTGATGAACCTTCGGGAGGGCAACATATTTATTAGTCCCAATGCCTCTCATTCGGTCATCCATGAGATCCAACATTCTCTTGAGATCAATGTTATTAAAGGTCCACGTGCACCTAAGACGTAAGGCGCATGCATGCGCCTTTTCGAAACGAGATGCAAAATAAAAGCATATAGATCTTTGTGCATTAAACCAATGAAGTCATGTTAATAAATATTCCAGAACATGCAATTTTGACAAAGTTCCAACACTAGAAAGGGAATCATAGTCCAGGGCAAGAATGCTATCTTAAAAGGGAACCACAGTCCAGTAGAGATTTTTTCTCAATTTCATCTTCTTCTTCTAAAAGGTGAATTGAATGTGTAGATACGAAAATTTTGTACCAGTCATTAATGTAATATTTTGTTGGCTGGTCAAATATTCAACGTTACCGAAAAGTATGGACTGGATGCCGACGTGGAGTCAAACAAGACAACGGGCTTGAAGTCAAAAGCAAGTTGGAAAGACTAGTCCAATAATAATACATGGTCTTACTACCAGAAAAGTCAAATTTGACTAAAATCATTCCTAAATTAAGTGGAGACAGATATCTATTTAATTGAGGATATTGGATAATTAAGGGGACAAAAATCTCCTTAATTACAAGGTTAAAACTCAAATCACGGGTTTTTCAAATTTAAGCTCACCATTTTGCCTATAAATAGAGGGCTTGGGACAGGAAATAGGGACACACAGGGTCTTCGCGATCAAAGCCAAAGCTCCGCCGAGACATTATCGTCTCACAGGTTGTGCTTCATTTGAAGAACAATACGCACTAACGCAATGCCATCTTTCAATCGAGCACTTCCAAGTCAAAAAGATCGGTTTCTCTTTCGCCTTAAATTGAAGAAGAATTCGCCTTCAACATCAGTGATTCTACAAGTTAAGGACTGCCATTCTTGTTCGGGATTAAGTTTCGAAACCCTCGAGCAAGCGCCGCTTCGACGATCTTTCAACCGTGAAGACCAAAATTCACGTTTTAAGATCAAGCTTCAGCCCTTAAATCGTGACCAAACCGGAGATTGAATCAGAGTATTTACATTTTATTGTATTTAGACACGAAATTTGAATGTACAGAAGGAATTGATCTACTTGAAAGGGATGAGTGGTCAGCGATGGGGCACTTTTTGAGAATAGATTGATTGGGGAATTTATTTTAGATTTTTTGGTTTTATTTAAATAAAATTTATAATTTTATGAAAGAAACAAACATAAAATAATGGATGGTTGCAATGATGCCACAATGAAAAAAAATAAAAGACTTGATTTTTTTAGATTTTATTTGTGCCTCCACCCCCGCCTTGCTACTGAACACCTAAGCGCGAGCCTATTTGAAAGGGTTAGCAATGTCTATAGATGCGCTTCGTGCTGAGGGATCAAACAGATCCGTGTAAATTTGACAGAGGTGGTTGTCGAAGAAGAATATGACAAAGGCGGTGTAGAGGTTGTGATCAGCTATTTTCCGGACGGTACGTTTATGTCTTCGTGTGTATGGAGAGAGAGAAAATGTATGGCCTAGTGGAAAGAGAGAAATAAATGTTAGCAGGTCATGTTAGGGTTAGTGAGTTGTGGGGTTAGAATTTCTGTTATTGGCATGGGCCTTTACAATTTGGGCTTTAGAAGGGTAAGATTTTGAAAAATGGGCTAGAGCCTCAATTTGGACTCTGGAAACAGAGATGGGTGTAAAGATACAATAAATGACATTCATATATGTTTTTCATCTAAGTGAGCTCTTAAAGAACATATTTAAGATCTGTTTGAGATGTTCTTCCTCGACTTGTTTAGTAAATGAACTCAAAAATGATGTTCATGTGCAGTTTATTTGTTATACAAACCAAACATGAAAGAGTTTGTAGTAAACGAACTACACGTTGTTTATTTACAGCTCGTTCATTTAGAGCACTGCTTCTAAGCTGAAGACTTATTAGGCCTCGTTGATAAAAAAAAATACGTGAACATATATAGTTTACATCTAACCCAAACACACAACCAAGCATTGTTCTGACGATCTTTGGCGATAAACGAAATTAAGTCCCCTCTCCGGACAATCGTAAAGGCGTTCTGCATCAGCATCATGCATTCAGAGAAATATTTTTTCTCTTAGTGACGGCCCCAAGGTTTAAACTTAAGAAGTCAAGAAATGGAGCTAATCCCTTGGTTAGTTTTGTCTTAGAATTCTAAAAGAGTTGTGTTTTAGAATTCTAAAATGAAGTTGATTTAAGTACTGATGCAAGAGCTTAACCAGAATCAAAGTTACTAATCTTCAGTAACGCTCACCACTCAAAAAATCACAACGAAATTTATGAGAAGAAATGATATTTTCACTCATTTCTCATTATTTTTCATGGCCTTTTTTTGTCGCTAAAAAATGTATAGCGACAAGTGCGACCTTTTAGCAACATTTAAGGGAGGATATTAATTGATTTAGATCACAGTTGTGACATCAACTACTTGGCACCCCTCTATAGTGATTGATGAACCCTCCTCTTAGGATAGATGTCTTACTAGAGAAGAAAACCTCCTAGGATAGATCTCTTACTCGAGAAGCAACCAATAAGTGTGTGTACACTTTTTGCTTTTTCTTCTGCGACGGAGGTCCAATCAAAAGTCACCGTAGACTGGTTATGAAAAAGTAGGATTGAATCCATTCAAATCCCCTGAATTTGCTCTTCCACTTCACTTATTTTATTGATTCATGGCGGGGTATTTGAAATTAAAAATTTGTAAATTAATCTACAGATTCACTTATTTTAAACCGTCTCTCAAATAAAATTTCTCATGATCCTTAAAGTCTTTACAAGGAGGCACGTGAATGTACGTCCTGCCATAAAAAGGTGTCTAAAACAGTTACGACAATAAAAAAAGGGGTTCATATTCCAAGTTTGGATTTTTCGGCAATAAACGATAATAAGCAACTAAAAGAGGCTGACGAGTTGCAAACACTAGATATTACGCCAGGATTCGTGGGCGCCCGTTAAGGTGCAATAATCGATTCTATTTTTTTTAATTAATGGGATGCTAAACTCTTAATTTTATTTAGCAGACAACAATACTAGCACACCTCGCACAAATTGCGATCACTTCCTTCGAATTATTACTCAAACTAAGAAATCTTCTTATTCACCTTACACGTTTAGCAAACTATTGTTAGGAATAAAAAGTTCATATAAAGATGAAGTTAACTGCTTCGTATTAATCACACAACATATCTCGCTAAGTGTCTTTATCACAAAACGTCAATATCTACTGTTAACATGTTCATGAACATGCGATTATAGTCAATAAAGTAACCTTTGAACATTCAAAAATAGTCTATGCTAAATAACATAAGCAAAAATACAACCCAATTTTTCAAAAACATTCTATCATCTTTTATACGTTCAATGCAGTATCCTATTTTGCTTTTTTAATTTTATCCAAAGATAAAAAGCTAATATAATCGAAAGATAAGTTATGGAATAGTTAAGAGTTTCAATACGAGCGAAATACAGAATTTGAAGACATTAATTACTGAGAGCATTTGCCATCGCCCCAGAGAACCCGTCTATATCCCCTTTTTGGCTGTATATATTACCGAGAACTGAGAGTGGCGAACATTAATGGTTTTCGCTAGACTCGGCATCTCAAGTTTGCTGTGAGTTCTCTCCCACTCTCTCTCTCGCCTAACTTATACCAGCATGCCATTATACTCGATCATCATGTTTTGTATATTTCTCGATCATATATGGTTCTTAGATTCTTTTCTCCACTGGTAAAACGTAAGGAACAAAACTTAATCGTTAGGTACTCTGGGCGGATGAACATCGAGTGGGTTGAGATGATATTTCAGTTTGATTTTACTTGAGAGATGCGTTTCTGTTTCAGATTAGGCTGGTTGCGGCGGTGGTTATAGCGGTGGCGGTGATGATGTGGTGGTGTTTGTATATTTGCCTTTACCCTTTGTCGTAGTAAAGTTTATGAAGAAGCTGTTCTCTGCTTTTCATTTAGAATTGCTACTTCCGTTCTTAGACTTTGAAGTAAAAATGTGGAGGGCGCGCATAAATATGTTGAGGATTCGTACTTTTGCGGAGATAGAAGTTCACTTCATGATCTTCTGTTCCGCTCTTAGTTAATTACTTCGAGACAAGAGAAAGTTATGCACCCAGAAATGGCAATTTAGTTGCAGAAAAGCATTCCAAAATATGGTTACGAAACGATTTTCCTCCCCTTGAAAGGTGGAGTTAAAGCCCATGGTTGCAGCTAAAATTGACCCCCACCCACCACCCACACATGCGCACGCCAAGACACAGAAAAACAATATGCTTCAAACTTCAAAGGATGGCCTATTTGAAGAGGATGGTGGCAAAAGTGTTAGAATATTGACTCCCGAATCATATTGATCAGTGGGTTAAAACATTTTTAAATGTAGCGGGCTTGAACATCTTAAATGCTTGTGTCACATCTGTAAGAGTTCAGATTCTAGAAATTTAGTACAAGGGATTTTGGTCAGCTGTATGCAAAATGGCATATGATACGTACTAGTTTGCAAAAGCATCTTTAACAGAGTGAACACAGGGTATTTTGACATTATCTCCATTCAGATTAATGTTGTGTGACATGTTAAGTTTAGTGAATTCCTATGACAATTACATTGTTGGCGGTAGTGGATTTTCAGTTGGTAATTCCAGGGAGTTGAAATGGATCAAAATTGCGAACTTAGAGCAGATGATGAGCAGTGCGCCAAGGTGCCCTCCTCAGGGTCAAGAGAATCAAGTAAGCGCTCAACACCAATCATCTACCATAACCGAACCCTTCTTTGAATATACATTTGTAATAAGTGAAGCGAGAATGTTATGACATAGCATGGCACTTAAAAGTTCCTATTAGAGAAGAGACCCTAGTTTTAGACTCTTATGAAGTTACTCTTTAACACCTTCTATCAGACTTTCGGTGATGCTGAATTTATCAAAATAGTAAAGGCTAGACAAGATGTGTTGTATATCATGGCAAAAGAATGATCATATATGTCTGTTCATGGATGACTTTACTTCTCAGCAGCACCTTTCCACAAAAGAGAAGATGATGATGTGCTTCAAGTAGCAGATGCCATATATGCACAAGAGTTGCAGCTCCAGGAGTCGATAATAGCATCCCTAATCTCTTCTCCATACTCGAAAAGTGCTGCATCACCACAAGTAATTCAAGAGAAGATGGACATTGCCAAAGAAGATGGTGAATCATCACAAAGCTTCTGCGAAATTTGCATGGAAAGCAAAGAAAGTTGTGAACTGTTAACAGTTGAAAGATGTTGTCACTCCTTTTGTTCTAACTGCATTAGCAAATATATCACGGTGGCAATCCATGACAGCGTAGAGTTGGTAACTTGCCTGGCTTTGGAATGCAATGGGGTCCTTGAAATCGAGACCTGCAAACAGATGATCCCCAAAGGTGTGATTGTTCAATGGGGTGAGGCCTCATCTGAATTGCCAACACTTGCTTCCGAGAAATTCTGCTGTCCTTTTAAGGACTGTTCAGCCATCTTGTTAAATGACAAGGATGCTGAAGTCATTAGGGAGTCCGAGTGTCCTAATTGCCACAGATTGTTCTGCGCACAATGTCATGTCCCTTGGCATTCAGGGAAAGAGTGTGAGGAGTTTCAGAGGCCGAGTGTGGATGAAAGAGAGGGGGAATATCTCATTAGAAAGCTTGGCAAAGAAGTAGGTGAATCGTCACAGATCTTCTGCGAAATTTGCGTGGAAAGAAAAGAAAGTCATGAAATGTTTAGAGTTGAAAGATGTTGTCACTCCTTTTGTTCTGACTGCATAAGCAAACATATCACAGTAAAAATCCAAGACAGCATTGAGGTTGTAACTTGCCCAGGTTTGGATTGCAAAGGGGTCCTTGAAATCGATGCTTGCAAAACAATGATCCCCAAAGACGTGATTGCTCAATGGGACGAGGCCTTATGCAGGTCACTGATAAGTGCTTCCCAGAAATTCTATTGTCCTTTTAAGGACTGTTCAGCCATGTTGGTAGATGACGACGACGTTGAAGTCATTAGGGAGGCTGAGTGTCCTGAATGCCACAGATTGTTCTGCGCTCAGTGTCATGTCCCATGGCATTCAGGGATAGAGTGTGAGGAGTTTCAGAGGCTGAATGTGGATGAAAGAGGGAGGGAGGACCTCATGGTTAGGGAGCTTGCTCGGGAACAGAATTGGATGAGATGTCCTCATTGCAAATTTTATGTGGAAAAGACCGAGGGTTGTTTACACATGACTTGCAGGTTAGCTGTTTTTTTGCTTATTGATTCTCTACTCTTCGTATGTTTTTTTTTTAAGGAAATTGTTTTCCTCAAAATAACGCAGAATACGCGAAACCTGAATACGAGAAAGGAGGGCATACTCAATAATGAAAAAACAGTTGAAAAAAGCTTCCTTGCAAATAAAGAGGACCTAAAGGAAGTCTTTAGCTTAGAGACACATCCGCATCCTAAGAAACAAAAGTTTTCATACTCTTGTTATGTAGCAAAAATACAAAAGGCATTTTATTCGAGTCTCACAAGACTCTGTGCTATATTCCAAGTAGGAATTCACAGCATGTTGTTCAAGAAGCAGCCATGTTTTTAATCATGTTTTCCACTTGGAGAAGCCGGATTCGGTGTCTCAAATCTTTGATATGTTAAGGCCCCGAATAAACGAGGTTCTCTTGTTTGGGCCCCAAGCTGCTGGTGCCTGGTGCTTGAAATGAACAACAAACTATTGTTGAGGCAAAATCAGTGACCTTCTAAACGTACTTGACAAGCAAATCAACACAGTTGATCCCTCTCAAATGTGAATGAGGCTGCTTCCCATTATCTTTGGGGAAATAGGTGTTGCAAATTTTAGTTTTCGTTTCTAATTATGTCTGGCGGCAAGTTGACAATCAGTTTCGGTGATGGGCTGCCAACTTCCTAATGAGCAGCCACATCCAAAATTGCTTGATGCTAACATAGTTTTACAGTCAACTCGTGTATAATTGATGGGTAGTGGTTTTGGAGCAATTCATATGGTGTCAATCGGTCTATATTGATGAATTGACTTCAAGTCAGGGTTCAGATTCTTTGTACTTCTTGTGTCCTCTTTTCAATGTAATGAAACTGCACTTTAGATTCTGCAGGGCTTCCTAGTACATAGAAGTGATATTCCTTGCGTATTAGACTCACTATTGCTGTGGTGTCAAACTGCTTCCCTCTATGTCTCATGACCGGTGATCAATGGCTGCAGGTGTGGACTTCAATTTTGCTATGCTTGCGGAGCAAAGTGGAGTGAAACTCATGGTGGTTGCCAGACAGTGTGATTACAGTTATGGAGGTTTGCGGGTTTACAGGGATTTTTCCAGACTATATATAGACGTGATTGCCTAGTCAGTCTGCTTAAATGTCGATAAATATGAACCGTTTGTGATTTTATCTCAGGAACAAGGAATCTGCTGAACAAACTTATATTGTCAATTCAGGGTTATTTTCTAGTTCCATTAGCTTTCATAACTCTCCCGACTGCCATTCTATTCTATACTGGTTTGGTTGATACTTGCTCCCATAGATCGGATCATTGGACAAAGCTAAAATTAATTGCAATGTGAGAAAGGGCAAACGTGTCTTGGTTACTATTGTTGAGATTCCAGCAGAGGGCTGCAACTACTTGGGTGGTAATCTTGTTGTTTTGGTGGTAAATAAGATTTAAAAGAAGTGCTGATGAACCACCATTGTTATCATATGTACCCAGAATCCATTCTCTAGAGAACGGGCGTATAAGAGTCCTTGTGATCAACCCATGAAAGTATGCGCAGATTGGTTACTTTATACTATAGCCCTCAGGGAAAATGACCCTGTATGCATTGCTTGCCGACTCATGCTTTCCATGGTATGGTATGACCTCCCTCTTCCTGCTCTCCCATAATTGTGCCCATTTATTGCCACGCAACTAGGGTGTTAGGTGGAGAGCATAAGCAGGCAGGAAAATAACCATATTATGGCGGATTGGGTAATTGGTGTGCTTGCACACCATGTGTCAAGGTGAGCTTTCGTCTTTGGTTTGACACGCTCACCGGACGGACGGCTCTGTTGACATGTTTGGTGGCAGCATGTTGTGCTTCATGGAGAGGTTCACAGGTGCTGCAGTTGACATTTTACTGAGGTTGAGCTAAGCTATTGTTTGTGATGACCACATTATGACAAGTGAAGCAGGGCTCAAAAAGCCAAGTTATAAAAGTGGGCACGTTGTGGTGCACGACGGGCATAACATTAGGCACGTTAGCATGTCGTTGCACTGCATTGGCACACTGCTGTGCATGCGTAGCACGTTCTTGGAGTGCATTCGCATATGTCTAGTGCACAGAGACACAGTAGGCAGACCGCGTGCACATAGTGTTGGTTGTACACGCTACGAACGACAGACGGAACATTTATGCACCAAGTGCGAAACATTGTGTCATCGGGCACTATGAACGCACGTATTTGAGAATCTTGACAATATTAATGTCTTGTTGGAAATATAACTTAGATTTGTTACATTAATGTTACATAACAATTAATCGTAAAAATACGTCTAAAGCATGTAATGCCTAACCATGGAAAATAAAGTAAGCGTGCAAAATAAATTAATAAATTAATAAGCATGTAATGGCTAAATAAATAAATAAAATAAAGTAGGCGTGCAAAATAAGCATATTTGTAGCATACAAACATATATATAAACAACTCCTTAATTTGAACAAGCGTGCAATTTGAAGCTATAGGGATTTAAGAGTGTGTTTCGCTGTGGAATTATGAAATACTGGATACTTTTAAATTCCCTCATTTGGAAATTCCTTCATGTATAAATTTCATCATTACAAAATATTCTATTTGAATTTTTTTATTATTCTATACATTCTTACTGGGCATTTATAAATTCTTTATTTGGATGAGTATTAGTGCATTCAAGAGTTTCCTAAAAAAGAGAAACAAATAAGCTGTTAAAAGGGTGGAGATAAGATATCCTAGAAATTAAGTAGTGAGAAGCAAAATATCCTAAAAGATAGGCATAAGTTATTTAGTGTTTTTACAAATTACATTGGTGAAAAGATTTAGCAAATAAATAGTCTAGACTAGTTATTTGCACTATGAATTTGGAGATCACAAGTTCCTAGTTCAAATCTTTTCGAAAATTTTACAAATTCTCTTTCATACAATCCAAACAAGAGATTCTGTTAAGGAATTTCTAAATACCTTCCCAAAGTGAAATCCTCAGTTCAAATCATATCCAAACACACTCCAAAAGTAAATTTGTACAGGTCTATGAGAGTCGCGACAAAATTGTTATCCTAAAAGCTTTATCGTCTCTCGAGCACGAGTTCTAACAAAAGATAAACCCTTAAAGATAAAACCTAAAGCTCGCAGCGTAGTCTTCTTTATGTGTGTGTCCACAGGAAGATTGTCGAATTAGCCCAATCAAGTTGCCCAAAATCAAAGTTGCTAGAGAATGTATACAGTATATAATAGTATCAAGCATATTATTTTTTGTGTGTGTTCTCCATATTAGAAGTGATCTCTTTTTATATTAGAAAGAAGACTAAGGGTTACACACATTAAATAATGTTCACAACCTATTCTGGACCGCTCCCCGGGGCCCGCTAAGAGATCCTAGTGGCGCGATACGTCACCCATTTAGCGGTCAACATCGCTCAACAAGATTGCTCGGTCAAAGTACTCCGCGCCACGAACCACGGGACGGCGATCGAAAGTGTGCTCCCCCCAAGGGGGTCGGCCACCCAAGGGGGTTGGCCACCCCAAGGGGGTCGGCCACCCCAAGGGGGTCGCCCTCCATTGCCCTGCGAAGGGGGGAACTTGCCGAGTGGCACTGACTTCTCGCTCCAAATAACACTCACCCGCTATCTTCAGTAGCGCGACGCTCTGTCGCCGACTCAATCAAAGTGACGGGGCTCCGGCCCTCGCGGCGGGACGGGCTCGCAACCATGAAGCCCTCGCCGGCTCAATCAAACTGACGGGACTCCGGCCCTCGCGGCGGGACGGGCTCGCAACCATGAAGCCCTCGCCGGCTCAATCAAACTGACGGGACTCCGGCCCTCGCGGCGGGACGGGCTCGCAACCATGAAGCCCTCGCCGGCTCAATCAAACCGACGGGCTCCGGCCCTCGCAGGCACAATCAACCGGGGGCTCCGGCCCTCGCCAGCACAATCAACCGACGGGCTCCGGCCATCGCGGGCACAATCAACCGGAGGCTCCGGCCTTCGCAACAAGGATGGGCTTACAACCCTAAGGCCATCGTCGGCACAATCACCCGACGGACTCACGGTGGGCTCCGCTCGTAGTGCCCCGGCACGAGGACCCACCGTTACGGACTCCGAGCATCAAGCCTTGAACATGCGCGCTCATATCACCGTTGATCATCGACGTCGTCAGGGCAATGAACCGCGAGTCACTCCGGGACGGGAGCATGTCCTCGGAGGGCATCGTGGCCGGCACGCCTAGCAGTTGGCTGCAGGGGCAACCCTCACCGCTGCCAGGATCTCGGAGCGTCTCTTGACGCACCTCGTGGGATTCAGTAAGGGCTTGGATTGGAGGCTGGGGCAACGGGCTACTCTGACCATGCTACCGCAGTGTGGTCAGTCTCCTCAGATAGGCAGAGGGACACTGCAAGGGCAGGGCGGCACGAACTCGGGGACCGGAAATCCGACGGACAATCAATACTGCGGGACCCTCTACGGCGACGTGTCACTCCCGGAGGACGACACGTGTCGGCTGATGACACGCGCGCATTTGTGCCTATATATAGTGGACTTTGGAGCTTATTCAAGGAGGACTCCCTCATTTCCACATTTCACTTTCTCTCTCTAAAACCCATTCTCTCTGGAGTTCTAGTGAGAGAAACACATTTGGACCCCTGACATCGGACTCTTAACGCTGCACCCCCGCTACGGACTGTCGACCGTTGGCCCTGTTCGTCGTCACCCTGCCTGCGCGGCGCTGCCAGCCCTCGCGATCTGTCTGGGGAGCCTTGCTCTCAGCCCTTACTCCATCCTTGCTGTCTCCCACTTTGTCTACTCGAAAGCCAACGCAAACTGCATCCTTTGTGGCACCTCACGTGGCATCCGAACCATCTTTCCTCGGCAACAAATAATAACGGTAAAAAATATTAAGAATAAAATAACGACAAGGTTTAATACAATATGTTACATTGACTAGATTAAATAAGAAAAATAATGTAAGATTTTAAAGCTAACACGTGTGTAGTCTCTTGAGACCGCATTACGATGTTGCTATTCGTCTAAAGTCATCAGTGTGTTCAGGATGGTTTTCATGCAAGGCTGGTATCAATGTACTTTTAGATAAAATAATAATGGTGCACTAGTAGGTTGCGAGTGTCATGAAACCTTACGGTCATTTTGCTGCGGAACTAAAATGTATGGACCTTGACACTAGGGCATTTGATGGTAGATACTACAAAAGCAAAGATCATTCTAATTCCTACCATAAGCAGGTATTGATGACATAAAATCATTAACCTAGTGTTTTTCTGTGAATTTAACAAAACACTTTTCCAGATTAATCATTTACTGATATGGCCCTCCAATTTCTTTTTCAAACCCTTCTAAAATTTCACAAACTCACTTTTGCGCTTGCCAATTGCCATACAATGAATTTCAATCAAGCTACCTTTAGATCCTTTCAAATGTAAACTTCTAGTTAAAACGCTTCAAAAGGGATGTTTTTGCAGCATCAGCCAACTTTTCAGGATTCCAAATTTAGTATGAGAGTGAATTATTATGCTTTACTCGTTTAACTTGTGACGTTAATTACAAGGGGTTGATCTGACGGTTAAGAAAGTTCGTTTTCTTTCTTGAATTTCGTGTCAAATCTTGGGGCTAACACTTAAAAGGAAAATACTCCCATCAAGTGATTTGAGAGGTGCACTCTTAAGATCGCATGATGAGTAGATTTAATGTCCATTAACGCTATATTTAGTATGATGATATTCTTTATGTTCAACACAAAAAAAAACTCGTAACATTACGTTGCAAGTAAAATTTTACCTTTCAAAAGAAGAAGATAATAAATAAATAAATAAAAACTCGTGACGTTACCTCCTCAAGTGAAAACGTTGTCCGTCATATGTATGTGGCGCGAAATGTTCCGACTGATCCTCTGAGATAGCATAGCGTCACCGGGCTTAAGCCTCAGCCAATTAATTGTCACTGAAAAGCCCCCCAAAACCCAATGGCTCTCTACTGCAACTTCGTCAATCCTCCAAACTTCAACACCTTCACTCCCATCCCTCCCAAAAAGATCTCCACTCGCTCGCCCTTTCATGTCCGCTCACTTACAACTTCTAATCACGAAGATAATGTCGAGAAACAGCCTGAAGGACCGAAAAAGGGCAAGAGAATATCGGAACAGTCGTCGTGGGAGGCCAAGGACTCGGAGGGGAACGATTACCTGTACCGGCTAGGCAAAGAGGCCGATAATATGAACATTGCTGTTGGAGCTAGGGCTGGCGTCATTGACGACCTATTTGCCGGCAAGTTCCTCGGTAGAGACGGTGAGTGACGTCTTAACGTGCCAGATTGTGGTTTATGATGGTACATGATTTGTCTCCTCTGGTGGACTTTTTTGCGCGTTCCGTGATATAGTTTGGACTTTGCAAGTGTTGGCTTTATTCGTTGTTTCTCCGCTAGTTTGACTGGTTAAACCGTACTTATTTGATAAGCAATTACTTTTTGAGTCTGGTTTGAAGTTTACATGTTTGATTTCTGTTCTATGAATATGTGAAAAGTCAAAGGAATTAGAAGTAGGAAATGTAGTTGATCTTGATGAGATTATGAAATGCGCGAAAAGTCAAACAACACCTGCATTCTGGTGTTTCACTCTAGGTTTTAGGAAGACATAGGTAAATGTGCCTAATTGCGTTGCCTGTGTCGATTATTCTACTGGCACTGTTTCACTATTTTTAGTCACTTTTGATATTACTGTTGTTTTTGCCATATTTTTATTTGTTAAACAATACCCATTTGACCTTTACAACTATTACCGCTTTCTAGTGGATATTCCTCTCTATCTTTTTGCAAATTCCTAAGATAGATTTAGTACAATATAAACATTGAGTTGAGTTTGAATAGCCACCACAAAATGGAGTATAATGAGTGAAGTCAACATTTATAGGTAATAAATCTATCTATCCTAGGAATTCGTGAAAAGTCAAATGGGGACATCCAACGGAACAGAGGGAGTATTGGAGCTCAATTCAGTATTTAGATGTTTGAATTATATCCAAGTTAAAGATTTATGAAACAGAGGGAGTAATGCTTTAGTGTTGTGGTGATTATTGGAGTTGTGACACTTTGAGTGACGTAATCAGTCTTTTGTATTGCAGCTGATATTGTGTTTGATTACCGTCAGAAGGTGACCAGGTCGTTCGAGTACCTGCAGGGTGATTACTACATCGCTCCTGCTTTCATGGTACCTACGTTGCTCCATCATTGTTTTTCGTTGCATTCCCCGCGTTTAGATGTGCATGATTCGGTTTTTCAATTCATCAAGCACTGATTTATTCTATTTCAGTGACTAAGGGATAGTAACACGCACAAACATGCGACTTTGTGAAAATTGGGAAATAAACAGAGGCATACTGTTGGACTGAAATGGGAGGGATATTGTATTTCATACTATAAAGAGTAGACACGTGAGAGATATTATAGAACAAAGTGTACATATGATCCTTTGGAATTAATAAACTGACTTTCACCCAAAAAAACACGCACAATGATGTGCATGATTCAGTTTTCCTATCTAGTGAAACCTGCTGTCTATGAAATTAGGTCACCATACCGTGTCAATGACAAGTTTGGTCACTCGCGAAAGCTTCCATCTTTGTTTGTAGAACAGAGAGGAAGGGTACGTAGCAAATTATCATTTTATTTAGAGAACTGATTTAATGCCTTTCTAGTTGTTGCTTAACTTTTTTCTGCTTCTTTTCAAATTGCAACATACACATCGAAAATAATTGAAGATATGTGTGTAATGCCTGAAATTTACTTAAAAACATATGCCTTCCTGTCTGTACATTCTCCGTTATTTTCATGATGGGCATCATGTTCCCATTTTGAAATGTGGATGTACGTTGTTCTATATTTGCCGGGCGTGAGGCACCCTATCCCTTAGAGTTGGAAGGATGACTGGTAGTCAGTAGCACTGAAAGTTATGGATTTGTTGGCTTGCAATTCGTGACAATATTGGTGGAAAGAAAATCTTTTACATCTTCAAAATGCCTAGTCCATCTTGTCTGTTGTGCAGGTTCCTCTTCAAATTTTCAGGACATTGTATTTTAGTTGTACATCCAGTATAACGATTTAAGTATCATGACATATATGTATTTATTAACTGAAGTTTTGGGTTCAAGATTATTGATTCGTATCTTCCTCTTGCTTTTGACGCCATGCAAGAGCTTTGGTGAAATACCTTTTTTGCTGTTGAGTTGTAGTTTAGCATGTACAGTCATTTATTGTTTGATTTACAGCGTTGTCGACGTACTCTTGCAACTTTAACATGCATCATTCATTTTTTCGCTGTTTATGTCATTTGACAGGATAAAGTTGGTAAGTTCAGCCAATCTATACAACTGTGATGAATCCTGTTGAAGCGGCTGGAAATCTGGCCCAGAAATGTCTGTAATATGTCATGCTATCTGATGCTTACTCTGTCAAAGGTTTTCTGCCTGGAAAAGTTATATCACTTACTACTTGCTACTTTATCTTCCCAAGAAAGGTTCAAAAGAGTATCCACCTGTTGATGTTCTGTGATTATCAGTCCTTTTACCTGCATTCAGTTTCCTGGAAAGATAAACACATTGGTAGATATCTTATTGTGTAAAATCATTGACATGCATTTCTCAGGTGATATGTGGTATCTTCCATTCTTATCACGTCTGCATTCTCCTTCATTGCAAAAAGAGATCTTCAGAGAAAATAAACATGAAACTTAGTGGTTTTGAATTTTTTTCCCTTTGCTGACCCACCACTATTAGCTCCGAACATGAATTTAAGTAAAGGGTTTATATGTTAAATGTCCTGAAGAGATCTTGATGGGAATAAGTGGCCCAGGCAATTTGTAATTGACTGGTCTTTGTTGTTTGGGGATTTAGTCCCCTGAAGGACCCAAAAAAAGGGCGCCTGAAGGGTGATAGAGTGAACCAGCTAAACTTGCATAAAAAGGAAAAAAAGAAAAAAGAAATCTGATAGTCTGCATTGTTGTCGTGTACGGCCACGTCTATTATTTGCTCGAACAATGTGAATCAGCTCAAATATATGTATATGCCTATATGTGCATGGACACCCGAAAACTTGAACACTTTGCAGTCTCTTGATCCAAATCATTGAAGATGGGATGTGTAACTGAAATCATAAAGGTGCAAGGATCATATAATCTCAGTGAATGCACCAGAGCGTTGCTCATAGCTGGACCCAAGTCCCCACCTGTGTTGTTCAAATGCCATTTTTGCCTTGATAGTTGATTTTTCCATCTTTTGTAGCTAAGGCCCTTTGTCTCTTCTTTTGCACTGACTTATGTCTTTTATGCATGCAGTGTGCCACATTGTGAAGAACTACATTGCCCATCTTCTAAACTGTAAAGTTCCCCTTATTTTAGGTAAACGTCCATTATAACTTCTGATAGGTCAATGTTAGGGCTATTCTAGAGGCAAATTGGTTACATAATTCCCCCCCCCCCCCCCTCCCTCTAACTAGGTATTGTACTTAAACGTCTTTTTTTAGTAGCTCAGAATTACTGATATCTCAGTTTGAGCAGAATTTCCTGACAAGCCATGTCCAAACTTATGTTTTGCAACACTGTCCTTTGTATTTCTTCTGAAGCATTTTGGCTTTCCTAGTAATTCTAACATTTGAACTCAGTGCATGTTGGGATTCTTCTTATGTCACAGTTGTGGTGACTATTGTTATACTAGATGAGATGAGATATGGGTGTGTATCCTTCATATATTGGGAGCTTTTATCTCAAATCCCTGGTTCCATTTTAGATTATTCATAGTTTTCAACGACATTAACTCTTTAATGTATGTTGTCCATCAGGAATCTGGGGAGGAAAAGGGCAAGGGAAATCATTTCAAACTGAACTTATTTTCCGGGCAATGGGAATTGAACCTGTAATCATGTCCGCGGGAGAAATGGAATCAGAAAGAGCTGGTAAGATGATGCAAACGCTATTGGCTGTGTAAATTGATCTATAACTTTTCGAGATAATTGTTTAAAAATTCATATGGGGCTTTGCTGTCCTTGTAGAGAGAGAAGCTTCTTTCTTTAGTGGGCTTCTTTACAACTCTGTAGAAAACCCTTAACCATGCAAAGTGATGCAAAATACGAGTCTGCAGAAAGATCTAGAACCCTCTTTCATTCCGAATTTGTTATCTTTAACAGGAGAACCAGGAAGATTGATACGTGAACGGTACAGAACTGCTTCTCAAGTGGTTCAGAATCAAGTTAGAAGCTTTACTACTTTCTACTGATATATGTATGTCTAGGATTTAACTTATTATACCCATTCTATTTTTCACTGCATTCATAATCTACAAAGAGATTATAAATCTACTGTTTTCCTTTAGAAGTACTTAGAGCATTTTGAGTTCTAAGGCATTGGATAAAATAGATGGATGTGCTTAGGCAAAAGAGATAATAAAGATAAATGACGGGAAAGGTCTTATTTATCTGAATTTTGGGAAATACAACCTTACCTGATGGTAAATGGTGATGGCACCGAGAAGATATAATATCCCAATCCTTGCAAGATTGGGCCCCAATGTAAGGTTGCTCATCAAGAATAATATTGCAGTCCACGTAGGTTTATCAGTTTCTCCACGTAGTTACCTGGGCCCATCTTTCCTTGAGCAACTACGTGTAACCCTAGATATGAACTAGTATTTTGTTGGTAGTACAAGTCTGGGCCAGTTTAATTCCTCTGCACCCCTTTGGATAAGCATCTTGAGGACCCTTTCTTGGGGGTATTACTGGTAAAGTTGGTTATAACATTGCTGATTTGGTACTAGCTAGTGTAGGTCTGGATTTTGAATCAAGGAACTGCCATGTGCTCTTAAGGAAAACAACAACTCGGCTGTGGCTGTAAGGGCAAAACTTAGTATTTTGATCTTGGAGGCAGATGACTCAGCTTAGTATCAGTTCACGGTGTACCATTTGGGCGTTAATAAGCATAGCACATTGACTATTAAAGAACTTTAGTTTCCAGTGACTATTTTATGTGTGAAGAGGTGCTCTTATGATGCTAGTTGGTCTAATTCAAAGATCAAAAGAATACTTGTTGAGTAGAATCACACTATACCAATAAAAACTCACAGCGGACACTATACCCATAAAAACTCACAGCTTCTCGATTTCAGTCAACGCTCTTTACTTTCTTGACAAACCGATTCCATGGTTATGTTTATTAAATTTTTTTTTTTCTAAAAGGTTTTCAATAGTTCTTGACTATTGGAAATACTTGTGACTATGTTTCTGTACTGCAGAAAACCATAACGAACATTAATTTATCAGTCATACAGGCCTCTAAGAAGCTCTTCTGTAAATCAGATGATAAGATTTTGTGCGTATTTTTTATCATTCTTTATTTACAGGTCTTTAAGTTAAGTTAAAATGTTATTGTTCTAGATGACTTGTGATAAGTAAAAGACACACAAGAAAGCATATATGGTGACAAAAGAAAAAAGACGCAGACGCGCAAGAAAGCATAGTGGCGAGGGATCTTGAAGGCTGTGAAGACATTTAATAATCCCGTTGAGCTTGTTTCGTACGTTCTAGTTTAGGTAGTGAAGCCGAGACCATCAGGCTCAGCTTCTTGTTTTGTTATAGGATTCTGGAATGCATTAGATATTGGAGCACCAGCCTTTGGTTGGTAAATTAATCCCCACCACTTGAAATATGGCAGAATCTTTTTTGATAATACACAAGTATTAAGTTCTAACATGCCATCTGTATAGTGTCCTTTAATAGTTGCATAAGCCGTGATCTTCTTTGCTCGTCGTGGACCTACTTCAACTAATCAGTGTCTTCATATTTTAACTGGTCCCTACTTATGCAGGGAAAGATGAGCTGCTTGATGATCAATGATATCGATGCTGGCCTTGGTAGATTTGGTGAGTTAGACTGGAAAATCTTGACCGGATGAATAAATGGTGGAAAATTCGCCCAATAACTTGTGTGTTTACATGACTTTTGCATCTCAAAGCAATCAAATGTCATTAGAGTTCCTTTTTTCTGTGGGTCTTCTATTGGAATTTATGGTCTTGTTTTCTTACGTAGGAAACACTCAGATGACAGTGAACAATCAAATTGTTGTTGGAACTCTGATGAATTTGTCAGATAATCCAACAAGAGTTAGCATTGGACAAGACTGGCGTGAAACGGACATTACGAACAGGGTTCCGATCATTGCTACAGGAAACGATCTTTCAAAAATCTATGCTCCCTTGATACGTGATGGGAGGATGGAAAAGTTTTACTGGTACACATTATAAAAACTTACTAGCCTTGAGTTAGCGAGTCATTTAACTACGATATTAGTTGGATGCTTCTTTTTGTGATGGTTAGGACATTGAAATCTTCTCAGTTAGGCAGAAGAATCTTTTTTCTTTTACATTTGGAGTATAATATCAGATCTTATTAAGCTCATAGGAAATAGTAATAAAATAATAACAAAGAATACTCCCAAGACATACAGAACTCTCAGTTGATAGATTTCCGGTATGTGAAGGGCTATTTTCTTGTTTACTCTAGTCATTGACAACACCTATGAGGAAGACTATCTCTTAGCCTACTTTTGAGTTACCAACTTTCCTCTGCTTACACAACAAACTACATGGGCGCTCAAACTGATATAGACTAATAGATAATATTGTGAGTTCCTAAATATGCCACAGTTTCCTTCTGTAGGAGCGAGATTTCAGATTGATTGCATGTTTCATGTAAACATTTTGGTAAAAAAGATCAGTTGTAATATGAAATCTGAATTTTATTGACATTACTCCACTGGTTGGGGTTTTGTGGTTCGAACCGTTGTGGCATTTATTTGTTTATGTTCTGTTTGATCCTTTGGGTAGTTAATTCCATTCGATCTTGTGCCCTGCCGTTGTTCTCTTGATCACCAGCTGTCTCATTATCATGGATTTCGTTTTGTTTTTTATAGGGAGTAAATTTCCTTCCTGCTTCATTGATATTTCTTTCCCAAACTACTTTTTTCTCGGAACACTGTCATTTTGACTCAAGAATTGAGTTGTTTTATGTGGACTCTCTTACAAAGGCAGCCCTTTTATATTTAAAACAAGAACCTTAAGCTACGAGTCATCAGCAAAGCACTTTAAACAGCTAGTAACATTGTCAAGATTTCATGACCTGCACCCAGACATACATAAATGCACAGACCTATTGAGATTGTCAGACATTAAAATGTTACTTTGTGGGTCTCTAGTAGCTTTAGCTTTTTGAAAATCAATGATCTATGGTATCGGACCTCAAGTTTTGCACTCTTTTAAGTCCTATATAAACATAGTCCCTCTCCTGTCTACTGTTTGTTCCATTTCTTGTATAACTAGTTCTGTGGCAGTTATTATCCACTTTTTCTATCCGATCTGCTTTTTATCATCTGCCATCCTTCTTAAAACACTTATTTGTGGAGCAGGCAGCCTAACCATGAAGATATCATAAATGTGGTGCACAGAATGTACCAGAGAGATAGCATATCAAGGGATGAGGTTGTGAGAATAGTCGATACATTTCCCAATCAAGGTATTGTTTGCACAGTTCTTTTTCCAATCATGATCAATGCTTCTTTTGTGTTGTTGATACTGTAAATGATTGTTACTATCGACATCATAGTTTACTTCTTTTTGTTTTTCTTTTTTACTACTATCAAAACATGTCTCTTGTTGCTTACAGAAAACGGTTACAAACACACTCAAGTAATTTAATTTATCAATGGTTGACCCCAAGGTTTGCTTCACTGGCCAAGAACTGGGGTTAAATTTTGAAACCTCTCATGAAGCTCTAGTCGCACACCGGGGACAGCTTCCATCAGATACGGCAGAAATCATGACAATATTTGCATAGTTCTTAGGCAGAAATCGGGACAACAATTACATCAGAAAATTTACTTTTTCTGCCATCAGCATCCATCAGATATTGCTTAGTTTTTTGCTAGCTGTACTGCTGTAGTACATTATTGCTGAAGAAATAACACCTGTCTCTAGTTTGTAAAATTCTATTTTTGCCTGGCAGCCTTGGATTTTTATGGAGCTCTTAGGTCTCGAACATACGACAGATCAATCTTGAAGGTATCTTGTTCCTTCTTACTTAATAATGTAAATTATGTAACCAGCCAATGCGCAAATTCTTGGTTTTTTGGCTAAAGGTTCAGGGTTCATTCTAGCTTTAACAAAACATTACTAATACGCTGGTATATAATCCACGCAAAGGATTTACTTTCATGCAAAGATTACGTCATGGTTAAGTTACACATGTATATAAGCACATTGTCTACTGTGTTCAGTTATTTGATATGTTGTCTTCAATTTTGAGGTACCTCAAGACTTCGCAGTTTTGAATATGTGAAGCTTGTAGGGCTTCACCGTTGTTATGAGTTTGATGACAAAGCTATGGTTTAGCCTTTTCCCTTATTGAGATGAGCCATACGGCTAATAGTCGTGTTCATTGGTGAATTTACATATAGTATGAGAATCATATACTTAAATTAGTGCTAAACTTGATTTTACTTTATTTAGAGAAAAGGGCATTTAAAGTATTCTTGACCACTTCAGTACTTAGCATAAAAACTTGACCACCTTGGCTACCTATTCTAGCTCAGTTGCCAGTTGTATTACATGGTTCTTGTGGTAGTGGCGTGGACTCATTTTTTGCCCCAGTTTTATCTTCAAGCTCTGGCTTGGGCAATCTTGCCGAATGCATTTTGTGGTGCGCCCTTGTTTTTCTTCCGTATTTTACTACTTGATCACTATTTCTTTGTAGATGTGCCATTCCAGATACACACTTGTGAGACCAATGCGCGACATACCACGTGCAAGGATTAGTTTGTGTCCGACCCAAATTAGAGATAGAGGGGGTTGGGGAGGATCACATCCAATCTCAATATTGATTTTGGTTACTACAAACTGTGTTGCACGCTCCAGTTTCATGATAACATGCTAACTAGTACAAGCGGACACTGGCTCCCACAAAGTGTGGCGGACTGAGAGAACACACCATGAGTATTTAGATTAGGATACACCATATATCCAAGTCCATACAATTCAACATTTCTAACTCGCACATAATATATAAATAGCTTCAGGTCATGTGATTTACTCGCACAACGAGGCGTGATTTCAATGTTGGCCGCACCCATTCTTCTCCAACTCCTTGGCTCATGCTTATTCTTTTTCAACTCTTGAAAGCTCCGATTATCTTTGTTTTGCTGACGATATGATGTGCATTAAGATCGTGACCTAGTTTGGTCCTCGAAAAGCATGGTGGTCAAGCGCCGCGAAATGGACCCTTAACATTTCTTCCACAATACTTTTCTTACTGTCTGATGAAAGACCCTGTGCATATTGTATTCCTTTCAACGTATTTGATAGTACATGATTACAACTTTTACTACGATGAATTGGTTCAATTTTTTGTCACCTGGGGTTGCAAGTTCCTCATAAGATCCTAAATTTCTGGGATTGCAGTGGGTCAATGATATTGGAGGCGTTGAAACTCTTGGAAATAAACTTCTCAGGCGAAAAAAGGATGAAAAACTTCCGGTCTTTATCCCCCCTGAGGTTAGCAAATTGTAAAACTATTATCTGCTTGTCAGACTAGTGTTTGCTATTGGATCCTTGCAGATCTAGAGAAGCTCGAATTAATGACATTAAGGCCAATAATTAAAAGATGAGATTATTTTGAATCAAATAAAATTAAATGTAATTCTGCAGTCTGCTTTCTGAACCAGGCATTTGTGCAGCTATCCCATGTTTACTTTCAGCTTTTGCACAAACTCGAGAATGTCTACAAGCCAGACAAAACCTCCAGTAAAGTTGAAAGGAAAATTGTTTACGATGGACACTGATGTAGCTATGGGAAACTTAGTTTTGTCACCTCCGTTAACAAAAGTTACAAGAAGTTTTTTGAACCTTCTAAGGACCCTCTCTTCTCTTTCTAGTGTCTAGTAGTCAGTTCACAGTTAAACTTATTGTGGAATTTGGTTGAACAGCAAACAGTGGTAGCTTTGCTGGAATCTGGGTATTCACTTCTCGAAGAACAAAAGCTGATAATGGAGACTAAACTTTCAAAGGAGTACATGAAGAACATGGATGACTAGCAATTAAATGCTTGGCAAAACTGTTGCAGTTGTCGTCCAATTTTGTATGTTCTCATTATAGTTCAGGTTTTTGGTGTATATAGCGAGCTGTATGGCCCAATCGGACATGGCTGGTATATGTCGTTTTTTTTCCTTTTAACTACTCGACTGTGACACTGGGATTAGGTTATGCGTTATTGGTTGTGGTAATGAGTTCAAACAAGGAATATAAGTCAAATCATTCCCGTTTCTATCTTCGTTTTGGCCTGTCTCCTAAATTGTGCTTCTAGCACCATTGATCTAGACTGAACTAGTTCTTAAAGCATATATCTCATTTACTTTCGTACCTTCCTACTATCTTGTTCATTCTTGTTGTTCAGTCAGATTGGTATCCTACTCAGCATGGGATATTGTGGTTCGAGCTGCATTTGGATTTGGACTAGCTAAAGCTGGGTAAAATCCAGACAAAGAACTTCCTCAGGAATCGGGTTCCAATAGTGCTTGAGCAGAATATTTGATGATTTGGACAAGTATCCCAAATCACACAACTACGATTATACCGCGATCTCTGTCAGTCCTTTTCGTGTATCCAAATGCGTGTATATCAGGTATTGTGTTTCCATTCTTACCTATTGCATCTAGGTATCGGTCATTCGTGCGTAACAAGAAGTTTAAAAGCCACTTTATTCCTTGTCCATTGGCCATTGCACATCTAAGGAGCCTTTTGCTATACTTAGTGCAGTGGGATTAGGATAAAGCCTACTAGCTCAAGTTTGGATAAGAAGGAGCAGCACTAGGAAATTTCGATTTCATGTCTTTCTTTTGTTTGAACATAAAGATGAGAAGGGATTGATGATTAAAGATTCTGATGATTTGGCAAAGGAAAATGTGAGCGTGACTGTTGATTTGTCATCAGAGCAGCTTTGCTTTATTTGATAGGAAGATTCTCTTTTCACAAGGCATTTTTTTTCATAAGAGGCTGCTTTTATGTCCGATCACACAAGCAGAATAGAATTCTGGTGGATGTCTAACTACACTGACCATGACGCTGATGTTAGACATTTAATGTAGCAAATTTTCACCTCTACACGGGTTTGTTTTATTTTTTTATTTATTTTTCATAATTCATGTCTTGTGTTGCAAAAAAATAGCCTGATTAATTTCTCTCTTATTTTCTGGTAAGTACAAGTGGGCAAAATTTGTCCTACCCTTCACCTTCTATTTTGATTTTGTCATTGCCCTTTTATATTTTTCTAGATGTTCTTGTGAAAAGAGTTTGTGTTACAACAGGTCTCTTCCATCTATTAGATCCATTGGTTTTGAAAAAGGCAACTTTGTACCTTCTATTGTGAGTCAAGGGACCGACAAAACTTAGCGTCTCTCACCACTCATGTAACTAGCGTCTCCCCTCACCTTAGCCACCATCTCTTTCTCAACTACCAGCGCCACCACTAAAACTACCCACCGGCAGCAAACACCCATCTCTCACTGCGGCCGAGTCTTGTCTCGTTGACAGAAAAGACCTATTGAAAGACGAACGAAGTCATTTTACAAGGACCATTTGTAAATTATTGAAAGTAAATGGACCGAATTGAAATTGAAGACGAAAGGGGACGACGGTTTTTAGTGGCAATGAATATAAATGCGTTTATGCTCTCTCCTTTCCCGTACCTTCCTATTTTTCACCTGTGAATACTTATATGCGATGCTGCTGTTTAGGCTCGATTGTAGCCAGTCTTGCTCATGGGATGAGGCTGTCATCCTATTTATTTTGGCACTTTCTAAACTTAGTGTATGTACAATGGTACATCTGATATATATATATATACTTCGTATAAATAAATAAACAAGGTGTTCTGAGTGAGTTATGATTGTTGAGTTTCTAATAAAATAAATAAATTGGGTCCTCAGTATTGATTAAAAATTACTAGAAGGGAAAAAAATTTCAGTGCGATCACATTTTTTCAAAAGCAAAACTTGAGTAAAAAGTGACAAGAGTTCAATCAAGTATCTTCTTACTAAATTCTTGTTAGGTTATTGGTGTTAAACAAGTGATCTTCTGGTTAGTTGTATATGGAATATTGGAATTGGGTCTAATTTGAAACGAGTCAGTGTCTTGGGCGAAGATTAAGACATTCAATAAGAGGCAAATTTATGGACCACACGTAGGAAATACAATAATAAAAAAAAAAGGGCAGGACCACCCACCAGTCATCAGAGCCCATAGACATAAAGTTCTAGTAAATATTTTTATTTTTACACTTATTTTCTAGAAGTGGCAAGTGTGCCCACTCACAAGTCACAATTGCTTTTGGTTGAAGTTGACAAAAACACTTTCTTATATGGGGGGTGTATGTGCTTGTGAGCCTCGCTTGGACTTCACCCACTCACTGATTTGAGTGCCCAGTTGAATTTCACTTGTTCAAGCAGTCCACTTGAATAAGCGTCGAAAAATTATCGGTAACGATGCGTCTTTGTTGTTTTTCAAATTTATAGCGATAATATTTTGTTGCTAAAATTTATTTAGCTACACTTTTTTTAGTGCAGAGAATCCTGGTGCAAGGAAGTGTGTGGAAATTCACATGGGCTTTGATTATACCTCATTAGTATCTTTCTATGCCATTAGTATCCATCTTTGCCACCTTTCCATGAACTGATGATTGTCTTGTAGTATAATGTGATGTACATAATTAGTCTTGAGTGGATTGACTCTTTTAGCATCAGTAAGAACATCAATTATAATCCTTATTATGTCCCCTAATTAGACCTTCATTTTGTTCATCATATACATTAATGATCGATTAACTTGCGGAGGTTGAGATATCAAAACAAACACCCCACCATTGGCCCCGCCCCCCAACCCACCACCAAAGCAAGAAACATTGCTTAAATTACCGTAAACCTATACTAAGCGGTCTCTGAAATATGAGACGACGAGTATAGTTTATTGGAACTGATCTCCACCCGTACTGGCCAAAAGCATGTATTCATTTGGTGTAATGATATTACGTGTGTGCCTAGCTTAGCTATATGTACGATCACAGCGAGCAGTAAACTCCCTTTATCCTATGTACATATTAATAATTAATACTCCCAACATCATGTAATAGTTACTGTGTTGCTTAACAAGCAACTAACATGTTTAATGGGCGTTTAGACAGCAAGTTAGTGACTTACAATAGACTGTCATTCGTTAATAATTCAGAAAAAAGTGCGAAGGAGATTGATTCGGTGAGAGGACAAGAGAAATACCATGAACTGTCTCCATGTAATTGGCCAACAGTTCCTTCCAAACCAATTATTAATCTATTTATTATATATATATTATTATCAGTCGGATGACCAATCTTTTTCACTCCGTCGCCCATTTTTTCTTGACTGACCACGTGGACCGTGTCTCTGCCGACACTTATGGCCATGCACCTTGTGCTAAGGCATGACTTTAGTTGAAATAAAATCACAGCTTAAGACTTGCTGCACCCTAGCCTAGCCTAACCTCGTAATCAAGGATAAGGACATGTTTACAACGGTTATTTCTCTTGTTACTACGGTCTGTACGGCAAATTATACTGTAGTTTTTAACAGGCTTGTCTTGTTATAAGAGGCGGTGGATCTAGATAATAATCGTGTAGCTCTTGATTGTGTCACCATGATAACAGAGCATAAAGACTTGTTTAAAACAGTTATTTCTTTTGTTATTACGGTCTGTATTAACCGTAATAATAATAACCAACAGGTTTGACTTGTCATAAGAGGCGGTGAATCTAGATAATAATTGTGTAGTTCTCGATTGTGTTGGTTTTTAACAAGCTTGTAGTACTTTTATCTTCACTTAAGTTGTTTTTCAAGATCTTTGTTTTTCGCTGAGAACTATACATGTTAGTGTCAAAATGTTACTTTTTATGGACAAATAAGACATGGACACGCATCTGATCGAAAAGTTACTATAAAACTTTCCTGACACGCAAGACAAAAAATTTTGTCAAAATTTTTTGATTTTCAATGTGAAACTTGGACACACACCCCATAAACTTTTTTGCTATGAAAGGGTAAATGGGGGTTTCCTTGCTGAAAATCATTAGCAATGTTAGTTCATGATGGATGGATGGTTAATACCTATAAACCATCTCATGGTTTCAAATTTGAATGCATTAATTATTTACTGTCAGTTGCTAATCGTCCTAATCATCTCAATTAAAGTAAAAGGTTCCTTTATGTGGTACAAAATAAAGATAAAGGTTCAATGATATGGAATTGGGACAATTATAGTTGAAGAAGGTTAAGTGATTTCTTTTTTCTTTGCAACAACAAGAAGAAGAAATAGAAGCCTGCTGTTCAATTGACACGACAAGACTAAGAAGAGTTTAATTGAAGCCATATATAGTGGTGGGTGGATTTATATTGTCATTATTGGCCCACTAATTTGCAGCCAAAAAGGTGTATTTCGTGGATAAATGATTCAAGGTTGTTTTGGTTGTGCTGCCTAAAACTTTTAGCGACACTTGATGCAAAGCATTTAATGACTGAATTTTTGCAGAAAGTATAGATTTCCTAGGAACTAAAAAGGACTTTCGCGTAATTAATAATGTTAGTAATTGTAAAAGGTATTGATTTATGAATTTACCTATAGACTTTTGTTCGTTAAAAAAGTTCCTTTCTTCGCAAATGATGCCACCTGCACAACTTTAGGATCCTAGCATCAAAAAGTTCGAATTGAACGTAATCCAAAGACTTTGAAAGCTTATAATATCCTTTTGAACTGTTTCATGTTGAGTTCTTTACGCTTGCTTCAGTTCTAGTTTTCCTTGTAAATTTCTCAATGGGGGACCTTAAAGAGATCGAAAACAATATTTGCTTGTTTGTTTTTCAGGTCACATCTTTTACTTCTCCTTTTATAATTAGTTAAATAACCTCAAATAAGGACTTGATGGGTACAATTTTCATATAGATATATTTGTTGTACATAAAAATAATTGTAAACATGTGCGTGTATCTTCTCTCTTATAATTTTTAACCTAACCATACATGAAAGTTTAAGAATTCTCAAATTAATTATAGAGTAGTCCATTAAGTATGTCATATGGAACGAAGTTCGTTCCTAAAAAAATATTCATTATTAGAGATTAATACCTTATTAAATATTCCGTCTTAATTATTAGAACATCAACCGCGTTAAAAATGCGTAACATGTGGGGTGCAAGCTTCAGAACAGGACGTGAGACAGATCATTGAGCGGCCGCTTCCGC
Organism: Escallonia rubra; assembly: GCA_033065855.1. Taxonomy (NCBI): domain Eukaryota; kingdom Viridiplantae; phylum Streptophyta; class Magnoliopsida; order Escalloniales; family Escalloniaceae; genus Escallonia; species Escallonia rubra. The sequence goes on along the minus strand of JAVXUO010002057.1, from coordinate 213,002 downwards.
AGCGGCCGATAGTGATCAAACAATTCAATCATTATATCGCCCCGTTTCGGAAAAAGAAAAACAATTTGTGACAATTGACAAAAGTTCATGACTTGCTCTCTTGCCATGTTTTCCTGATGGACATGGAGGTGAAAAAATTTTCAAACAGTCAGACCGCCCATCACAGAGCATCTGCCTGTCGGGGAGGGGGGGTGACTTTTCGCTCAATCCCCACCCGTTACACGACACCTTTTTAGATCTCCACAAAAATCGAATAACGCCGAGGCAAAAACAGGGTCACCTCTGCCTATCCAAAACGTGTCCCACTCCCTAATTTCCATCCAAAAGAAGATTAGGTGAAGCGATATTCGGATTTATAATTCATTTCTAGATTAAAGCGATTATGTAGCGATACTTGAAATGTATTTAGCGATAAAAGTGAGACTCAAGTATCGATTCTTAAAATAATACCGTCACGTCACGTGTCGGTTAAGAGAGAGAGAGAGAGAGAGAGAGAGAGAGCACCACGACTAGTTTCGTATATTAAAGCCAGCCACCGGGTTAAGACCAACCGTTAAATTCGTTTTGCTCAGCTCTAACTGGAGTGCTCTCCCTCTCTCTGTGTGTCTCTACACACACGGCTTGAAAGTTCTGTTCTGTGTGTACTTGTGTGGAGGTGGATAGATATATGTACAGGTCTGGCCGGGTTAAGGGTGATCGCGAGTCGACCCGGAGGGCACCGGAGGAGGAACAAGGTGAAGATAAAGGTGATGGATTTGTGGCACAAGATGGTCTTCCCTGTTAGGAGGGTCTGGGTTGCCGTTGCTGCCCGGGTTAAAGCTCGCAAAAACGGTGAGCCGACTCATCTCTCTCTCTCTCCCTCTCTCTCTGCTACTCTGTTTGAGAGTTGACAACATGGCTAGTTTGTCATGGCGTAGCTCTAGTAGTAGTCCCAGTCTCCCAGAACGCTTTGCATGATGATTGTACGTAGTACAGCTTTAGCGACAATAAGTTGTTGTTATACTACATCATACTTTTTTTTTGGTGCTTAAAGGGAAATTATACTACATCATACTCGATGATGAAATATCAAAGAGCCCTTTTAATTTCTTTTATCTATTTTTTTCGGGGAAAGAGAGATGGTTTCCCTATTCCAAATCAATCTTGGTCACCTCTCCGTTTAGTTTTGTGCACGTAAACCAACACGTGGCTTGGATTGGTTTGACGTCCATAAGAAAGCACTTAGAAGGTGTTGTCCGGTGACCGGAGTCTCGTGCACTGGTTAGCTTTTTAGAGTTAGGCGAATTCATAACTTGCTTTCCTTGACCACCTTGACTAAGAGAATTTTGTTTGGCGGTAGCAGGTCCATATTTTCCTAAACAAATAAGTGTAAATTGCAGTAGAGTAGGTTTTGTCAAATTGGTGTCCACCTTATATTTGAAAAGAAGGGAAGATGGAAGAGAATCAAGATATTGGGCTATTTGTTGTTGGTTTAGATTTCTGTGGGAGATTCCTTCTTTTGACCTTGAAAAGGTGCCTGAGGAATTTGATCTTTGAGTGCGAAGAGCATTATTCCCCAAGTGGCAAAATTATAAATTATTGGACTTTTTAGTTAAGTGGATGAGTCGGTCATTATACATACATATGCAATCAATAAGATCAATTTTTTAATTCAATCTGGTTCTACTAATAATGCTTAGGAAGACCATCTCTTTTATTCTTTCGAATTTCCTTATTTATTAATTTAGATTTTTGGCTGTTTGATGTCTTTTGCCGGCCGACGTAATGAAAAAAGTACCTGCAGAATATCTCATAAAAGATCCCATTACTGTGCGTGGTATGCTGCTATCACGCACGCTGATCACGTACTAGTAATTTAGTATAAAAAAAGTAGAGAGAAATTATTTCATTGATTTGATTAAGAATGATGTAATACAATAATGCGAATTTTGAAGTTCGATGTTGTATCAATTTCCATGAAACACAGAGGAAGATTGGAGCTCTCTTCTCAGGTAAAGGTAGAAATGCAAGAACTTCGATGGTTGCCATTTCTTTCAGGTTTGTAATCGGGCACCGTAGTACGAAAGATCGGTTATTACCTCGTATCGTTGAATATTTTCTCCTCGAAGAGCGCCCTCTTAGCGCTACCGCCTCGCAATAAAGGTCAGGGACAAAGGCAGTAGCACAAAGAGGGCGCTCGCGTAAAAGTTGGCCAGGACCTCAGTTTGGTGCTTTTCCCACATGCATTACTGGCCTACAAGTGGTATCTGATACCTTGATTGGTGACCAATAATTAGACCTCCAAAAATGTCGACTTTCTCAATGCCTGGCTGTGTCCAGTTTCCCAGTTATGTTTAGGCTCAAGTCCAAGTCCAAATCTGCATCTCATTTGTTGCTGAAAAATGCGTTTGTGGGGTAATTGGAAGGAGCGAATTCTATATATTGCCTGAAGATACATCGATACATACTTCTATAAGATGGCTAGCCTCCATGTTTTTACAAAAGACCAACTTTCCTTCCTTTATGTCCTTTAAGAAGAGGTCCTATGCTGCGTTTTCAATCCTAGTATGGAGATTGATACGAGTTCTTTTGGGACTTCAAAGAGGGTTAACTTTGGAGTAGCGTATATGTGTATATATGCTTGTTAAAGTTCTTCGTATAACGTATTTGTGAGTAATTCGAGCATCCAAAAACTTGTGTAGCAAAGAGGCGTTTATTGATTTTGGTTTGCAAAATGCCTAATCTGAATCTTCTTCTTTCCTCTGTAATTACGTTGATGAGATCTGAAATCAGCAAGTCTAAAACAGATTCCTCTCTCCATATGGGTGCTGTTTTGTTTAGGTGCAGCGCTATTGAAGCTTCGCGATGATATTCAAACGTGCGGATACGAGGATGTGCAGGTGATGTGGGAAATGCTCAGGAGAACAGAATCGGAGTTGATTACGCACCGCCCTAAGCGCAAGCCGCGGCCATTTTGGAGGATCTTCGTATGGCACAGGCACAATGCTGCTTCATCCTTCTCTCTAAACCAAGATTAACAAGTCAAAATGTGGATCTACATACTCTAGCTAGCTAGTAGTAGTAATAATACTAATGTCTCCTCAAGTGTTTTGCACAAGACATGGATGGCATCAGAAGTCCCTAGCCTGAGGCTAACTGTGGAACGACAAGGCATATGGTAACTTAAGTACGTCCATTGCCGGTATATAGAGTATCGCCACAATTGTGAAGTCACTTGTAAATATATGTCATGGTTTTTTCTGCCATTACCAAATGAACTCGCACGCTAGGTAGACAATCCAATGCGTTCAGTTTTGATCGTTCTATCTGCTTACGTCTCCAAAAAGTTAAAGATAAAATCCTAAGATTCGTCACATTGAATAACATAGAGCTGAGAGGAAAAGGGGTTGAACTTGATGTAAAAACATTTTCGGGGACGAACTCCAGAATTGTCCATTGCTACTTTACGCGCAGACAAGAACACGTACAATTCAAGCGAGCTCCTGCTTACGCAAACAGCAGAGAATCTTAATCGCGGGCTGAACCCATTTTACGTAGACTTGCAGCGCTCACTCTTTTACTTCTAAGGTGAGATTTGGACATCACTTCTTTTGAAAAATTATTAGGCAAAAGCTCAACTTTGGGTTACAAATGAAATGACAAAGCAAATGAGCGCTGTGTTAAGAAGGGATTACGTCAATGCCACTACTCTCATCCCCCCATCCCTCCCAACCCCTCACCCCACAAAAGAAAACACGCACACACACGAAACAACGATCATTTGAAATCATGTAAATCAACTTTCACATCTCTGTCTGATGTCTTAGTGGCTTAAATTGACTTGGTACTAGTACATTCAAGTGGATCCTAGTAATCGAATCATTTTTTGTTCATTGGGAGTCGGAGGTAAATCAAAAGGCAGACTTGAGAAGACAGCTTACAATACCCTCAACTTCGTAAAACGGGGTCACTACCTTCTCCTAACTTGTATATGGCGCACACTAGATTGCCAAAACAGAGAAAGCTCAACATTGAGATCAGCTTAACATTGGCTACTTCTAAAAGCTGATAATCAGGTTCTTAAGGAAACTACAATCCACAACATCTTGTTCTACCTCAGCTTGACAATTGTGAAGAACAAGTGATTCACCAGTGCTTCTTAGCTCAATTGTCCTTAAAAGCCAAAACGACTCTCTTGTTTTTCTGTACAGCGTGAGCCAAAATTAATCTTCCAACAACCCAATCTAACGAGTTACTTTATAGGGATACATGTGAAAGCATCTACCTCAAAATCAATTGGCTATGAGGGGAGAGGCCTACAAGGCTTATATATTGAAATGTTATTAATTATTTATCCAATGTGGGATTGATACCCGTTTTGGGGTTTATATCTCTCAACAATACATTCATTCTGAATCTCATAGATTATTCAGTTTACTTATGCTCAAGAGTTGTGGGGATTGATTCTGAGTAAACTGAATATAGAGGTACCCTTATGCTTATGGAATCATCTCTTACAATATGCTGTTCAGAAATTTCGAGGCAAAAGGTTCGGGGCCAAACTCTGCTCTCTATTGCAGTGGCAGTTTATGACCTTTGTATGGAAAGGAATGAGAGAATTTTGAGCAGCAACAAGCTACTCCAAGCTACTCCTCAAGGCTGCTTACATGCCATACAACGATGGATAAAATTTCGAGTGTCTGGAATAAGATCCCCTCAACAGCACAAAACAGAGATCTCTGCACAGCTTGGGGGATCAGCACTCAGCAGCATGATCTCTAGGGATTAGCTACAGAGTGATGAATGTTCATAGGCTATTTATTGTTAACTGCACAGACTAGTCCTGTTTTTGGTTCTTGAAATGGTGGTCTAGTGTTGGTTGTATACATGTTTTGAGCTTAATTGGAATACAAGGACTTTTGACCAAAAAAAAATCTCGTAGATTGTAGCACATAATTAGTCCGTGATGAAACTAAACCGCTCTACTTGAACAAACTTAGAATAGACATTCAGGAGAACAGAGAAATAGTTGTATGGTAACATAAGTAAACATAAGCAAGATGAGGAAATTCCAATGTTCAAATGATTAGTCTAGAGGACAGTGAGCTATCTACCTCAGACCTCTCTCTCTTAACGTCTTTCAAGTAGAACTTCTGCCAGAAAGTCGGATCTTTTCTGCCCCTCAGCCTCTTGCAGAAGGACCTTGCGGATTCGTAGAGGCGATCCTGCTCCGATTCCCAAAATATAGAAAGAGACGGGTGATGAAAACTCCAAAATCAGCGCTTCCAGCAGATCTTTAAACGCCATTGATGCAGGTCCTTTTGTTGTGTCCCATGCTGGTTGCAGAGCTGTATAAAGCTTCAAGTCTTCAACTTTACGTTTGGGGTACTGGACCGAGATTGCTTTCAGCTGTTTTAGATGTAAACTCCAGTATCTTATCGAAGTAGACAACCGCAATGAAACTTCTGCATCTCTGGTTAGATTTTTAGCTATACCAGATAAAAGTACGTGCCACGTAAATGCACATCTTCGTAGAAAATGATGTTAGATTACCTTTATGTAAAATCATATTTATCCGTAAAAACAACAAACATAGCTATTACGTTATTTTTAAGATCTTACTTTTGCTAAATTTTTATCTGATGGTATAAGTCTCAAGGGCTCTATAGCATCTGTAATATAGCTTCATGAAGAGAAAAAATATATCGAAGGAAATGGATTTTACTTGTTGATGTAGTTCATTCAGATTTAGAGTTTAAAACTCGTGTTCACTAACATATTCAAATGACAAGTCCAAACTTACAAGTTTTCAAGCAATCTTCACATAGTTCATGTTATGTAAGTAGTTAACTATATCTCTTATATTTACCATGTTATCCCACCAAGCATTCAAATTATCTAACATGATAACAAAAAATATATCTACCATTACTTGTGGATTCTCATTATATTAAGTGTTACTATAAGTTAGACAAATAAATAATTTATTTTACTTATTTTATCACAATGCAAAAATGTTTTAATCTCATCAAACTCTTGTTAGGTTATAACCGGCTCGAATTTTCTATCATCGCATTCTCTTGAGGAAATTTGTGTGCTCAAATACTTAGACCGGATGCACCACTCACCATTTGTGAGAGTGCGATATTTTTATAGTTAGATTAAGATTGAGATTCGTTAAATGAAAATTATGGTGCTCACTTTTAGGCGACATCATGAAATTCATACGTGCGTATACTAATTTTAAAAAGAATCTATGTCTCCATTTTGGAGCAAAAGTGGTAGATACCGCATCACTTTTGCTCGTTCAAACAAAGATCTCAAAGTAGGGTGTGCGACATAAAAATTTCCTACCTTGAAATTAAGCTTAGTGATCTACTATAACAACCAAATTATGATAATACAAAACTTTGCATATTCATCGTGTATTTTCTGTTTACTGCCTTTACAACAGATAAAACGCTTAAATCTACGAACGCAATTTAGGGTAAACTTGGTGTACTTTTTAGTCGCCTTTAATTGCTTTAGGCATCAAGAAAATGAGGTCTAAGACTTACTTTAAGGATTGTCTCACTTGATTTACTTGGAATAGGGTGAGTCCTCATTTCTCTATTAAAATTAACGCTGATATAGTGTTGCTAATTCTATACGATCCATAGGTGTTCAGCTTAAAAGTTTCAAAGTTATATGAATTATGACAAAGATGTTTGTTAACCTTATTTTACTTATAAAGATTGTTCAAATGAAGATGATAGTCTTTTTATTAGCGTGAGTTTTTCAAGTTTAAATTAAGATGTATTTGTCTGGCTATTGGTAAATGACCGCCATATATTCACACGTAAACGATTAGGTAAAATTCTTTAACAGTCATAAGTTGAAAGGCTTTATGATTACTATAATTCTTGCTCTAATGTGGTTTTGATCGTAAGAACATCAATGTATATTTATGAGGATGTTACCATATGAGGGGCGGAGCTACGCTTGAACGAGGGGGGGCTAATGTACCCCCTCAATTTCTGGAAAAAAATTAGTCTGCTACTTTCTCTACGACTTGCCCTACGCCAAATCTCTCACCTATTCCCAGATCCAGACAGTACACACTCACTCGGCTACTCACCGGCGACGGCCGACGGCGACACGCTGACAAGGCAGTCGGGAGTGGCTCCTGCCTCCTTGAGTCGACTCTCTCCATTGAGCTCGGCTCAGATCTAGAACGAGTGGAGCTGTGGACGGGCTGATCTGGAAGTATAAGTGACTGGCGAATGGCGACGGCGAGGCGAGGACTCCACCGGCCAAGAACCCACTGCCGGCAACGGCGCATCGACGACCGGTGACCCTTGCGGTCAATTAGTTAACTGCCTTCATCATTTTCAGATTTAGGTATTTATTTTCAGATTGATGATTGATCCTTTGCCAATTGCTTTCCTAATTTGATTTTCATATATTGATGGATTTGATTCCCTGAGTATTGAGATGAATTTGAGAAGCTTCCCTAATTCATTCTTGTTTGTTTGCTAATTTGGTAGTACGAGAGGGGGTGAGTGCAGTTTGTGGTGATCACTGGTGAGCCCAAAATAGCTTCCAAGTCTTAACCAGGCCCCTGAAAAGACGGGGCTCAATGAATTTTGGGGTTCCATTAGGTTTCCAACTTTCGTTCATGCCCCGTGAGAGTGGAAAACCTAGTACTATACCAATTTCACTAAGTGCTCTTAAATTTTGCCATGAAAATCTTCTCAAACATGTTGTAACTAACTGTAATCAGCGGCTATGTTTCGTCACTAAATACTTCCGGTAACTAGCTCCTAGAATCGCTGATCTTTACCTTTAACTGCTCGCTTTGTAACAATGGTCCTTGCTTCACTTTCTGGAACTTTCAGAGTAACAAGATGTTCTTTACAAGACCCCTTTTTAGATGGATAATTTTGGAACTACTTCGCCACATAATGACAATAAGATCTAAAGGCAACTAGGTTTTCAATTCAGTTTTTTGTTCATCTCTGATGAAGATTGCATAGAGCAGAATCATGTCTATACAGGACAGTTCCATTCTCTTCTGGCTCACTCTTTCCTATATAATCGTAGCTTGCTCCTGACATCTCATATGTGCATGAGCTTGTTGTGTGCTCTGTCAGCTGTGCACGAATGTTCATTGTTTACATATGGCCAACAAGCATGCTAATCCAATGTCAAGAAAGAAGTCATCCCATGCAAGCAATACCAATTATTCATAATTTAAGTAAAACTAGTAGTCATGGAGAATAGTATATCAGGGTTTTAGTTAACCGCCACCACCTCCCTCTCACTGGCGACTTGTGCCCACCTTATCTCCACCATTATCACTGCATAAACTACTCTGTGACGAAAGTTTTCGATAAATCACAGAATTAGTGTTGCTAGCTAGTCTAAATTCTCAGATACACGATATGCCTACACTGCACCGAAGTAGTATACTGTATTGAATTGTCACGTTGTGGTGTATAAATATGATTTGAAAAAAGTAGGCACTGGGAAAGTTTGAAGCTCAGTATATCAGTAATACTGAAGTTGAGTAGATTCAAGTCAAATTGTGACTTTAATCTTCATTCCACTATTGACTACTTGTTTCTGTAGGATACCTCATCCTGCCACTTAGCAAATGCTTTTATTTGTATGTGGCAGTAACGATTATTATATGTAGGAATTCTCTCTTTGAACCAGAAACTATTCCAACATGGTCATTGCTTTGGCTACTTGCATGTCATTTGTAATTTCACAATTATATGAGCAACGACTACTTATATTTTGATTTGCTATTGTACAAGTTATATGAATATAATCTTGTACATCTACTATAGATGTTATTTACCTCTCTTTTTCTATTTGTTAGGTTCTCCCGGACAAGCAACTGCAGATTTTTTAAAAATGTCTTAAGAGAGATGAAGGGACAAAGCAAGAAATGGATCGTTTTTTTTATTTTGCAGAAGTCATCACAACTTTCACGACAAGGACATGATGCCATGATTATACCGACAAACTTTTGATGAAAGCTTTATTGGTTTTAGAGAGGAATTATGAGGAACAAATCGTTGCAAATAACAAACTTTTTTGTTACTCCTTGATCGATCTTTCATTGTTTAAGTTGAGTTGTAGAGATAGCGTTAGACTGTATATTTTTAGCATCCCCTGGAATGAAATCCTAGTTCTGCCACTGACCATATCCATTAAAAAATGGAATAAGAATTTTTTTAAGGCTCCTCACCCTTTCTTGAAGTGAAAAGTAGAAAATAGTTTTATTTATATAATTTTGGTCAAATGTACTATTGTTTCTTTTTGTAATATTGCAATAATTGGTATAACTATTTTGCATACTAAGTGGTTGTGCAAATTGGAGCAGCAGAGTTTATATGAGAGGCGTGAATTTTTTTTCAAGAGAACCGTTGTATGATGGTAATCTCATTTAATCATGTCCAAATTGATATGATGGAGATCAATATTCATTCAATAGAATTTTGTTACAGTTAAGAGAATAAGATGGAACGCAAAGGAAAAGGGGATTGCTTGATATTATAGGCATTTATTTTCAAAATGTAAAATACATAAAAGAGGTTGAATTTAAGAGTGATTAAAATTTACAATTGAATGGCAACATCAAATCAATTAAATCAAGTGATACATTCTTGGTGTAAAAGAAATTGAATGGTTGGCTTAAAAGTCTTACTTAATTTTGGAGACAATACCCATGCATCTAGCATTTGACAATTAATTTTGAGAGAGGAACCATGCATCTAGCATGGAGAGATGAAGAGTTTTCCGTGGGCATTTATTCATAAATAATTACAACTAAGGTCAATCATGGCATTAAAAAAAGTTATAGGGGTAGTTTTTTCCAAAAAATGATTTACACCTATCTAGACTTTTATAAATAGTATAGATTATTAACCCAACTGAACCAGGAAGTTTTAGGATGGTAGCCTAAATTGAGATGTGTTGTTCCTACGATATACGAAAATAAGATTTTGTGAAACTGGTTATGCCAAATCACGATCAACAATAAATCAATTCAATAATAAATAGTAACTGAACAAGTACTTTAAAAGAGCTTCGAATTCGTTGAGCTATGAAAAAACGCGCTACACCTCAAAGATACAACAACCACCGAAAGAGTTTTGATTTAGCAAAAATTCATCTCCAATCTTACAGTATCTGCATACTCTAAAAATACATATGAAATTATGTATGTTAGGGTTTGTTTGAAACCAATTCTTTTAGGATTTGAATTTCAAATTCAGAATTGGATTTGAAATTCAATTCACTTTCTTTTGTATTAAGCTTATTTCAAATTAATCCTTAATATATATATATATATATATATATTAGCTGATCCGTTGATAGCGCTAGCAAAACGGACAGTTGCAGCGCGATCTGACGGCCAATTTTTTTTGCGATTTTTGTAATTCGTCCGCTACATAAATGTAGCAAACAATATTTTGACAAAAATACCTTCCTGCTTCATCCACTACATTATGTAGCGGACAAGTAGAGAATACATTTTTCTCTCTCCTTTCTCATCCGCTACATTATGTAGCGGACAAGTAGACACTACATTTTTCTCTCTTTCTCTCTCCTTTCTCATTAATTCTCTCTTTCCTTTCTCACGTCAATTTCTGACTTTCTATGTCCTTTTTCTCTCTTTCTCTCCCCTCTATTCTCTCAAATCTTTTTTGTTCTCTCTCATCATCCTCTCCCCTCCTTTCCTCTTACTCTCCGGTGTCATTTCTTCTCTCTCTCTCTCTCTCTTTCCTTTCTCCCATCCTTTCTTCTTTCTTCTTTCTCTCCGGTGTCATGTGAATTCTACTGTTGCTAATGTCTTATTTCATGAATCGTTTCTCCCATCCTTCTTTCTTGAAAGGTTTTTTAGTTTCTTAAGCTTGAACGCAAAGCAAACACTATTCATTTGTATTAACACGAGGCTTAGGAATTAAATCCAAGTTCACCATCTTTTTAATAGTTCTTACATTAACACGTTCAAGCCTACCATACTAAGTATCAGGAGATTTAGTAGTTGATGAAATGAACGAGGAAGCGAAACTAATATATGTTTATAATCATCAAACATTAAGCGATGGCCTGCATAATCTGGCTTCCCATAGGTGAAAGCTATGGTGAAGTCATTGATAAATGAGCATCTTGTTCTTTTCTGCCATCGCACAATCAAATCGAACATATGATAACAAATCTCACGAGTTCATCAAACCAATCCATCCTATTAGTAGGTTTGTCACTCTTCTTCACCCCAGCATTGCATCGGCATGGAGTATTCTTACAATTACCATAGCACAAAATTGTTAGGGTTACTGAGCAATTATCCAGGTATCCTATGGCCGTTTCGTAAAGGACATAGTGAGAAAGTGAAATATTAGCACAGATGATAATAGTTCAGAAACCGAGGATCATCTTTCTCCCAATGTATCCGGATATGCCCAGCACATTTGGAAGACAGTTCTGTTTGAAATCCAACCTCACAGGGGAAGCTCTTTTATGGCATGATGGATTGACTTGCGCCACAGCTTCAGATACAGATTATATAAGCTGGCCGTGTCTGCTGCTGAGTACCAAGTTTGGATGGAGGGGGCAATGACAGAAATCATGTGTTTTGAGTGGGAATCCACACCGATTCTCACATAAATGGACAGAGCTCAAGATATGAGCCCATACATTTAGCATGTCAAATTTACGCTTACCAGCTCAGTCCAAAAGTCAGCGATGTGTTCAGCCGGTATTCCAGTTTCTCCATCCATCAGCTTCTTACGGACGAACCTTGTGGATTCGTAAAGACAATCCAGCTCAGACTTCCAGCATAAAGAAAGATACCCCAGATGACAAGTCCAAAACAGCATTCCACCATATCTCTGAATGCCAATGATGATGGCAGCCTACATGGAGATGTACCATCAATCGACCTAGAGTAACAGTAGTATCAGCCAAAGATGAAGATGGCAGCTCGCATCATATTCGAGTATTGGAGCATTAATCTTCAGCCCCAACAGTATATAACATATGTTAAAAATGCTTCAATGATTAGCTTGAAATAGTTATACTGCCTGGTCCATCTCCAAAATCACGGCATGATTGACAAGACTGGACATTAGATCACCTAACAAAATGTTTGTTGCCAAAGCCATCATTATCAACATCACCATCACCATTACCACCACCACCAGCAGATTCCAGAATCATACCATTACCATCACAACCATGCAGCAGCAGCTACCACCAACCATATCCACTGCTACCATGCCTCTACCATCGCAAGAACCACCACTACGATGCCATCATTGTTGTCATCACCATTTCTAGCTTTCCAGAACCACCGTCATGCCACTAGCACCACCATCACGCTACTGGCGCCCTTCCACCACTATCAATGCCAACTCTGCCATTCCATCGCTGCCGCCACCGCCATGTAATTGCCACCATAATAATCACATCTTGCTATATGAAATGCATAGCCTTGTCCATGGTAAATATAATTATTAGTATGGACTTGACTACTTAATGTTGAATTGATTGTTTTCTAGAGTGAGCATTTTTCCAATACTCACCTAATGGACAATATGTTATGCAGAAAACTAACACAACATACCCAAGTGCAATCGTGAGGGGTTTAGAATTGACTTCTAGTAGAAGAAGAAAATAAGATTTAGTTAAATCTCTTGATTTCGAGCCTAACAACATAAAACTTATAAAAAAGGAGCATATAGGTTAACCGACTCAAATTTCTAAACCGTTGAACAGCCTCGTTTATAGAACATGCCATCTACCGTGCACAACCTAATGCACTGGCAAGAAACAACAAACTACCTGATACATTTCAAGAACTCATCCCAATATTTTCAACTAATTTGTCCAAAGCCTACGCCAAATGCTATCTTTATATCATCAGACATTTGATCACACTCCCAGCGCAAAACCTCAAAGAATAGTGATTGCCCCAAAACCTCGTGCATGCACCTTCCAGCTTTGTGCAATTAAGGTTCAAAATTGTGGATCCGTGCCACTCCATGACAAGTTGGAGCACAAGCTTTCCTGAACTCACTGAGGCTCTTCCCCATTCATGCGTAACTCGTCCAAACAAATTTTGAACCTTGCCTTTCCATTCATGTGCAGATAACTCTTTCTCAAGCATTGCTATGTTAACAAAAGTCACCTTGGAACTGACAGACCCAACTCTGATTCAACAACAAGAAACTTGCTCATGCTATGCTGTTGTTTGGACATAATTCTAGAAGGTGAAGGATACAGGTTACAAGAGGACCTTCTTTGGCACTGGCAGTTAATAAATATGTTGGAAAGTTTGTGGGCAGTACACCACATCAGTGGGCTTCTAGTCTTGGCGCAAGCAGAAAAATACAACTAGTGACTTGATAAACCTGATGAATGTTACTTAAGCACAATTACTGATATACTAACAGAAAGAGCAAAAGGAACACTTGGCAGGAAATTTTAAGGAAGATCCTTAACACAGACCTAATAGAGTTCCAATTTCAATTAGAACGAGGGTGGCAACGAATATTAGAAGATTTTGTCAGAATGAACCAAAAAGCTCATGTCTCTTCACCCACCCAAATGAAAGATAAGCTCACCGAGAAATTTCTGTTCACTAATTTACTAGTTATAAAAGAAGTGTCATGATGCTCCCACATAATAACAAACATTAATATCGCACACAACCAACATGGTGTCATATCTATAATGGGAAACTTAATATTACTAGAAGCTATGACTGCTGCTACAACAGCGCTAACTAAAAGAACGGCACCATAAAGCCAGCAGAAGAAAAGAAGTCACCAGATCAGAACTTCCATACATCAATAGTGAGATTGATAGAAACTTAAAAGTTTAATCTGCACCACGAAAAGCTTTTTAAAGGTAAATGAAAGGAAAACTTACAGCAACCTGGTCTTCATGCCAAAATTCGAAGAATGGTGAATGCCCAATAAAAAATTGCCGCCACACTAATTCAGGTTAAGTAGAGACGTGACCCAAACACACCAGATCTGAATGCCCAATTAATATAATCACCAGAGTAATAAAGGTAGACTACAGATGTAAGGCAATGACACCAGATCTGAAGACCAAAAATTAGTGTCACAGGATTCAGATAAAGATTACGAACAGACATGAAAACTCATTAGTACCTAGAATCGAAGATAACCCTTGATATGAACGAAAGGAAAAGCTTATACTCATGAAGCCTGCATACCTTTATTCTTGGTACCAAACATGCCATGACATCTTAAAACTTACAGTACACAAGAAGAAGACAAAGTTTCTGTCCCGGCGAGTATTCAAGTATGAACTGCCAAAAGATGTAATTAATGGTTAATATCAATTTTGTAACATTTTCTGATTTTTTTGATAGTCGTCAAGAAGGAGGCCTTCTTTGCCCTCCACCTAAGCTGCACAGGACTCTGCTTGGCAAACGGGTCGATTATTCAGGACGTTCCGTCATTGTCGTGGGCCCTTCACTTTCATTACATCGATGTGGATTGCCTCGCGAAATCGCAATCTTATTTGATTTTTCAAACAAGCCTAGCATCTCTTCCACCTTTAGAAAATAAAAAAAGGAAATGGGATATTGAATCCTCCAATCCAGCAGTCCAAACCAAGCTATGCATCAGTTGATTATGTACATGTAAACTGTTTAGATCTAAAAGGGCAGCCAGTGCACGAGTTGCCACCATTGCAGGATCTGGGGAGATTTATTGTTCTGATCTCTCAGCTTAAGAATCCATCCAGCAGATATCATTATGAAGAAGTGATACATAGCAATATCAAATCGAAAAATGAAAACATGCTATCAGAGTGATATAGGAACCGAAATACTCCATCACAAAATATGAATAACAGTGTCATGTGAACAGGTCATACTACTCAACAGCTGGTTGGCCTATATCTGTTCAGTATACATGCTCGAGGCCAAGACTGGAAGATAGACTGGGAAAAAACTAGATCCTTAAGAAAACTGATACAAAATCTTCCAAATATAAGCCGCTGATGGAGGAAGAACGAAGCAGTATGTAGTAAAACTATTAGAAGTCATACTAAATTACCTTTGGTCTTGCCACATGCATATATCTACTTGCATACATAGCATTATTAAGGAAGTCAGAAGCTACGAAATGAAGGATGAACAAAGTTGGGGTGTCAAACGTCTGTCTTGAAATGGAATGCTAGAATAATCAGATTACAAGCAGGGGAGTAAGAGTGAAAACAATGATCACATCCTATTCACTCTGACTGCAGCACTTTGGGACCACTTGTCGTCCTTAAAGGTCAACCCTTAGATACCTAAATCCTGTCCACACAGTCATTTCCACTCCCGTTTTTGGCAGTCAGATATTTGAGACTAAGCACTCTTGGACCATTGTTGTTCCATATGGCGTGTGCACCAGCAACGACTAAATGAAGAGGAAACTACAAGCTACACTCTATACTTAATAAGTGAAACTTCACAATCTCACACAACGGTGAAACTATTTTATGACAGGAAATACCATCCTGGCCACTTGACTACTTACAGAGCTCACTAAGAATAACAAAGCATTACGAAAGAATAAAGTTAAAAAATTGTCCTCCAATACAATATATCATACTGGAAGAACAGAAAATTATCCGACTACTATTCCCATAAAATCAAAATTAAGCAACTGAAGAGCCTGTGCTGTTAACATGTGATTCCAACTAATGCTTACTGTTAAAGGTACATACACGAACTCTTGTATCATGCAACTTCAAGCTGTCACTAAAGTACGACTACACAGATTATTCCTGCAAAACTGTTCTAAGTTTCCTCATTGACTCTAAATTACAGAAAAAGCGGAAAATATGCAGTGAGAGGATGTTTTACTCATACAACAGTGCAACCAAATATGGGCATTTTCTTCAAGTCCCTTTAATTGGTTGCAGATAAATGTGGTGATTCTGACTAAGGAAAGCTCAGTGGCAGGAGAATAGAAAGTGATCCTGCTCTGATTCCCAAATTGGCACTAGACAGTTGTGGAAGAAAAAGCAAAGCATCAAAACCTGCCAAAGGCCCAACTGAACTGCACTGCCCTTGATCCAATAGTGATACATTAAAACAAACAGGGAAATGTCAGGCTCACACCACACTTTCATTCCTCATATGTGTGTGTACATATTTTCTCGAGCAGTAAGGGCCAGTCTTCCCCAAGCTGCTGGGGGTTGAGCTCCATCGCAACCCTGAAATCTAGCAAAGATATTGGGCAATGAGGTCTATGTTCTTGCATAACTTCCAAAGCTAAACTGCTACTTTGTATCTGATAATGATGACCCGGTCTGACACCATTAAGGAGCTTCAAATTATGGGTACTGTTTTTGGTTTGCTCATGCCCTGATTGCACTGCCACAAGTTCAACACATGACTTGATTAGACTCTTCAAATAAGCATCCAGCCCACTGTTTAATACCTTGGCGCAGTCCATTGACACCCCTTGAAGACCCTGTGTTGCAGCAATCTGCTCCACGCGTTCCCTCAGCGTCACAGTGTCCAATAAACCGCCATTGTTGAACATGCTAACACCTTCGCTGCCACTTGCCAAAGGCACTGCTCTGCGGGCCCCACCTATGCTCCCCAGACAACATGGAATCCCAAGTGGAGCACGAAGTATACCCCTAGAAAAATCCTCTGTCCCATTATCTTTAACTAACAAATCAAGTTTGTCTTTGTTATGTACAGAAGCTGGACCATCTGGTGATCGCTTTATTGCTGACAATTTAGCAGGGTGGTGACATGAAACTTCACCTTCCTTCTCTAGTGGCTGCACGATTCCTTGATGATGCTGCAATGGCCTTCGAATATCAGGCGCACTTAAATCCCCATTCTCCGAAATAACATTATAATCACCAGAACTTGCGATTGATGATTGTTGAGAAATCAAGTTTGTCCTCCCATTTGGTTCAAGAGCCTTACGTCGATCCCCAACCCTGCGATCACGATTTCCTGTTCTGGCCTTTCGCGGTGATAAAGGCAGAATACCCCCATTCGACAAAGCTGACTGGTTCAGCGCCTGTGTTATAGTTGGGTGAGACCCATTTTGCAGGTAACCATCGGCTGGAGGCTCCTTGATCCCATCTACTTTTGTAGGCTTTATAACTTCAACATCATAAGTGAGTGGTGGGATTTTTGCAGTACAAGCATTTTTTAAAATCGAACGAACAAACTGATTGTGCAGTGGTATATTCTCTCTCCCAACAATCCTCAGACATAGCTTATTGAACTCAACCTTGCTTAGCTTTAAACTCAGTAGTCCACTCAAGTAACTGAAATACTGCTTAGACCTTTCTGGCCCAAGTTTCCTCACTATCTCAGCTTTGACTTCAGCAAGATTGACGCGGGAATGCTGATGTGGCGGTTGCATTTCTCAGTGCATTATTCCTCCATACACACAGCAATTCTTTTGACTTTCCCCCAAATCCCAACTAAATAAGGGTTTTGCTCCACTTCCAAAAACCCATATCCCATACGAGCTTTAATCCCTTTGAGTGGAATCCTAAGAACACCACGAGAAAACCCATCTTCGAAAATCAAAACTTTATCGTATGGAGATTGGAGGAATATAGTTAACACTTAAGAACCAGAGAGATCCCAGTTCCTAACTAACTCTCCCTCCAAAACCCAATTACTAGAAATTTTGAAATTTCAACCCACCAAAATTGAACCCTAAACCGAATCTCACCTATAATACAACAAAACCCTCCAATTTTACAGTTGCCGACTCCAAAAACCCACAAAAGATAATACCTCCTAACTCCAAGGAAACCTCAATTTATCCCAATTGGCAAGCTCGGAGCATAAATAATAGTCACCCAAGCCTCAAACAAACTCAAATGCAACGAATTGGAGTGAGTTAGCTTCCAACGGCTAAGTTCCAATTCTCACTCTGGAGAAACAGAGATAGACACAAAATTGGAGGCTTACATAGAGAGAGAGAAATTGGAAGGCTGACCTTATGCAAAACTGGTTGAATTTCAGATTTAGAAAGAGTGTTCACAGAAAGAGACTTTGTTCGTCGCAGCCCATGTAATGACAACCAGTTCTTTCTTCTTCCATTTGTTGGGAAGTTTGCTGCATTTGCTTTCTATGTATTGAAATGAGGGGCAATTTCAATTTTCGGCGCTGATATTCTATCTCTGGAGATTTGTCTACGGCCGGGTCGAATTGAGAGATTGAAGAGGCTTCTCTGTGTATGAGTGTCTGTCTGATCGCTCCTCCGATACACTTTGTTTCTCTCTCTACTTTCTCTCTCCTTCCCAAACTCTTTTTTTCGTTTTTGTCTGTATAGAGCGAGATTAAAAAATAAAAAAAGATGGCAAGTTTTTTTTTTATAAAAAAAAATCCTGAGAAAGTTTTAGCAACCTTTTTAAAATTCGCTTCATTTATTTTAATTCACGAAAGTTTTTTAGTAAAATAAAAGAGAGAGAGAGAGTTATAGAGAGCGTTTCTATAGATCATCTGACACCGTGACAACCGAAACACAGGTAGTCAAATCATCTATCACAGGTTCCTTCAGAAAGGAAATTGTGTCATTGGTCTCGGTTTAACATAAAATGAAGATGGAAAATTTAAGAAATTTTGTCAAAACCTTAAACTATTTTCTTCAAATTGCAACACGCTAAGGATATTGCTACTGCATGACCAAAGGGTTTTTAAGTCTGTGATAAACTCTCACCCAAGTCGGCTTTACGTTTATATGAGAAAGTGAGGATGCGTGTGAATCCCTTGTGAACTTTGAGTTTTAGTTTTCAAACAAAACTAAACCTTATGTTGGTTTTTACTTTTACAAAAACAGATATGTGTTTGGTTAGCTAGTTTTTATTTTTGAGTTTTCTTCATTATTATTATTTTTTTCAATTTTCCTTCAATCTTGACATTGTCTTTTCTTCTCCTATAGGACACTTCCCGGCCACCTCTGAAGCACCGGCGGAGGTCAATACCACCCCGTCACCATCAAACCACCACCACCATTACCTAACCAAATCACAACACCACCACCACCATAAAACCTTAGCAACAACTAGGCACATAACAAATCCGCTTGCAGACTTGACATAACGCTATAAATTTGACATCGACAAACTTTTCAATAACATAAATTTTCAGTCATTCAATTAACCCATTTTTTTCGCACAAAAACAATCAACCGCCCATCAACTTTAGCACCATCTTTTACTACCTCCATCATTCATCACCACCTGATCTAACCACCATTAAGTTCCGTTACCACCGAGTTGTTTAAACATGAAGACCAGTCTATCACCATCAAAAGTTTGTGATTGGTCAACGAATCAGCCATACCGTATTTGCTTTTGCCAGTTGGTGGAGATGGTGAGTCAAGTGGTGGTGGGTTTAGTCGTGGTTGTTGAAGTAGCAGAGATAACATGGTGGCAATGGCAACAATTGCAATGGGTAGTGGTGGTGGGTGGGGTGGTCCCAGATCTGTGAGTGCGGTGGCGACAGTGAGCAGATCTGTAGATGACAATGCGGCGATGGGTTGAGGTCAGGTTGGTTGTCGGAAGCAATGGGGTTGTATTGGGCGGCGGTAATAGGTAGTCGTTGCAATGGTGGTTGGGGCTTAAAAGGTTAACTGGTGGGAGTAGTGGAAATAATGAAATAAGGAGTGGGTTCTGTAAAAATGTGGATTGCAAATTACTTCTAATGAAAACTGAAGGTTAGATCTCAAAACAAAAACCAAAACTGAAAATCCAATTTTCAATGTGGAGTTTTTAAAACAAGTCTAAATTGACAACTAGTTTTAAAAAAAACTAGGGGAAGTGAGTGGGAGAGCCAAAACTGTATGGTAAATGAAAAGTAGGTTAAATTAAAACGTGACCTAAGAATGATTGGATTTTCATAAAATAAAAACTTTGTCAAACGTGACCTAAGAATGATTTCTACGAGAAATAGAGAGCCTATGCCTAGGTAGACCGGGGGGGGGGGGGAAAATTGAATAAGTAACAAATGAAAAGTAGGTTAAATTAAAAATGTCAAGCAACCTCTATGATATTACTAAAAAAAAAAAAAAAGTACACAAATAACAAGTGCAACCAAAGTATTACAGTAGCATCAAAGCAAACACCGAGTACATAACAACTATTAAAATAATGTATGGAAAAAAAAATTGTCAAGACCATCATTAGCAGTCGATCGGCCATCAGTTGCATACGAGTCGAAAGGGCTTAGGCAACAATTATCGCTTGTAGTCGATGGATCAGTTACAGCCAAAATCTCTACCAATCCTTGGTCACCGAACGATTTTCAAACTTAAAAAAAAATATTTTGATAATGTTTGAAAACATTTGTCCTAAAACCAAATCAAGATGCCATCTTGAGGAGGAAGAAATAATGCATTGCTAAGCACGTACTCTAAGAATCACCATCACATTAGTAGGGTCAACACATGCATATAAACCAATAAACCATAGGTAAGGAGAAGGGGAGAGATAGAACCGAAAGCGGAGGGAACTATAAGGAATGGCCATCCTTCTCACAAACTCTATATGACGATAACACAGTGAGTTTATATAAAGATTGGAGCTTTATGAAAGCCAAGCTTAAAGATTGTTTGATTAATAAATGTAGAGCAATGTGAGCAAAAGGGTTTGAAAAAGAAAAACTTGGGTTTTTGCATTTTCGCGGAAGTAAAGAAACCCGTCTTTTGGTTGAGATGATTTTCAAAATCCTTTGTCAAAAGATTCGCACAATATTAGTTAATATATGCAACAAGTAAAGCAATATGCAAGCAATTTGATCTTTAGCGACGAATTTAGATACTTTTCAATTTTAGCTAAGATTGATTTTTTTTATTTTATTTTATGGCGAAAGCAATTTCCTATAATTACTTTGTGTTAACTAGAAATTGTAGAAGCTATGCATTCATTTGGCAACAAAGAAGTAAGAAAATAATGCAACAAAGAGAAGCATCGAGGTAAGCAAACCACAAAGAAAGCGATTTGTCGTTGTTTGTCAAACGGTGGCGTAGAGGAACTCTGTGCGCCACTCAGCTTGGCACGCACAAACGGTTTTTGCCAAACAATCACCACTATTCACAAGCAAGAATGCATAAATTGTGTAAATTGAAGACAAGAACAAAAATGGTTCAAGTTGTTGTATTACAAAGAAGGGAACATTACACTGTTGAAATAGCTACATTACATTGTTGCATTAGAAGTGGTACAAAAAAAATTGGATCGTTTCATATCATAATATCATTATTGATTGGGTTTTTTCGGCTATTTTCTTTCTCTTTTGCAGTTGTAAATCTCCGCCAAAACTTCTCTCTCTGTTTCACCGGCCTTTACGAAGGTTGCCGATGATACCTTCTTTAATGATCTTCCTCTTGATCTCTCTATCCCTCTCCTTTTCTTATTGAGCTTTCAGAGAATCAAACCACCATTTCAATCTCAAAACATATGTAAACGCACCAAAATGAAAACTTTATACAAATTCTAGCAACTTTTGAGTTAGTGCAATCAGAAACGAACAGGACAACAATAACTCATCCCATTTTCTCTAAGTGGAATTAGTACATGCCCCAAAGCCTAGTTGAGAGGCAGCCCGCGTCCTCCGATGCTTCACGCCTAGTTGTGACGCCTAGCTCGCCTCGTCCAACGCTCCGTTGTCACCCCACCCCTTTCACATCTGATCACCATGCAACCTAGACTGTTAGTAGTATAGTCTGTCTAATTGATCTTGTGTGGAGAAGAGCAGAAAACCATATATATCTCCTTCAACATCCTAGCACTGAGTAGTATCTCGGCAGAAACGGTAAGCAAAGGGTAGCCATAATAGACATGAAGAAGTCATCTTCTAATTTTCAAATTCTAGTAATTACACAAGTGAAGAGGACAAAACCACTTCCGACTTCTTGTTGGAAGAGTTGTGATTTCTCCCCAGTAATACTGCAAGTAACAAGTGCATCATCTAACAAGTTGATTTAATGTAAACAAAAACTTACGCCAAGTTCAATAAAATTGGACAGATATCTCAGAATGAGTCCCCAAAAGTCAGAGTCTCTTCTTTAGGACATGGCTTCTCAACTGCCACTTTGAAAATCCCATTCTCGCACTTGGCTATAATCGCTGACGAGTTGCAGTTCTCAGGTAAGCGGAACTTCCTGAAAAAGTTTTGTGGTGCAGGCCGCCTCTCGTGCTTGATGTAGTTGCATACTTCCTCCTCACCAACTTCATGCTTCCTCTTGCTTTGGATCACCAATAGGTTCTCAACTATAACCTACGAAACATTGAGCAGTTCATATAGCTTCAATTACAACGCCGAGATGTGAAGAACCCAAAACCATATGCAAATGGCAAACCACGACACTTCCATGTGCAATTATTAAAATCTAGTAGTTTCTCTAAGCCAGACCTTCTAGTACTAATTGCTAAAGAATAAGATAGAAATAGTTTTAGCACTAACTTGGGCCAGTCTGGTTGCCGTCATCCTAATCATTTTTTGACATCCAACTCTTTATATCCATCATCTTAGAGGAAACTATCAGCGCGACTTTAATCATAAGGTTTGAGAAACAGGAGGATCTTGCGGCCAGGATGGATATATTGAATGGACCAAAAAAAGGTTAACATATAACAAACATGTCCCGATCTAAACTTGAAGACTTATGTTCCTTCAAAAAGATGCCTCTTTGGTCATCAATTAGGGAATATTGCACCCAAGGCAAAAGTCTAACTAAACCTTTTTGCAGCCAGGAACATAATCGAGAAAACCTGGGAACGTGACTGCAATGGCCATTTCTTTTGTTCTACGCCGTTATTTCTTCCTTCAAATGCACAAGAGTTCAAGATTTATTCAACATACAAACTTCAAAGATAGGGAGACCTGACATTGACAATCACACGTACACACTTCTTGATCAATATTACTTGGAACGGACCAAAGCTAAGCATTATGATCCCATCAATGTACGTACACGACGGAAGACGGAGAGATAAAATAGTAGTACCTTGATGTCAGACTTGGAAGCCTGGAACATCCGTCACAAGATCATATCCCTTGCGGGTACCAAGAATGTAAACAGGGATGCTCTCACTCCTGGATTCATTGAAAGAACCGCGGAGCTGCTTGCCAGTTGGAAAATCATACAAAGTCAAGTAGATAATTTTTGTCTGCTGCCCACTTAGCTTGCAGTCATTCCATCTGTCTCATGATTCTGTTATCAGTTGTGAACCCTCGTTTAATCTAGTGCTTTTGCGTATTAACACACACTCACTGAAACTATCCTCAAGTTCTAGAAATGATCATTTCATGCAAGTCATTATCCTAAACATGATCATCATCTATGCCTCTATCTCTTTTTTCCCATTCTCCCCTATCGAAGCACATGCTAACATTCAAGTTCTGTTTATCTACTTCTTCCTGAGTGTCTTGCCACAGAAGTACTCGATTTATAAATTCTTTTACTTCAGAAGAGAAACTCCAGCCTCGTGGTAAGCCCATCTTTGCCATATATAAACAAACTTGGAAAGATCTAGATCAAGGGGTCGTGGATCCTGTAAGTAGGTCTTTTTACTGTTGCTGGAAACCCCATGTTAACCTAAGAAAACCCTCTAAGCTTACCAAAAAGAAATCAGCATAGTCCTTGGGATTGTATCACATCAAGATTAGTTCATGATTTACAGTTTCATCAAGTCAAAATGGATAACAATAACATGAGAACGTATTCATTGATGGCCCAATTTCGACGAGGAAATTTCAGAAATCAACTTAGCAATTGTCATTCAAGTAAACTAACCTCGAGGTTCGAAAGACAGATTTTCGTCTTTTGGTCCTTGTCGGGCAATTGGAGACCCTATGATTCGATGAGTTTTTTGTATCTGCGGATCTTTGAGTCCAATTCGTCGTTATTAGCCATCCACAGGAGTTCTTCTTCCGTGCAAGGCATGGCTGACAGTGGCTGCTCTGCCTCGGTCGTCTCGTCGCCATAATGTTCACCCTGAGACAGATCCTCTAAACCTGGTACGAGGTACGTTCTTGGACAAAGGAACATCACATTAATGCGTGACTCCACTTCCAACATCATGAAACGACGTGGAATTTGGTAATCCTGGTACCTTCTTGTGACAATTGAATCTGTGCAGCAACAATCAATAAAATAAAATGTGTCATTTCTCCACAAACACTTGTTCACCTTCATACAGAAAAGAAACGCGATGATGGTTCCGCCATCATAATCCAGACAATAAACAAAATGTTGGGAACGGCTCTCTAATTGGTATTCATAAGAACTGTACGAGATATCTCAGACTTTATGCTCTAGAAATCGTTAGACGTTCTGAAAACATGGTAGCTTGTTAAATTTATCAAGGATCATCAATTTTGGAAGGTGAAGCACCAAGACTTTTGTAATGCCTACCACCTATATAATATGAAGGAATGAAAGTGCCTCGTTAAAAAGAAAAAAAAAACAAATAACATAAATATATGATCATATGCATACAAAACCTTATATTATGCGAGCGAATGCGCAATTCACCTTAACAGCTGTTAGTTTTCACCTTAACAGTTGTTAGCTTCTTGTAGGCAGAAATGTATCTTCCTACTCTTGGTTCACCATGGCACCCACATCATCCCCCTCCCCCTACCTGCCCAAAGTGGACATCATCGTCTACACCGAACCACCACAGCCAACATCTTGCACCATTCCATCACTGCCAAAAAGAAAATTTTCCACCTGTGGATGTGTAGAAGCTGAGAAGTGAGATTAGAGAATGAGAAGTTCATTACCCACCACTCAAAGTCTCAAACACAGATCTGTTAGAGTTTCGTGTACTACAATATAAAAAACACGTAAAAACTAACAAAGTAAGCGGATCTATCTTCACCCGCTACAGTCCTAATACACAAAGTAGGCAAACTAAGATAAATCTAGAGCTAGACACAAAGTTACCTACCTAAAATAATATCATCAATCAGAGGACGACACGTGTCACTTACGACTTTCGCTCAGACTTTGTCAATTACAAAATTAGTGCTTACTTTATTCGTGAATTAGGGCTTTGCCGTCGGTTCTAATTCTACTAGGATGCTAACATCGATGCCTATATAAAGGGGACTTTCCTGTAATACCCCAAAAAATTCTTTTTTTTTTGTGCGAAAATTTTATTTTAAGTAAATAAGTTTGTGATAATATTGAGAAAATGGTTGATAATGTTTCTGAATTTTCGGTCGAATGAATGGTGGTTTCATTCGAATCAAAATGGGAAGGGTAGTGATGTTTTGGAATAACTGAAAGATTCGGTCGAATGAAAATATTTTTACTTCGAATGAAAATTGGTTTGTTTCAAATAAAAAGATTTTTGCTTCGAACGGAATGTCTTTAAACTCGTGAAGAGCGAGTACTGAAGTTTTCATTCGAATGAAAAGTATTCATTCAAATGAAAACAATTTTCGGTCGAAATGAAGAAAAAAAAATAGTTTTTATTCGAGTTTAAAAGTTTTAATTCGAATGAAAACATGTTTTCGGTCGAATTGAAAAAACAAAATTTGAAGAAGCATTTTCGCGTATGCTGGATTCGGTCGAAGGAAAGTATTTCTCCTTCGAATGAAAACTTAAATTTTTTTGTCTCATATAAATAGTTGTCTTATTTCCTTTCCAACATTTTTGTTCTTTGTTTCATTTTCCCTTGCAGTGGAAAGAGAAAGAGGAGAAGGCTTGGGAAGCTCTTGAGTTCTAAGGTAGTGCTTAAGGATTTGTATTCTTAAAGGCTTAATTAAGGTAAGGAAATTCGTACTTTTTGCTATGGCAAGGGCTATACCTTTTTCAAATATGAAAAATCATTGGGGTTGATCAAATCTTTTGTAAAGGTTTGTAATTTTTATTAGTGTAAGGAATTTTATCGCTTTTTACTGTGGGAAGGTATTTTCGAAATCCGAAAGTTTATGTTTTGTCCAATGTCGTTCATCTTTATTGGTTCACTATTGGTTTGTTTAACTTTTGCTTTCGTTTGTAACATTGCGTACCCTTCTCCATTTGTGCCTTGATGAGCACACCTTTACATTTGTACATTTGTGACCGTCAATTTAAGATTGACATTGATTATGTTGAACAACTCTCAAATTGAGAGGGTCCTTTGGACATATGTTTGTTATGCTAGAGAGCCAAAGACTCCTAGTATGCTCCAGTAGCACACATTTGATGTTTGTATGTTTGGTTCGACATTTGGGTCTTATGACCATCATAATCATCGTATGTTTATAACATACCCGGCATATAATTGACATGTGTTTTGGGTTAAATGCTTAACGTTGCTCTAATATTCGATAGTAAGATATGGTTTGCTCTTTTCCATCTAATATTGTCATTCGTTTCTATTAGTTTCTGCTTGATATCTTGTTATTCAGCTACCTTATTGGGCCATTTGAGCTCACCCCTCATATTTGTTTGTTTTGTCCTTTGCCACAGGTAATAGATGTTATTAGAGACGTGGCATGCTTGAAAAATTAGAGTATCGGTTTTGTTAGCGGAATTGAATAATGTAATTCATTTTGAGAACTTTACCCCGGATATGGGTAATTTGATCCGAGATTAGAATTTGTAATGGCTATTAGCCTTGCTTATCATTTCGTCTTAGTAGATTTGGAAGAGGAAAGATTCTAATTAAGATCTAATGGAGATATTTTGTGTAATACTCCGAAAATTTTCTTTTCCTTGTGCAAAATTAGTATTTTTTTAATAAATAAGTTTGTGATCTTTTGTTAAAATTAAAAAAATGGATTGGGATTGTTTCTGAAATTTTCGGTCGAATGAAAGTGGTTTCATTCGAATCAAAATTATTTGATGTTAAAGTTTTGGAGTTTGAAAGATTCGGTCGAAGGAAAATGGTTTTGCTTCGAATAAAAAATGGTTTTGCTTCGAATGAAAATATTTTGCTTCGAACGAAAAGTATTTAAATCATGTAGAGTGACTTTCTGAAGTTTTAATTCGAATTAAAAGTTTTAATTCGAATGAAAACACATTTTCGGTCGAATTGAAAGAAGAAAAAAAATCTGAAGTTTTCAGTCAATGAACAGTAACTTTCAGTCGATGAACAATAATTTGAGTCAATGAACAGTACTTTCGGTTGAATGAATAGTACTTTCAGTCGAATTAAAACTATTTTCAGTCGAATTAAAAATGTTTTCGGTCAAATAAAAGGTGGTTTCAGTAAAATGTAAACTATTTTCGGAACTTGATTTTGTCTTGTATAAATAGCTTTCTTATTTCCTTTCTAGTCATTTTGGGGAGTTTGTTTCCTTTTTCCTTGCGGTGGGAAAAGAGAGATGAGAAGGCTTGGGAAACTCTTGAGTTCTAAAGTGGTGCTTGAGGATTTGCATTCTTAAAGGCTTGATTAAGGTAAGGGTTTACTTTTGAAATTTGAATCAGTGATGGGTCAATCGTTCATGTAAGTCCTTAGTTCTTTTTGAAATCAGAACTTCTTTGAATTGAGTTAAGTGATTCTTCTTCTCCCTTTACTTTGAACTTTGTTATGAATAACTTGTTCTCAATGCTATGACTTGTGGGAATCAAATTCTGTCGAATTTGTTTGACCTTAGAAATTTTCATATTGATATCGTTCGTTTCAGTGATTAATGATTTTTCATTATTTCATGAACTTTGTATATTGTTTGACATGTCTGATACTTGATAACGGTTATCTTGAGATTTTTGTTTTGGTAACTTTATGAGCCATGTCACAGTGTATGTGACTCAGTGTTATTAAAGGCGCAGGCGCACCTAAGGCGCAAGAGATCCCTGGAGCCTAGGCGCAAGGCGCAGGCGCGCGCTTTTTCGAAGCGAGGCGCAATATTAAAATAAATAAAATAAATAAATAATAATACATTAAAATAATAAATTATGTTTAAAAAATAAGAACTTGACTAGGGTGAAAAGAGACAAAGTGGCAGTAATGGTATTCTACTTGCTACATCTTTCTATTGCTTGTAATGGTTTTTTATACACAACCTTTACCATAACCTAAAAACCAAACCAAGAGTGGTCCAATGCACTGAGGCAATAAAATTGAGAAGAAATAATAATTCCGATTGTAGGCCCAACATTGAGATGGGAACATCTCATACATTGATTGAATTGGTCCTCCCCCATCAACTTTATATAATAATAATTGAGATTGTAGGCACAGTTTCAGTGCCTTCAGCAGCCAAAAACGAAAGGGGAGAAAAAAGGAAAAAAAAAAAAAGGCAGAGGTGAGCTATCTTGTAGCCATTGGATTCTTCTTCTCTCTCACACAGGTAGAGTGGATTGCAGCTGGTTCATGTGGATACTTATCCACAGCTAGCTCTCCTTAACAAAGGGGACCTGCGACTGCGACTGAGGTGCAGGTGGCTGAAGCAGCGCCAACGACTGTGAAGTGCGTCAGCGAGCTGCGACGGGTACGGGAGATGCTCCGGCGAGCTGCGACTCTTCACGGGCCGACGGCGACGAACTGAGATTTGGGTCTTGCCGTCTTGGGTCGCGACTCGCGAGGTAAGAGACCGTGAGAGACTGAGATTACGACGGATCACGGGCCGACAACGACGAACTCAGATTTGGTCTTGCCGTCTTGGGTCGCGAGGTGAGACTTGAGAGACCATGAGAGACTGTGAGAGAGCTTGGGTGAAGAAAATCATAAAGGTGTTTGATTTGGTAAAGACAAACAGGAAGCTTGCGCCTAGCTTGGCGCCTCCACCGTCGCGACGCGCCTAGCGCCTTGGCGCCTGGGCTCATGAGGCGCGCGCCTCCTTGAATGCGCTGAGCCTAGGCCTAGGCGAGGCGCACCATGTGAGCCTAGCTGCGCCTAGCGCCTAAGCGCGCGCCTAGGCTCGCTTTTTACAACACTGATGTAACTTATTTTCGACTTACCCACGTGGATTGGAACGTGAGCTAGTTCAGCAAGAATTGAGCTAGAGATCGCGATCTTACTTTCTGAACCGACCTCAGGTGTCAGTAATGACGTATTGACCACTTTCTGAATGGCTCTCCAGTGTATGTATCCGTACTAAGATATATTTTGACATTTGATATTTGGTTTGACCTATGTTCAGTCGAAACTGGTGTGCCTTTGAAATCTTGTCTTTCAGATATAGTTTGACATTTGAAATTTGGTTTGATGTCCGTTTCGTTGAGACTTTTGTGCTTCCGAAATTTCGCTTCTTATATATTTTTGTTTTTGTCTGATTGGTCCTTTGGGCGACCTTATTGGGCATTTGGCTCATTCCCTTATTATTTTTCCTTTCAGATGATCAGTAGGTGGGATTTTGTATTTGAAGGGCTAGTTGTGTGACAAAGAGTTAGCTCCTTTATTTCAGAGCTAGTATTGACATTTAAGTGTAACAACTAAGACAAGTTGGCATTACTTAGGTTTTGTTTTGAAACTCCGTATTGAAAAAAAATTTGGATTGTATAAAAGCTTTGAGCCATTATGTTAGATATTGATGTATTTTGGGGATTATTAGTGCATGTTCTGAATGACCGTTTAAGAGATTTATGATATTTTAAGGTTTTCTGTTTTCGTTTGAGAGACTTTTGATAATTTTAAGATTTACTCCGAATTCCGATTATTCGATCGTTAACACTCTGGGAATAAATAATTTTCGGGGCGTTACATTTTGTCGCTAATGGATTTGATACTCTGCCCTACCTTTATAATAGTTACATTTTTTATATGTTCGGATCTTCGTTGAGAACGCGTCCGGACCCTCGGGTTCGGGGCGTTACATTTCCCAGGTGCACAAACAACTATTCACGCACATACATCGTGCTTTCATTGCTCAAACTCCGCTGGGGGGGTCACTTTTTTCTGTCTTTAGGGCCATTATTACAAGTTGTGGTTCCCGATTAACTTTTTAGCAGCAACACAAAGAAACCTATATACTACGCAACTAAGCCCTCTTTTCTGTTGATTCTGCGAGCAACCTGGATGTCCTTAGGCGTGATGGTGATCCTCTTGGCGTGAATGGCGCACATATTGGTGTCCTTGAAGAGACCCACCAGGTTACGCCTCTGTCGCCTATGTGGCCACGACTGAATCCTTCTTGAAGTCCTTGGCGATTACCTTGACCGGTCGTGGAACTTTTGAATCTGCCTCAGCGCCCCCGCCCTAAATTGAACCTCTGCGGCTTCTTATGGTGATTACTCTGACCAGTTGTGGTGCTTTCCTCTCTCATGGCCCCTTTTTTTCACCCCCCCCCCCCCCCCCTCTTTCTTCGCGTAAAATGAAAAACTTGTAGCGTAAGATTTATACATTAAATAAGCGTGCAAGTAAGTTAAATCTGATTAAATAATTTGGTTGACGAACGCTTGTTCAATCGTTAATTGATTAATAAAGCATAAATTAAAAAAATTTCCAAAATTAAAACAGTAAAGTAAAGCGTACGTCCAAATGGTCCTAATCCTTTTGTCTTCCACCCCCCAAGCAGGTGATGGTTGCTCGTCTTCTTCTGGACGACACAATTAAAGATCACAAGTGAAGTAGGGATGGCAATGGGGCGGGTCGGATGCGGATCTTATTAAATCCGAACCCGCCCCGCTAGTTCAGAGACCCCACTCCGCCCCGCCCCGCCCCGCCCCGCCCCGGCACCGGGTCAAAATAATGGAATACCATCCCCGATCCTAAGATAATTTAGGAGCCCCGATCCCGCCCCGATCCCGCCCCGACCCCGCCCCGATCTGGCCACAAACAGAAGAAGAACAAGGCACAATTACTCTTGAGCACCGCCGGCACACACTCGCCGTTATCACCCATCACCAACAAATGGAAAGAGGAAAGAGAGAATTCAACAAAAAAAAAGTAACGGTCCAGCGCCTCGTCGAGTCGTCGTTGCCGATTCGCCACTCCTATCGCATCGCCTCGTCGCAGAGGCCGCAGATCCAGCGTCCCTTGAAGCTCTCACGGACGCGACGTATCCGCAGCTGTCGCACTTGGCAAACTCGGGGCCACAACCAGTTGCGCCGTATCTGCTGTTGCGCCGTTGCCGTTCGGCGTAGCCGCATCAGGAGCTTCAATGGTGGACTAGAGATCGGTTATTGGCGGAGATAAGCGTCGCGAGGCAGAGAGAAGGTGAAGTTAGGTGGTTGGTCCGTGGAGGCCGTGGCCGTTCGGCATATGAGCTTTGAGAGAACACAGAATTGAGAGAAGATGGGGCGGCAGAGAAGAGAGGCTGAGAAAGAGAAAGGTTTTGTCCACTATTTATATTATGAGATGGACGGCTGAGATTGCCTAGATCTAGGGTTAGGATAAAAACTAAACATAAAACATATACAGGGCGCGGGGCGGGGCGGGGCGGGGCGAGGCGCGGGGCGGTTAAACTAAATACCAAACCCGCCCCGTACCCGCTGCGGGTTTAAATTTTAAATACCATACCCGCCCCATGCCCCGGTCAAAATCAA
This sequence comes from Escallonia rubra, assembly GCA_033065855.1. Lineage (NCBI taxonomy): Eukaryota > Viridiplantae > Streptophyta > Magnoliopsida > Escalloniales > Escalloniaceae > Escallonia > Escallonia rubra. The sequence continues at coordinate 181,581 of JAVXUO010002057.1, read as the reverse complement.
AATAACCCGCCCCTATCGGGGCGGGGCGGAGCGGAGCGGATATCCGAGGGTACGGATTTTTTTGCCATCCCTAAAGTGAAGTACTTGACCAGTGGCAACAGAAAGACCTGTCCAGAGGCACAAAGTAAGTTAAGTTGCAGATCCGGGGAAGGCTTATCCTTCCTTCTTAAAACCAAAGGAGATTCTCACACCACCCCCTCCATGCCTTGGTTATATATATATTTTTATTGAGAGATCCCTTCGTTATATCATACTTATGTATAAAACTAGTACATCAGTAAGCACTCACACGGGCAGCTGGCCGGTGTCTTCGGTTCCACTTCAACCCATGGAGAACTTTCAAGGTTAGAGCAAAATCAATGCACAAATTCCCATTTTATGCTAACTTTTCACAGCAGGAAACCTGTGTTTATCATCTGTTATGTGACATGTTGTGCTAGATGGCGCACAAGAGCATCTGTTGACAGTGGACGTGGATCAAAACGGGTTCGAAACTGGGAAAAAGATTCAGGTGAAGGATTTGACAAGAGTTACAGACAAGGGTGTTTCGATTCTGAGCAAGGTCAGTGTGGACATACCAAAAGGTGCCATCATGGGGATCATAGGGCCGAGCGGGAGCGGAAAGTCAACGCTGCTGAGGGCGCTGAACCGGCTGTGGGAGCCTCCGTCCGGTACTGTGTTTCTCGATGGTGAAGATATATGTGATCTTGATGTATTAGGCCTTCGCCGCAGGGTTGGGATGCTCTTCCAGCTTCCTGTTCTCTTTGAAGGTATGTTTCCTGGATTCCCATCTTTTTGTAGAGTTGCTAAGGTACTCACACATGATCGCCATTTACCCACCTACCTACCTACCCAATTGATCATTGGTCCACTTAACCTGATATTGGTCCTAATTCGAGTCTTCAGGAAGATGCCGAATTCCGATTAGGATTTCGTTGCTTTAATTTTGAAGAACAGCCAATATGCTGTAAATCTCAAACGTGTTTATACGAAATTCTTTCAGCTGGATGGCAAATGTTTTAAGGCTCATGCTAAATGACACTAGATGTGCTTATTAAGGAAATGTAAGAGCATCAAAATATGTGATGATGGGGAAGAAACTAGCAGGAATAGACTTTTGATAACTGCAAGCAGTCCTTCTCGCGACGAATAGTTAAACTGGTCAGGGGATTGATGTGTTTTGGTAGGCTTTGGCTGAGGATGGGAATGGTAATCTTCAAGTGTAGAGTCATCTCACCTTAATGCTTTATACATGCCCAAACATAAGATAAGTTAGAGGTAGAAAAGATGGAATTTCGTGGGACTAAGCTGGTTCTTCTGTTTGATTATTTTTACCCTTGATGCTATTCGAGGAAACATAGGGAAACTAATTAACTTGATTTAACTACTGATTACACACTGTGAAATGGATATTGCTTCTACAGGCACAGTTGCAGATAATATACGATATGGACCACAGTTGAGAGGGAAGAAGCTAAGCGATCAGGAAGTGTACAAGTTGCTTAATCTTGCTGACCTCGATTCCTCCTTCTTCAGTAAACCTGGCAGCGAGTTATCTGTTGGTCAGGCTCAAAGAGTTGCTCTAGCTAGGACCCTGGCTAACGAACCAGAGGTAACCCCAGTTTATAAAACTACAAAAAGCATTTCGTTTGTTGATTTCATGCTTTTGAACTATCTTAGCATTTGACTTTCAACCATCTAGTCATATATCAACATTACTCCTATTGTAGGTTCTGTTGTTGGACGAGCCGACAAGTGCTCTGGATCCCATTTCAACACAAAATATAGAAGATGTCATGGTAAAGCTGAAAAAGAACCGGGAAATGACTATTGTTATGGTCTCTCACAGCATCAAACAAATCCAGAGGATTGCTGATGTTGTGTGCCTTCTTGTAAATGGTGAGATTGTTGAAGTCTTGAGACCTGATCAACTCTCAGAAGCCCAGCATCCTATGGCACTAAGATTTCTTGAGCTTAGTTCTTGAGTTTCTTCTGTATTGTATATTTCTCTTGTTTCTTGTGTGGGACTTATCAGCAGCTAAAGGCAAAAAAGGATATGCGCATTTAGCTTCTCTCAAATTCACCCCTTAATTTCATGTAAATAACAAATACTGCTCCAATTCATGGTGTTTGAAGTGATGATTTACGGAACTGGTCCTGGAAGGGCTAACTAGAGTTCCTAGTGATCTTCATTATGGAAATGCAATTTGCTTGGATAAAGCTAAACGGAGTTGCTTCATTTCGGCGTTTCCGTTAGTTTTTTTCAAGTTTCTTTGTGAATCAATGTGTATCTCTGTGCATTTGTAAGGAAGAAGATTCAGAGCAGTTTCAGTCTTTCAAGATATGAATTGTCATTTTCATTGGCGAAGTACTGCATACAACTTACTTTACTAGGTGATTTCTATACCAAAACAATTTCACGTAGAAACTTAAACCAAAGTACGAACTCAAAGTACAAGTCGAGACTAGATCTGCCTCCCCTTCCTATTAAATAATAGGTCAAAGAGAAGTAAAAGATAGTATAGTCAAAACAACACCAACGCCAAGCCTGAGTGTGCCACCACTGGAAGAGTCATTGGGTGGTGCATCTGCAGCTGGAGCATCTGCAGCTGGCGCATCTGCAGCCGGAGTATCTGGCCTTGGAGGAGTAGCAGGTGCATCTGCAGGGGAAGGCGTGTCAGCCATTGTGGGCGCTGTTGCATTCGAGGGTGACGGGGCTGTTGCATTAGACGGTGATGGGGCAGGAGGAGTTATTTCGGGGGTGACAGATGGTGTCGGGGACGTGGACGCTGGCGAAGGTGCCATAGAAGGAGAATGAGAAGTTGAGTTATCGATGCCCGTGGGTATAATGACATTACTGATTTGCAACACAGAGACATTATAAGGCTGTGCGGCCACTGACTTAACCAAATTAGCACCTAGTGTGGCACCTTTAACTGCAGATCCTATTACAACGCTTCCGGTGCTCAAATCGGTCACATTCAGAAAGCCTTGTTGTCCGGTTGCTTGGCCGCTGGACTGGAAGAGTGTGGTGAGGATCTCAGTTTTGTTTGGTAACTTCTGGAGCTTCTGCACATCGTAGTAATCAAGCACTACGTGAACGCTCAAAATATTCTTGAGCACGTTCGCTGGCCTTCCCGATATGGGAGATAGGGCGCTGTTCTCAACCACGAGGACCGTGATGGTTCGGCGTGAATTAATCTGGCTCGCCAGTTGGGTTTGAGTGAGGTAGTCATTGAAAGTGCTGAAAGATGGGTATTGGCTGAGTAGTCTGGTGATGTTGAATGCATTGCCGCAGTAGAAGAGAAGGAAGAAAGAAAACAAGAAAGAACTCTTGAAACTCATATCTGCAGGTGTGTCAAATGGAGATATGCCATAGAGGGGGGTGAAAGGGGGGCTTTAAATCCAAATGAGTGGACTCAAAATGGGCATTCGGTTAGTAGGATGAGGAATGTCTCTTCCGCCAAATTTGGAGGAACTTTTCTTGGCCAGAAAAGAGAAGAGAAAGTGGTCAAAGCTTTAGGGCCAAGAGCCATTTATGTAAGGGATTTACCAAACAGTTACCTAACCGACTGCTTGAAAATCTCTGGAAGTGGTTCCTCTCAGGTCATTCCTCAAAAGACTGGAGTTGAGTTGGTCCTAAAGAAACCATGTTGTCTTCATTATTTCCGCTATACCGTACAGTTACCCTTGACCTCCAACTTGATTCCTAAGTTTCCTGTCAACCCAAAATTGGCATTCTTATCTGAGATACATAGTTTCAAGTAGGATCAAGTTGTCTGTTTTGGATTAACACGTTCTATAACTTCCAATTCCCGTCAGGCCCCATCGAAACATAGTCTCTATTGTTCGTAATAGCATCTCCAAGACATATTTCATAATCATGTCATCGGTAATTATTCAAAATCAATGGGGATATTCCCGACAAAGACGCATGTGGATGAAGAACAGCTTTTACTTTATTAATATCTGTATTGATTGGAAATTACAAATTTGGACTTGAAATCCGGTGGTGCTATTAGTTATGTATGAATAGAACTACAGAGTAAAAAAGAGGAAGAGAGACGCTATTCTATCTATTGATCTCTCTCATGTGTGTGATGTGTGAGAAAGGGAAGAGTATATATGGTTCTGTATGGGCAACCTATAAGGGCTTGAACCCATGCCTTAATGCAGCTTCCCAGACTATGTCAATCCTTTGGACATCGATAGCCCCAACCTCATTGTGGCTCCAACCTTCAAGGAAATGAACGACTCCACCCGCGTGGCAAGCATGAACTACACCTCTTTCCATAGTGTACTGCTCCCAACATTCCAAAAGTTAGAACAGAAATACTACAAATGCATAAGGATCGACAATGATATTGTGGTTTTTACTTCTTTGTCTTCTATAATGAATTTTTAATGTGAATCCAAGATGCAAGAATTAGAAGAGAAAGAAGGTAGCAAATTTCTGGATATAGCTATATTGTGCTAAAGCTGCGTGTCTGGTTGGCTCAATTATCTTCCACTTTCGGAAAATATGGTTTGGTAAAGTGACTCCTTAGTATCAAGAACAAAAACTACATCCTTCATTCCCAGCTGCAGCTAACCAGTTAGGGTAAATGCAGTTCTCTCCAGCTTTTACTTTCAAGGTTGTACTTCTAGCTTGTGACAAGAGTATGAAATAAGTTCCATTCCACTTTTGATCCTTCCCTTCCTTTTTGTCCTTGAGGACTTAAAACAGTACTAAAGAAGAACACATAGGATGGAGATGTACCTCGCATGAGCCAAGTCCCTCAACATCGTCAGGAAGTCTCATGGCTGCAAGCTTACCATAGGTACAGTCTCTGCGGAACTGGATCATAGGTGGAACCACAAACTGATGGAAATGTGTCCCTGGTGGAGCCCAACTCTGCTCTCGCGGGGTAGCCCACTTACCCATAATCCATGTCTGTTAGTTTCGACAGAAAGTTGAATAGCATTAGCGTCTCTTGAATTGTTAATAGCCAAATTTTACAATGGAAATCACATCAGTTCACTTTAATCAGCCATTGCCTCTGGCAAATGTTTGCGTCGTGTTAAAATTGTTAAATATCCCTCTGCTCATCTTATAGCACTTGAGCTATCTCACGATGTCAAAAACTAAAATTGTGAGATTCAAAGCCTGCTCATCTAATACATCTTCTCTGTGGAAATCCGAATTGTGAGAGATTCAACTCCCACTCCCAACAAGTGATAATTACACAGTGGCGAATCAGTCGACTCACCCTTCTCTTCTCTTCCATAGAGTCGGGCTAATGGCAAGGCAGCCACTTTCATGGCACCCAAAGAGGGTTCCAGTAGGCATCTTTGCTCCCAATTCTAGAGAGGCTGATTCCCAACATTCTCTTTTCTTGCGGACAAGAGGCCATTGGAAATATGATTATGCACTTTATCTGTATCCCGTATTCATTCGCTTCATATATAAATCAATCAATGCACTGATTTTTGATAGTAGTACCTTACAATGTTTGGCTGCTTGACACTTGGTCACTTGAACTAGAAACTGCTGACAGTCCTCTGGGGCTTCCTTTTGGATAATTCTAAATCTCTCCGTCGATTGAGTAAGCATCTGCATTTCAATCAACCATAATATAACTGAAGCTCGTACAGTTGATGCATAAAAATCATTCATAATTCTAAAAGGTCATCTTAAATCCATCATGATGCCAAGACACATTTAAATGCTCACGTATGATTTTCAAGCTAATGCTCGACTTGTTTTATCTTAACCACATGCGAGTTCTCCTCCCAGCTATAGATAGCTGAACTAGATAAGATTTTAACAGTAAGCAAATGAAAAACTTCCACTTGAAATTCCGATCGTGCCAGTACGCTACAGTTATTGATATGCTCATTAAGGTCATGCAGGATTCAAATTCTGAAGCATGGCTTACCAGGACCCTAACTTTACGACGAGCTAGATATAGGGTGATGGCCCTTCCAAGCTTAGACGTAGCCCCTGACAAGAAGACTTCTTTTGCATCTCGAGGGATTTCATTTAGAATTACAGCTGCTGTCAAGGTGTTTCCATGGACCACCCGGACTTTGAGATTAGGGTGCTTGTTGACAAAAAGAGTTCCACCTCCATTCAGAGCTTCATTCTGCAACAACAATTATATGCCACAACATTTTAAAGTTGGCTTCCAATGAAATAAAACCTGAAGAAAGGCTAATACAGACCTTATTCAAAGCGGCAAGGCTAATGACCTTGACACCAAGTCTATCAGCCCTTAGAATGGCTTCTTCAATGTGCTTGTTTATGCCCTCCGTCGCAAATGGTAGAAAGTACTGCAAGGTACAATCTCATGATTGCTATAAATTCTTGAATCCTATTGGGTTTTGGAAAGTCATGAAAATGAGTGATGCTATGGCATACTAGTCACTTCTTTTCTCCCCGAAGTTTCATATTGCACTACTCAATCTAACGATGCTTCCATGGATACTCAATGAAATCATGTAGCATGTTCAGAGAGAAGATTCAGGGAGCTACAGTAACAAAATGCATGTAAAAATTCTAATCCTTATGAACCTTCTACATCATTCAAATTTGGACACTTCTCATCAGAAAATAAAGTGAATTCTGCTTCGTGGGAAGTACATGACCAGTTGACCTTGAGTGATCAATGTGATTAGCAAATAGTAAAGGGTAGTATGTTCAGCTACCTGGAAACCGAACCTTGGCACAACCCATGTCTCGTATAGATTCCCCCTAAGATTGTAAAAACTGAACGAGAAAGTTTTTGACTTTGCCCACATGGCAAGCATCACCAAGAAAGTAGCAGGCCACATTACAATCAAGAATGGCCTTATCGTGAAAGGTGTTGAGTTGAATGACCGGAAGACGAATGGAGAATGCAACGCGGACATAACATCAACCACATGTGCTAGGAACACAAAATGGGGTGCCCTTCCCTTTTTCCCTTCAAATAACAATGGAAGCACGTGAAACAATATACAAACAAAAATTGGCAAGTTTTAGTTTTGCAGCGATTAGACTTCAAATTCTTAAGCTCATATTGCAATCTACAACCGTTAATACAAAGAATTGTCTGCTTATATTGATCACTAGAAAGTCGTTACTCTCATGTTATTCGTAATATTCTTAAAAAAGTTAATGGGGCATGGATTGTGTCAGCTGTGCAAGATATACTAGCTAGCATGGGAAAGTGAAAGTTATGTCACGATTATCAATCGAAGGTGTTAGCTGCACATGTCGGAACTCGAAATTTAATTTTTTGAAGACTCGACGGATGCCCAAGAGGCTGTTTGAGATTGATTATGAAAAGCAGATTTCAACTTAAATTTGAATCATTTTTCAAAATCAGATTTAATCTACTTTATGCAGAATCAGTTTGTTGTTTGGCAAAATTAGCTGTGAACTAGCTTAAAGTTACAAAAAAGTGTTTGGATAGAAAATGATTAAATCAGTTTTGATATGGCAAAATGACCATAAAGGACAGTACATAAATAAAGTTTCTAATCCATTTAGTGAAGCAATGTTAATATAACTTTTATTTGAAAGTAACTACAATATACGAAAATTTTTTATTGAAGAAGCTATTTTCAACCACCTACAAAAGTTGTTACTTCTTATTCTGAATTAAAAATACCAACAATCTCACATTAGTGCTTATAGTACGATAACTTATCCAAATTACAAATAAAGTCTACCTTAAAAGTCACACCCAATAATTAGTTAAAAGGGTATAAAATGTCTTTTTGTGAAAACATGGGGATAAGATGGTAAATTAAATGGTCAAACATGATTTTGACTTTTCAGGATTATGGATTTAATCAGTTTTTAACTTTTTAAGCCAGATTAAATCTTATAATCTCGTTTGCCAAACACTCACACACCTGATCTAATCTAAATTTAATCAGGTTTGATCATCCCAAAATCAACCCCAAATACCCTCTAAGATGTGTTGGAAGGACCGATCCATAAACAGATACCCACCTGCATTTGAACTTATATCTCTGTGAATATCCCAAGAGAAGTTATTTATTGTTTTTCCCAATGCATCATAAAGAGGCATAAAGAGGCAGAAATTGGTCCCCATATCAGTATGGTGTATGCTGTGGTATCTGCGAGTCAAGCATAAAGAACTTTGTTATGATATGTTCTGAGTTAGCTGTCCAAGAGCAATCCAACCTAAACTACTGCTTTCACAAATTTTAATACACTGGTCTATCACGGCGAGTTAATAAGGTACGAAGCTGAAAAGTTAGATTTTAGAACTGCGGTGATACCAGCGATCAACAGTTGCAGTTATGGAGTGTGAAGGACACATGAAACAAATGAACGGGGGAAAATGGCTTCCAAAAAAATATGAATATATGCTATCCAAAACCTGCCCAAAGATCTTGACACGAGCAATTGTGCATCAAACGGGCTAGAGATCCAATAGATTTTTGTTGGCAATATTACCTATTTTTCCAGAAAACACTTTCTTGATGTATCACTAAAAGAAAGGAAACACTTTCTTGTGGCTTTTCTGAGAAAATCAATAACTGGGATTTAACAAATGGCGAATGAATAAAGACTTACGTTGGTGTATAGATAACGTATCTAAGAAGTGGAAAGTTATCAAAGAGGCGACGAGGAATGATTTCAATGTTGCTATGCCCCAAACATCTGAAAAAATCGAAGGCCAAAACATGGATGTACAAAATGCCTATTGATCCATATCCAATCAAAGTAGTCCCAATGATTGGAACTCCTATAATTACACACAGTATTAACTGTTCCAAAAACGTCGCATGCCCAGCTGCACCGGAAAAGGAAAAAATACAACAGGATTAGCCAATAATTCCAACTTTTTGTTTTGACAAAGAATGAGAAAACTCAGGAAAGATGAGGGAGGTAGATTGTCCATTGCCTTGTACCTGTGAAGGGATTTGTCACTTTAGAGCCATGGTGTAACCAATGGTAATGTGAAAAGAGATAGGAGGTGTGTAATAATCTGTGCAGACAATAATAAAGTGGCTCTGCTAGCCCCATATGGAAAACTAAGCAATAGAAAAACCCTTTTAAGTCCCAGAGAGGAAGATTGGCTAGGGAAGGGAAGATCAAATAGGCCATTGAAGCCACCAGTGCTTGAAGAATGATAAAATTATCCCTGTAAAAAGATTGTGATTAAGGAATTACTCCAAAACAGATAATCAAAGAACAGTCCTTAAACAAATGAGTTAAAAACAAAGCAAAATACCAATCCCATTCGCTGTCGATTTGCTTGAAATCTATGCCATCTTGAGACACCCGACGATTACGAGTAAGGAAAAGCATATTAGTGTAAGAGCTCCATAGCTGATAAACAAGAACTCTTAGCATGCATATTGCGAGAATGTGCTTGGACCAACTCTGTCCATAGTTCTCTTCCCAAATTGTTGAAGAAACGAATCCAGCAAGCAATGGTCCATATAGCAAGTACTGTTCCATTCCCATATAAGCATATCATCAAACACTATCTTTTGCATTAACACAATCAAAGTGTGTACGGAAAATATTTGAGTGCAGAAAAAAACAATAGCCCAAGAAGAAGGTACGTATGAGGGATAAGTGCATGCCTTGAAACTACCCAAGTGCTCCCATGGCCAGGCAAACAAGAGGGCACCCTTTTTTCCTGGAAAACAAAACTGTCCATCTTCTAAACTTTTCCTTCCTTCAGCTCTACTATTCTCTCTCTTCATCCTATCACTTTTATTTATCAATTCAAACAAACAACATGAGCTCAGCTACCCTCACATAAAATGAAAGAGAATAACAACAAACGCCAGTTAGATTACACAATATAGAGAAACTGGAAAGAGAGAAGCAAAACCCAGCCTTGAAATCACCTCCCTTCTATATTTGGCTTCAATCACGAATATTTAAACACGTAGATGTTAGTGTAGATATAGCTCGCGGTTGTCTTTCTTTATCAGCAGAGTTTTCTTGAAATACTCAGCTTGCTAAAAATTTGACATAGGCCAATCTTTGCAAAAAGCGTATTGAAATACAACACGCTGGGGTGTAGCTATCAGACAATTGCTAAAACAGCTGTTGGTTGTGCCTCATGTGTCCAGCAAACAATAAATTGCAAGACGGGAAACTTCAAAGATTGTTGGGACGCATTAAGATTTGGATTAATGCAAATAGTAATAGTGGGTTGTGGTTGGGATGTGGATGGTTTTGAACTTTGCAATTTTAATAATAACAACTTGGCTTCAGGCAATGTTTGTTTTACTAGCAATTAGCGGGAGCAGCATTCATAAAGTTTGTGTGGGTTGCGCAAGGAACCAAAAGCAGCCACTTGCACCTAACACCCCTAAAAGCTGGAACACTCTCTTGCTAAGTTTTCCCACGGAATGCTTCGAGAACGCTAAATCGTCTCGAGGCATGGCAAGTTGGTTGGCAAAGTAGACGGATGGAGAATTTTGTTCGCTCTAGTTTTTTTCCTTCTTTTCTTTGGATGAAACGCCAAGACTAATTTATTATCAAGAGTAACGTGAAGGAGTCAGGATGGTCTTGATTGGTGAACGATGTCTTGTTCGGACGAAATTCGTCACGAGCACGACAGTGAATACTGTTGGTAATTGGGTTTCACTCATTATTAAGAAGTCATCTTTGACTCAATTTTTAAATGGGTTTCACACCATAATTTGGTTAGGAACAAATTGATTTATGTTCATCTATTGGAGTAGATGATCATAGTATATTCACAAGTTTAAAACAAATGATGAGAAAATTGAAGTTAAAATTACTTGAAGAGAAAATAGTATCCCATGTTGAAAAATAAAGCTAATGATGTCTTCTTATAAAACTTAGTCTTAAGTTAAGGATTGGACCCTTTGGGGATACTCATGTTTTGTTAAGAGGGAGGACCTAGGTTGGCCCAAGGTCCACAACATGCGGGCACCGCCGGCCCGTCCTGGCCGTGGCTTGGGCCCATCAGGCTTTATTCTTTTTGGGACAAAAATATTTTATTTATTTATTTTCTATTCCAGAAAGTTGCAACTTTTCCAACGGCTGCAACCTTTTTTGAAATTCTGTCTGTTTTTCCTATATCTCCGAAAGAAAGAGTTATGCATTATTTTGGTTCACTGGGTCTGAAAATTTGGAGTGCTCCTATTTCTAGACATTGTTGTCGTTATATCCTCGGAAACTTTTGTCAAAACCGTTAGCACTATTGTGAAACGAATAAAGTCTTTAAGGACAGTGATCAAATTTACGCCTCGGCACTTTCATTTTCTGTTTTGATTTTCTGTAGCGAGTTCGAATAAAGTTATGCATTTTCTTATACTGTTTATTTAGAGGTATTTAGTATTCTGGATGTTACTATCGAAACTGATTTTCTGCACAAGTATACACAAGCAATTTTTCCCATTACCAACTATGGCTTGGCAAATGAAGTATCAATTGTATAATCATGGTAATTTTCTTGTTTAGGTATATGGTATTCTGAAGCTGTGTTTAGTTAAATGAACAGCAATGAAAGATTATATGATACCAGGTTTTATTGTACCTTAAATTATTGCTACCTAAGACAATGCAAAACCCACAAAATTTGACTTTTCGGTACCAAGTGTTTGGTAAATGGCTTGTGTACACTAGGGGACCATTTTCTATGTGAAGTAAATGACTTGTATACATTTGGGGACCATTGTACTAATATGAGCTCTAAACCACCTCAATTGGGGGGGTCATGGTCCAACGGCCCCAATCGGGGGACTAGTCCAAAGAACGTGAAGAGACTTTCGATGTAATCCTCTGTTTTGTGACAATTAACTCATACCTTGAATAAACGTCAAATCTTTCGCTTTTCTACAACAACTATATATAGCTCTTGAAAAACCTTTTCCGACAAAAATTGCTCGGTCTTCCATGTTTCACATTTTTTCGGACCTAAAAAGGTGAATGTATGTTTTCCTCCTGCTGTTCAATAAAGTACTTACATTACTATTCTAAATGGTGTTCTATGTTCTAACAATTTTACCATGTACATTAATAACGTAGATATTTGTAGGGGTAATGATTTCAGTGTTGTCTCACTTGCCTAGGTACTACTAAAATGGCTTAAGCTAAAGTTAGGCCCTTTGTTTTTGTTAATCAATTCATATTCGTACTATAAACATTTTAGCTCCAAATATGTGTCCGCTTAACCAAACAAATGAACTTTTCTAATGACAAAAAGAGTACACCCACCTTGCACCTTTTTGGACTAAAATATCCAAATTTCATCCAAATAAACTTGGTGAAGATATGGGTTGAATGTCTCTACCCCGCCTAGCTAATTTTATAGACAACGGTTGTTAAAAGCTAAAATGAGCCGAGAGATTCCTTGCCCGTTCTTGGTTTAGGCACGTTGGACCATTCGAGAACCTGGTTTAGAAAACAAGCAAGGCTATATTTCGAAATAGAGCTTCACCAAAGGTTAGCATGATTTCATCGTGTCCTGCGATGAAGGACGAGGACACTACAACATTTGTCTGCTTATATTTTACCGTCACTTTGGAAAGTTCGCTTAATTTCTCAAGCAATGTCGATCCTTTTGGGAGATAACAACCACTCGAGGAGTATTTCATTGTGATTATCCATCGCACTCCATAGAAGTTATTATCTTCTAGTGACTAGTGAGGAAAAGGGAACTATAGCCTAGAAAAACGGGAGAAAAGTCTATACAGTGTGATTGTATTTATGGTTTGGTGATAAGACATTATGATATTTGAATTACGTTGCTAAAAGTAATTTGATCGGGAGATATTTTGATTCATTAGTTCCTCTTTCGGTGACAAAATTTTGTTTTACAAAATTTTGAGTGGCAATTATCATAAAACTTCACCGACCATTGTGAAATCAATGGCATCGCTTTGTTACTAAACGTGCGACAAGAAGTGCCACAAGTAAGGTTGAGTGGCAACTTTTCCCAAGCTTTAACCAGTAACCACCATTGTAAATCAATGGTAGCACTTGGTTACTAAAGGTGAGGCAAGAGGTGTCACAAATGATTTTAATTTGCAAAATTCACCATCATTGTAACTTGTTCATTTGAAATATTAGATTTTTTAAAAATACGTCATCAATTACGTTTTTTTTACTTTCATGGCATTTTTTGACCAATAGACAGCGAATTAATTCTTTGGTTAAAATGACGTGGCTATGCAGTACTCTCAAAGGTTTTTTTTTTAAAAAAAATTATTTGTGGGGGGTGGGGAGAGTTGGTGGTTCTAACTATGAGTTGGTGGTTCTAAATTATTATTTTTTTTTTAAATACGTCATCAATTACGTGGTTCTAACTATGAGAAGGTGTCACAACGGTTTTTTTTTTTTTTTTGACCAACTACAGGTTTGACATTTCAGTAATATCTTACTAGATCACGGAAGCCTTCTGCTCTTTTTGGTTTTCCACTTAATAGTGTCGATGTAAAGCCAGAGAGTATTAAAAAGTGGGGTTAGGAAGATTTTCCTCGCTCTTTGTAATTGTTACTCTCTTTAAAATGCAGTTCTACCTTAAAACCAAAAGAAAAAAGAAAAGTATGAGTTCTTTTCTATGTACAATGAGTTAAAATGCCCTATTCCCCGAAAAGGTGAAAGGAAGTTTGCCAAGCCACTCTATAGGAAACCAATTCATAGGCCAAAGAAATTGAGGAGGAAGTTTACTAATGAGGTTGAATTAGAAACTGGTGTTTCCAGAAAGGGTACGGTGATGACTTGTGCTAGATGCTTGCAAATTGCGCATAATTTGATGAACTACAAAAGTCCACTGCACCTTAACTCAAGGATAGGCAATATCATAATGGAGACACTATTGATAGTGGGACTTCAAATCAACAGCCATCAGCTAGACTTGAAAAAGATGGGGTAAGTGATGAAGTTTACTGTATCTTTCTTTTGTTTTTGTTCGCATGTAGTTGCTGCTAACAAGGTTGCTTGTGCAGAGTGTAAAAATAAATGCTAGTAGTTGAGAAGTGAATGTCAGTGGAGTACATAAGGGGGTAAATGCTAGAATTAATGATGCAACATCAGTGGGAGAGACACAAAATAATAAGCCATCATCAATAATGTTGAATTTAATTTAATTTAATCAGGCAAATTATCTACATTTGGCTTGAGCTTGATCGTTTACATTTCTGAGTCAATACAGGGCAAGAATGAAAAGCTAGCAGCTAAGAAACATACTTGAGTGTTATGTGGGAGGTTTTCTACTAAGAAGACTGGAAATCCAAGATGGCAAGAAGAAGAAGTTGTTATTGCTGCTGTTGTTGCACATGCCACTGCGAGTTGTGAGTGAAGATGCTACCAGTAGAGCAATGTTTACTGTTGTTGCTATTGTAGCCAAAAAGTTACCTCATGTATGGATACATGTTGTTGCAGACTATTCTGAAGGTAGAGCTTATGGGAATGAAGCGGCAAGATTGGCTTTTGTTAAAACAACAAGAGAGAAAATCATGCTTGAAGCTGCTTTAAGAAGAAAAACAATTGTTGAAGCTGCAAAGAAGAAGAAGAAGAAGACTTGAGCTGCAAAGAAGACCTAGGGTTAACTTTAGGTTTTGTAATTTGTAATTGGATTGCTTGATGCATAGGCTGGTGGAATACTTTATTTTGATTATGTAAAGTCGTGCAGTGAAAGCACAAATCTTTTTGGCAGATTGGAGTACTTTTCACCAACACACATTTCTTTGGTATAACATCTTGCAAACAAGATCCTCAAACATTCAACAGATCACAAGAGATAATGATATGATTTAAAAAATAATTTTTGAAAATAATTTTTTAAATCATATCATTATCTCTTGTGATCTGTTGAATGTTTGAGGATCTTGTTTGCAAGATGTTATACCAAAGAAATGTGTGTTGGTGAAAAGAAGAGCCAATGAAAAAATTGAAAGAAGCAATTTACGTCTATGTTGTAAACTATTAAAGTTGTTATGGTATACACTCGAGATTGATAGTTGTTTGGACTTTCTTACTGATTGAGCGAAGAGTAAAAGACTAAGAGACATTACATTTGCGCATTCTGCAAGAATAGTTTGGCATTCAATGGTGGAACTCGAGTGCATATGCACTCCAGTTCATTTTGCTATTCGTTATGCTTCTTCTGCTCTTGTTGCGGTATATAGGTATGCATATATAGTACGCATTTTGGGGCATATACAATACTCTTTATTCTTACATGTATAATCTTGCTTCATAATTACAATACATTATAAGATGCTTGGTAAATACAATTACTTAAGTCACTGTACAAGTGAACTTAGAAGCTTTGTGAGGTTTCACCTTAATTTGCAAAGATTTCTCTTTGTGGTAAAGGTCCTTGTAATTTCATTTCACCTTTAAGAATTACATCTAAGGAGGAAATCTTAACATGAAATCCTAGTTAACTCATAATCATTTCCGCAATTCCCGAAGTGAGGCATAACAACCAGTTTCTTTATGACAAAGTGGTATAAGCTTGATCCATTGTTCAATAACTCCAAGCATAAAAAAAATATATATACATCAGGAATATCCCATAAACCCCAATTCATTATTATAATTATATCACACTCCCCTCGCCCTCAACAAACAAAAAACACAAATTAAATAAGAGAAGAAGCCTATTTAACTATTACGATTATCTGCCGTTCCATTGCAGTTAAGATGTGATCATGTATGTTGTTTTGATTAATCCCTTTAGCCGTCTTTTCTATTAATTAACAACCATTACTAAGAGAGAAGCATCAGTAGTTGAAGAATAATTAAGCATACAAATTAGCTATGTTTTCATGAAAAGCTTCGCATTTGAGGTTCATAGTAAATACAAAACCATATACACTCAAAAAATGGTAACAAAAAATTCATACCATATACACTAAAAAATGGTAACAAAAAATTCATACCTGATGAAATTATTTTCTAATTATCAACTTTTCAACCAATTCCGTAAATTCCAGATTTCTCAACTCGTAACTAATATGGATCTCGAAAAGATCGATTACTTCAATTATCGCAACTAAAACTGATTTGGGTGTGTCTCAGACCCTTATAGTATTCACAGAGGATGAACCCACCAAGCATGGAAGAAAATCCAGAAGAAAATACGATCAGCCATCGAAGAACAACCATAAATGCGAAATTCAGAGCACAGGGCCTAGCTCCAACTGCAATAACTGAACCGATTTTCGGTTCTAATTCGCGCCATATGTAACCTTTCCTTTCTTTTTTTTTTCCGTTCGTTTGTTCCTTTTTGTTTTTTGCTGCTTTTTCAATGCCTTGTTTTTTTTTTTTCCTTAATTGATTTTACACGCTTCAGCTTTTTTTAGTTGTTGTTTTCTTGCCAACATATTTTAATTTTTTTGCTTCGTTTTTCCTTTTCAGTTTTTAAGTACCCTAATTAAATCTTTGCTTTATTTTCCCTCTTCGATTTAAAGAGCTTCCTTTCTTTTTCTTTTCTTTTTTCTCTTTTCTCTTTCTCACCACACCTTTCATTTCTCAATGTATAGATATTGGATTACAGTCATCACCCAATGTTCATTTAACAACAACCGCATTAAAAAGAGAGTAATTATATAAGGGTATGACTATTATTAGAGTAATTAATAGAGGGCATAATTGGCCAAAAATTATTACAACATGCTGTAATAATTTGAGTATTGGAGTGAAATCTGATCTTGAATGAAATTATTGTCCTTTCATTTACAACTTCACGCCTTTCATTAGTAGCCACCATTCTAGTTATTTTATGTGTTCGTACATAAGGTCAGCATCTAGCACAATCATACATAAGGTTTGCTTGCACACATGCACAAAGCATCTTGCACAAAAGCACTTGCATAAACATAAAAGACAAACATCATAATGTAAAAACACTTCATTCATTTCAGCAAACTATTATACTAACTAACAACAGTTTTAGGTTACAAAATTCTTAGGGGTAAAGCAACAACACGTGTTATGGCCAGTTCTTTCTCAATCTTGGTCATCCGATGGAGCAAATTAGAGACCAGTCCCTACCCCTTCAACCCATAGGTGGGTCAACCCACTGAAAATATTCACAGTTGGCTTGAACCTACAAGGAACCAAAAAATAAACAAAATAAAAAGTCATTACAAACAATTGCTACATAGTTATATATATGAACTCAAACATATATACGTACCCCATATAATGCACAATCATAAAATCTTCTTCCATAATTTGCAGCCGTAAATTATGTCCTCACATGAGTGAAAACACCACAATAGTACACTCTAGCACATATTAGATTCATGCGAACACCTTCTTCTTCCGGTTTATGCTCCTGAGAATTCCCTTACAACTTTTCTAGAAGTTTGCAATTGAGGCTGCACGAAAAATGGGAAATTCTTGGGTGATTTTTGGCAAGTGTGTGTACGATTTTGGTTTTTATTAGTTTAAAATGATATTTTTGTCCTGAAAATATGTGGTTCTTGGCGCCAAATATTTTCCGCCCAAAAAGAGGGTTAAATTGGATAGAGACCGTCAAATGCGCCATCTTTTTAAATATTACAGGTAAGTTTAGTGCAACCTTTAATAGAAGAGGGGAAGAGGGGGTCACATTGCTTCCGCTTCAAAGTAATGGAGGACAAAGTACATTTACCCCAATCATCAAAGGTGGTGGTGTCCTTTTTTAACTTTGTTTAGCTATAGGGGGATGGTATCACCTCCCTAGACATGTCAATGGCAAATTTAGATCATCTTGAGTTATAAAACTAACCCCACTGATGGACTTAGTCATTTTCCTCCGTTCATGTTTAACATTAGTGTTTAACCCTACGGATGGCAAAATGATGAAAAATTCCATTGATTATAATATTTTATATCGTTCGAGATTGTGAAACATTGCACTAAAAAAAAGGGAATGTGAAGCCTTTTTTATCTACTAGTACTTTGGGCGCATTAAAAAGGCGTTGATTTTGACTGCGTATAAGCGGGAGTTCCAACTTACCAGACGACATGAAATATTTATGTGCTCTTGACATCTAGAAAGGTAAAAATTTTTGAAGAAGTCAGACTCGACGACAAATGTAAGACCTCCACATCCGGAGTTACTTAATATAAAGTATCCGGATCAGTCAGAGGCAAGCCATTCGCGCTTTGTCGAGGACATAAAACCTCATTCCCAAGGAACCTCAGATTAAATACCTCAATGTTTAGTCTCCAAATATTTACCAGTCGAGATACACGTTGAGGTTAAAATAATGTTTTGTCAAAATAGGTACTGTCCTATTTCTGGGCCGACTTGAAATAAATTGACCGAATTGGTCCACTACGTCAAGGACTAACAATAAGGCCCAAATAAAGTGAAAAAAGCCATTTTCGGGTCATTCGATGCATAATGGGCCTCTGTCACACTCTATTGGGCTATCACGGCTCACTATCAGGTGATACGTGCAAGGTAAAGAATGGGCCTCTGTCCCACCATAACACATTGGGGCATGAACACAATTTTATTAGGCCGAGTCACCAATCTAGACTTCAAAGAGACATCATCTTCTTATGCAATAAGAAAACCCAGTAAGAAAGTTACTTATGGAACGGTTAAACCTGATTAAATTTAGTAAAATTAACTTAAACCTGATTATGAATATTGATTATTTAACGTAAAATATATTTTTGAGAATCAATCACAAACAGACTCCTAGAGTCAAATAAGTACCATCAATATGTTTCTGTAACATTTGCTAGGATTAATACAAGGTCATATCCGCAGAACATAATAAGTAATCTCGGGCTTTTTGTTGATTAGGCAACATCCGAATTTGAAGCGGGGAAAAATGAATCTTTACTATTTTTATTTAAAATTTAATTGGATCAAAAACTTTCAGAATTTTAGAATTGTGAATAAGCTGTGATTATAAAAGATAAGGGAATCGCTGAAGTTAAATGCCACACAACCTTTGGCATGTATGCTTGCTAGTCATTTAGGTTGTTCTAGTCATGGAAACGGAATAGCCATTTTTATTGCATGATTTCTCAACAATATGTGCATGTCTTAGATCTCATCAAACTTGGTATTTTGAATGACACTAGCTTGTAAAAGCCAACATTCACATGCACCATATTTGAGTTGCAATTGAGAAATATATGGAAAGACTAACATTTTTAGCTTATTGTTTAGATTGGTATAGGTTGGTCGCAAAAAAAATCTACTTTTCTAGCAACAAAACTTTTTGGTGTAATCATCGTGCAGCTAAAGAAGTAAAACTCTAATAAAGCAAAAGAATAAAGGTGACTGTGTATGAGTGCTTGTCTACATACCTAGATCTTATATACAGGCACATGTATGAAAACCGTAAGAGAATTAGAACTAGCAATTTGATCACATAAGAGCGTTTTCGCGGCTGAGTTCACTTTGAATTTAACAAATGCATAGCTTGTGAATTATGTGCTCGTGTATGTCATATATATTTACTTGTCTTTGATCGGAAATTGGAAACCAGTATTCGAAGGAAACGATCGTTCAATTACAATATTGATTAGTTTGGAATCTTTCTATTATTACCAGTCTACCATATATGTCTTTTTCACATTTCGTCGAAAATCGATTTCACGGTATACACGCATGACCTCCCCCTCTATGCCCTATGGTAATGATTCCTCTGGCATTACAACCTCTACCACAATGATGTTGTCCATAGATCAAATTATTTTGTGAATTGAATTTCATTTGATTGTTTACGGTCCTATTGCGTGTGTTCAGGGTAGAGGTTTTGTATAAGTGTATCTTCATGCTATTAAGTATTTTGATTTAAGTTCCTTTCCTTTTACCTAATGCTTTAGCTAGTACACGAAAGTACGTACAATAATTTTGTCTATCAATAACTGCATGCGGTGCATGGTAGATTTGAAAAAGTAAGCCATTATCTCGGCAATAATGATCGAAACTAGTATTTGCAGTGAATCCCCCCGTTAAGTAGTCATGCATTATATAGGAACTCCCAATTCTCTTGCGAATACAACCCTTTTGATCATATCTTCGCATATACGCACAGTAGCATCCAAGTAATGCCCTTTGATTTCACATGTTTCAGCATGTGCTATTCCATTGGACGTAAGACATAACATGTTTGGTTATCTGATTTCAGTTTATTTCAGAAATATTATCTGATTTATATTTCTAGATCTCTTCTTCAACACGTAGATGGCCCTAATTAAAAAGACAAAGTCTACATCTATTAGCATCCGGTAACAAACGTTGCAAGATCAAATATTTTTTGTGATGAATACCTCCATTGTACATCAAGTAGATATTAGTCCGAGATGAGCTACTTGAATATTGAAAATAAAGATTGAATTCAATAGAGGACGTGAAAGAAATAATGTAGATTTCGAAATCGATGGGTTAACCCATCCATATCCGATTTTGATGACATTATGTGAAGTAGTCATGTGTGTGAGAATTCATCGCGTGTTGTTCAGTTATTGTTGCCTTCAACTTGCGCCGCTTGCAATAGGAGGAATCCGCCGGTGCATTGTAACTACACTCGGTGGAATTACAGTAATCGAGCACCACCTAGAAATTTCTCCCCGTTCAAGAACTGATAGCTTCCCATTCTCATTCAAGGTTTAAATGATTCATTAAATGCCATTAATTTAATAGGTCCGTAAATCGACCCCTCCCTTGACCGACTGAAATCAAAATCCAGAACACCTTAAAAAAGCCAACGCAATCTAACACTCCTATTCGTCTGTTCCAAGGCAACTCTGTCACCAAGCCGTGACCAGATCCAGTTCAGTCCGAGAAACTGAGAAAGTGTCGCACACTGCTCCTTATCACGTGACAGTTTGTTGTGCGATTTGACCGAAAAAAGGAAGATAAAGAGACCTCTCCCCGTCACTTCCACACGTGCTCTCCCCATAAAAGCGTCGCTAAATCCAACCGGAATTTACTCCGACCGCCTTGTACCTCCTGCATGTCCGCTCGTACCTTACCTTTAGTCACCGTATCTCGTAATCAGCAGGGAACAAGTGGCGGGATTTCTGGGTACAAACGTTTCCTTTCCAGTTCGAGCGGCGATCCGATAGGCGCGCTTTCTCTCTTTCTCTCTCTCTCTCCTCACGAGAAAGGCATCGGAACAATCTCGCCATCATCAATGCCCTTTCTAGTCCTTTTCCTTCGCATTTATTTCATCCATATGTGCTGGTTATCTAAGTTCTGATCACCTGGCTGTGTTTTTGATTCACACAATCCATATATGGACCTGAATTCAATTCCAGTAAGCCTCGCTCTGCTGTTTTTCCGTTGTGACTGTTCTTAACATTTGATTGCAGAGGAGTAGGTTAAGAATTCGGATCGGAAGATCGCCGGCGAGCTGCATTTGCGTGTTGTTTGACGTTCAGTAGGGTTGGCTAGGTTAGGGTTATAAAGGCGAGGCGAGGGGGTACGAAAGGGCAGAGGGAGGGAGTTATGGAAAAGAAGAAGTATCCGATCGGAGCGGAGTTTTATACGCTCTACGAGGAGGTAGGACAAGGCGTGAGCGCTTCGGTTCATCGTGCCCTTTGCATCCCGCACAAGGAGATCGTTGCCATTAAGATTCTCGATTGCGAGCGCGACAACTGTGATCTGGTAAGTCAGTATTGTATCCTGTGACTCATTGTGAATTTTGAATTCGGACATGCAAACGTTGTAGTGAACTCAAGTTTGTGATTTTGTAGATCAAAAAATTATCATTTGGCAATACGACGTTTGTGATTAGGTTAGGGTTAATAGAAATAACGAGTAAAGTCATAGTCATGTGCTCAATAAATTATTCTAAACACCCCCAAAAAAAAAAAAAAATTACATATTCTAGGACAAATTTTGTGAAACGGATGAAATATTAGCTCACTCGAATTTAGTTTGTAAAATGTGGAGCAGTATTCCTCTATATTATTCTAGTAATGATGATTATCTGAATAGACCAGTAGGACTAGGGAGAGAGCACGGATTGGAGTTGTCCCTTAAGCTGCAGTTTCACTAATTGTTCAAATTGTATGACGTTTAGGGTGTTATGAAAGCCATCATATACATTAACATATAAGGTTTCGCTTGAACGAGAGGAATGTGGCAAGAAAGCTGAATTAAGGGTTCTATTCTTTGATATATTATAAACCTTGCATCCTTTAATTTTTCCTCCATACTGTACACCAACGTATAAGTCAATGAACTCCTTTTTTTTTTAAACTTTGGATGAGAGTCTCATATACCACAAAATAGAAGGTGGTTAATTCAATTGACAGCCCTCCTTGAAATTCAGTAAAACTATTTGTGTGACATATTTAACTTGAAGGGCTAGTTCAAAAGGGTACAATTCAGCAGAAAAGCATTAATATTATTGTACATTTAGCACACCGGTTCCATACGCACGAGGTTCTTTGTTAAGGTGTACACCACAAATTAAGGTTTATTGTCTCACTAAATGACAATTCTTTTTCACCCTCCTTGATGGAAACATATATATGGTTACTTCACTACAAACATATGCGCGTTTCTCTCACTCACTGCCTGGGTTCGAGTCACACCATAGACACGGGTTGGGCTAACTATAATTTTTAAAAATTATCAAGAACACCCTAGCAGACCGCTGATAGAGTTTCTATTCCTATGAACCAACCCTTAGTTTTTCTAAAACCCACAAGCTTTCACATACATGCCCATGCAAACTCTTTTCAGTTTACTTAGGGGTATCTAGAGTACTGCTAAGTTCGTCTATCTTTCAGAATACTAATACCAATGTTATGTAATTGTGTGAAGGTCTTGTTGCCTTAATTAGTATATCTTTAACACCAGTTACTTCTTATATATCTTTCCATCAAGTATCATAACCTAATGGAATTCTGTCCACCTATACCAACGAAGAGGGGCAGGCTTTTGCGAGACATAGTTTGGATGTCTATTTGTTTATTATTTGCCAATTGCCACAGGTGAAAAAATACTGATAATATTGTTGTTGGTTCCTCTTAGCAATGAGTGTATCACGATTTCGAGTGTATTTTTATTGATTGAATTATTCAGTTTTATGAACTAATGTTTTTTGTGTTTTTTCTCAGAATAATATATCTCGTGAAGCACAAACAATGATCCTAGTTGACCACCCAAATGTTCTTAAATCACACTGTTCGTTCGTTAGTGATCATAATTTATGGGTCGTTATGCCTTATAAGGCTGGGGGTTCTTGTCTTCATATTTTGAAGGCCGTATATCCAGAGGGTTTCGAGGAATTAGTGATTGCAACAATACTGCGCGAGGTATTGAAGGCCTTAGAGTATCTTCACCATCATGGGCACATTCACCGTGATGTCAAAGTGAGTACTCTCTTTTATTTACATGCCGCAATGCTAGTTTATGAGTCTATTTAGTTTAATCATCAGTTCATTAGAGGGCCTTAGAGTATCTTCACCATCATGGGCATATTCATCGTGATGTCAAAGTTAGTACGCAATGCTAGTTTATGATTCTATCTAGTTTAATCATCAGTTCATTGGAGGGCCTTAGAGTATCTTCACCATCATGGGAATATTCACCGTGATGTCAAAATGAGTACTCTCTCTTTTATTTACATGCCGCAATGCTAGTTTAATCATCAGTTCATTAGAAGTCATTTTTACTACTGGTTTGTGCAGTATCTACATCTCAGCCTTTACTTATTGTAAATTATTCCTCGTTAAAAAATCTTCACCTCCAACTTTGGCGATAACTATCATTTTCTAACCAATTTTGTCATTATCATAGCTATGGATAACATGGTTCACCATATAAGCTCTACTTCTAAGGAACTTGTGTCTGGAATTTGGGAATCCTGAACTCTCCTTGCTCCTAGTCATGCTTGTCTATCTATATGCTTATGTACTAACGGGTTTATAATCAAATATTATGCTGATCTAGCATTATGAATAGATTGTAGGATCCTTCAATATCTTCATTTCTGGTAACGAACTTGTTTTCTCACTGATGATCATCTGCAGACTTTATTATCAGTTCCCCTTTTTGTTCCAGGTACTAAATTATGTGGTGTAATATACTGGTTTTGTAAAAATATAAAACGGTGAACACAAAAAATACTAAATGTTCAATAAAATGAACCTGATTTAGTAACTATTTGGTGAGAACTGGAGGACGTACTTAAATTGTTACTTTGCGAGATTTTGTAGACTGGATTAAATTTGTCATACACTTTTTGTGTGTCAGGTATGAGTGACTTAACACTGATATTACGTCCAGGTTGGTTGCCAAATATTGAGTCGAAAGGGGCCGAAGGTCGCAAATTGGATAAGGACGAACACGTTAATATTAGATTTTAGAGGTAATGTTATGTTAATAACCAGGACTAATGGCTGCAGATGTCTTGGAAGAGGTTGAGTAAATTGGAAAAATAATAGAGGGAGAAGTTGAGAACATGTTATCTTCAGATGCGATCTAGAATATCGGGTCTTAAATGATATTCATCCTAGTGTAGCTGAGATGAATATGCCGACTGAATTAGAGGAAGCATTAAGAAAGGTACATATGAGGCATGAGATGACACTGGAAATTATTGGAGTTCCCAATTTAGCAGATAGATTACTGGCCTTCCTTTTTATGATCACATGTCATACCTTACTTCATGCACAGCTAGATATGATTGCCGGCATGCAACTTTAATGAACATTGTGTCTGGGGTAACCGGTCATCATTTTTATTTTTCTTTTAGAACGTGTTTAGCCTGAATCCACCATATAAAATTTTTTATTTTGTTTCATAGGCTGGTAACATTCTTCTTGATGCTAGTGGTGCCGTCAAGCTTGGCGATTTTGGTGTTTCTGCTTGCTTGTTTGATTCTGGTGATAGACAACGCTTACGGAATACATTTGTGGGGACACCTTGCTGGTATGCTTTTTCTGTTTTGCTTATCTATTCTCATGTTTTATTATTGTCTATAATATGGTTGAAGGACATCATTTTTGCTTATTGGCATCTGCATATTTGGCTAAGACATTGAATTTTTCGAACAAAGAAAGAACAGAGTTGCTTCAAGAAAAATAAAAAGATTGGCTTAGAGGATAGCAGCCATATTTAATTTTACTAAGTGGATGTTTGTTTTGTAGGATGGCGCCTGAGGTTATGGAGCAGCTGCATGGCTATGACTTCAAGTCTGTTTTCATGTTACTTGAGAACTTTCCTCTTTTTTCTCCTCCTAGGACACACTTTCATATACGTGCTACTTTTGTAGGGCTGATATTTGGTCTTTTGGTATAACTGCTTTGGAACTTGCTCATGGCCATGCTCCTTTCTCAAAGTTTCCTCCAATGAAGGTTCCGACGTCTTTGGTGTTGCCTGATTTTACTTTTTTCTTCAATAGTGGCCCTATTACATTACGGTTTAAAGTTTGTGCTGAATTTTGGTAGGTTCTGCTTATGACCTTGCAAAATGCACCCCCTGGACTTGACTACGAGAGAGACAAGAAGTTTTCTAAGGTAGGCTTCTTAGCTATGTGTTTCTGGTCATTGTTTTCTGATTCTAATGCGTATTGACATTTGCCATATTTCTTTCTCCTCAGTCTTTTAAGCAGATGATTGCTAGTTGCTTAGTTAAAGATCCTTCAAAGCGGCCCTCGGCAAAAAGGTTGTTGAAGCACTCTTTTTTCAAGAAAGCTAGATCTAATGATTATATAGCAAGAACGCTTTTGGAGGGGCTACCAGCGCTTGGTGATCGTCTTCAGGCATTGAAGGTCAGTTTACAATAATCTGATGTTCATTGAGTGTTTCTGTTACTATTACCTGCACTGATGTTATTATATTTAGGATCACTTAACTTTAATGGCATGACATACTATATCGATAACTTATCTCTTCATTTTATACTGTGTTCTTTGCTAATTAGTGATCACTATTAACAATAGAGAAAGGAAGAAGATATGCTTGCACAGAAGAAGATACCAGATGGGCAAAAGGAGGAAATATCACAGGTTCGATTTTCCGGATCCATAGCCCAATTCACAATTTTGATGTTCTTATGTTGTGGAACCATGATCAGCAGTTTAGTTATTGTTCTCTATTCTGGTTCAAGTGTATGGTCAAGTTCCCATGCAATAAACAATGTTTAAATGCCTGGATTTACTCATCTAAGTTATTCTTTACAATTCCTTGTATAAGGTTATGAATGATATACGTGATTACGACTGGTTTAAAGTTTTATTTATGAAATGACGACCAACACATCAAAAAGGCTCAACATCATATAAAAAGACCTGTTGCGCGAAGCATGGGCAGGTACGGGAATGGCTATAGGGGCGTCTAGGGATAAAGAAAATTCTACAGTTTGGAGCAGATTAAATAAGCAAATGAACAAATATTAATACTATTCTATACATCTTAAGATTAGTTATCGTACTAACAGTATAATGCTTCTGATTTTCTTGGAAAGTAGCCTAGCTACTCTTGTAACTGAGAAAACAAACTCCTTTTATGCTAAAAAAACTCCTGCATAATTGAAAAAAAAAAAAAGTTTTAGATTTGTGCACACGTTTTAAAAGTACCACAAGCGGTTACGTATTTTTGTACTAATCACGTTGTGGCTACAGCTACTTGCCTTGGGAAAATACTAAGGTAAAAAGTAGTTCAGCTGTTATTGTTCACTTCTCTAGACATTGCTAGGCGGTTATCTCCTGCCCAATGGGGTCGCATGGGGCCAAATTTTGAAACACATTGCCAGACATTTGCTTTGCAATTAACTCTTTTGCAAGTCAGTCTGACATGAGTACCATTCTCTAATTGAGAAATTTAATATATTTTGCTTTGTTGATACTCCCTTCACATTTCTACAGAAAATTATAAAACACAAATCATATTATTTTGTGATTATCTCTGACTATGTTTCTTATCTCGAAAGTGATGTTTTTATTATTCTATTTTCCATAAAGAACATATATCTTTTTGGATCTCTTAAAATCTCTGCTTATTAATAGGACTCCAGCTTAGCCATTTCATTGATATTTCTCCATTTTTTTTCCTTCGTTGCTCATTGTTTCGCTTTCTGGACTTTGTACTTCTTGCACATTATTTCCGCATTTGTTATCAGCTGGACCTGTTTTCATTGAGTAGTGCCCTTTATTGAACTGCACAGAATGAATATAAACGAGGGATAAGTGGATGGAACTTCAACCTTGAAGATGTGAAGGCTCAGGCTTCCCTGGTACTTTTTCTTTTAAAAGTTATTTATCAGCGTTTTATCACTGCAAGATGTAGGTTCACCACTGAACACAATTTTATGGTTTCTTGCTACTAGATCCAAGATGACGACTTTATATCTGACAAAGATCAAGGAGGAAGATCAAGTTCTTTTTCTGGACTTGATATGCATGAAAAGCAACTTCAGCATCAGCTGTCTTCTGTGAGCCAATACTCAGAAGCTGCAGATATAGTATGTTAGGACTGCTGCTCTGGTGGTATAAAGCATGTTTTTGGTCACTCTTTTGCCTAATGATTTGATATGTCTCAGGATGATGATAACCCCATTTTGAATCAACCTGCTCCTCTGATATCAGCCGATTCTACATCGACTTATATCATGTATGTCATCTACATTGATGGTTCACACCATTCCATTGATAGCATGCTGTCTACAAAGAGATACTAATAGTCCGCTTCTTGTGACACCTGATGATATTGATAGCACGCTATCACTTCCATTTGTCTAGAAAGAGATGCTAATAGTTTTCTTTTTTGGACATTTTGGGATATGCAGCTTTTGTGCTAGTCTTTACAATTCTTCTCTGACTGGGCACTTGATATGACAATCTTCTTCTTGACCATTCTATGAACACTTGTTGAGTTGTTCTATTTTGCAGAGGTAAATATGAGAAATCTGATGATGACATTAGTATTGCTAGTTCATCACATGAACACCAAGTTTCTCAGGATTCCTCTCCTCGAAATGAAAATCAGAATGAGAATTATGTGGCTGGAAAACCTGGCTTGGAGATCAATGGAAGCCTGACTTCACATTCTCATCAGAGGAGGGGAGGTTCGGCAGGAAGCATCATTTTACCAGACACTGGTTTTCCCGTTTGCAAAGGAGAGAGGTATGGTAATTCATCGACATTTCTCATGGACTTAAAAGCCAAGCAGTTTACATGCAGTTAATAGACGCTATCTAGCTAACAATTGTACTATCCACCAGCATGTAATGTCAGCAGTCAGTATACGCTTTCCTTACATTATCACCGGATGCCCTTGTGTGAATGTATTTGATTCTGTCGATTCACTATCCAACTAAAAGATCAAGCTACTCTAAATTTCATGCACGGAGGAAAACAAGTTCCACCACATGCACATACGGAATTAGACTTTGTTCACCAAATTGCGCGAGCATAATTAGTGATGAAATTCAAGCAGGAACATAGAAGTTTTCTGACCTTGCACAACATAACTTTGACACTGTTAAGTAGCTACTTCATCTAAATTTTTAAAACTCGAGATAATGGAAAAAAAATTGTATACAATCCTCTTATACACACATCAAATGCCTTGCCCCAGAGCATACCTTTCTGCTGATACGCCACCAGGAAATGCTTGTGCTGATGATTAGACCATAGCTCGTCACTTTTGCTTTTTGGTGCAGAATTCTTATTAGAAGCATTATAAATAAAAGGATCAAATTAAGAAATGGGTGACCCTTTCAATTTTGATGTTGGTTATTAGTTTTTCTCAGAATCTTTGAACTGTCGTGCCTGATATGCTATTGCCGTTTGGAGAACTATGGCTGACATTAGTTTGGGTTTATATGTTGTTTCGGAAAGTCAGTGATAGAGTTAACAAATTCTACCAAGTCAGGTGCATGTTTCGTGTGATTAGCCCTTAAGATTGCAGGTCTTTTCTACTGAACAACGTGTTTCATGTGACCAACCCACTAGATAGCAGGTCTGCTTAATCTTGTTTTACTGTTGTCGAACTGGTTTCTGCTATTTTATATGGGATGTAACTCAGTGACCAAAGAGTATTTGGAGTTGAGAGTGTAGAAAGTCATGTCCTAAGTAATTATATAATAGTATATTGTTCCTTGGCAATCCATCATGAAGCCTTAGCAAGAGGACTGCGAGGAATAGAACTGCATACACGTAAATGTGACACTTCATTTGTCCCAAATTGTATGCGTTAATATAAACAGCATAACTTTTTCCC
Organism: Escallonia rubra; assembly: GCA_033065855.1. NCBI lineage: Eukaryota > Viridiplantae > Streptophyta > Magnoliopsida > Escalloniales > Escalloniaceae > Escallonia > Escallonia rubra. The sequence continues at coordinate 152,441 of JAVXUO010002057.1, read as the reverse complement.
TCTTTCTCAGTCTCTTTCCAGCTGCTATTACAATACATTCTCTGACTTCCCCATCCCTTACAATTTTTTTTTACAACCTCCTACGTACTAAAACTTGTGGAATTTACAGTGATAAATTACAAAACCAGTTTCGAAGCATGCCAAGTTTCAATGGAGCTCCTGTTCCTCAGACAATAGAAGATCTTTCTTCTGAAACTCTTTCTAGGGCTTCGAAAACATCAGGCAAGTGATTTTCTGGGTGCCTTCCATATATGTTCCCTCTGTCTTATCGAGGCGAAGGCAAGATTTACTTCCTATCTATTTAATCCTTTCTTGAAACAGCAAACAGTGATGAACAAGATGAGAAAGTAAAGTGTCCTGTTGTTCAACAAAGAGGGCGTTTCAAGGTTACCTCAGAGAATGTCGACTTAGAAAAGGTGACGTAAATTATTGTCTTTAGATGTAGTTATGCTTTTAGATTGGATTTAGATCTCATTCAGTTCTTGCAGGTGGTTATATCTCCGATGTTGCAAAAAAGTCATAGCATGCAGGTTTGTAGTACAGCACTTGGCTATATATAGTTATTCAAAGATAACATTATGCACTCCAAGAAAGAAGTGTTCATTTGCATCTCTACCAGTGCGTATCTTTTTCCAACAATCTCGTTCTCTTGTTGCATGGTTAAAATGCTTGCGAATTATGAGTCATTAACTTTCGGCACCAAGTCATGTCCGAAATGGTTGGTTACAGGTGTCCTTTCTGCATTCGTCTTTCGAATGGTATCCTTTAACAGTTACAGAGCCATGTGTTGTTTTGTTGACATATCATAAGAGACAGGATGACCTCCCTGACACCAACTATTTTCCCCACTCTTCATGTTCTTGGATTTCTTATGGGATTGTGTTGGGTTATGTAGGTGATTACCCAACATTCCAGTATTCCTCCACAAATAACATCTGATGCTACTCGAAATCATCTTGGCCATTCCCTTTTTCCAATGTTGCAGTCTGTTTTGCAATCGAATATTATTCAAAGGGTAGGTGATAGCCTTACGTGCTTGACGTTCAATTCTGACAGTTTAGAATTTTCATTTGTTAAATTGTATTTACCAGGAGGGTATTCTAAGTCTAATGAAGCAGCTCTCTGATGGTGACTCTATAGGTGCGAGCAGTTAATCCCTATTAAATTAGCTTTTGTTTTATTCAATTATGTTGGTCTTAGTTGATATGTTAGCCAACTGTGCAGTAGATGGAGGATGCGCGCCATTGAATACACCTGGGACTGAGAAATCCTCGGTATACTTTCACTTGATAATTGCAGTTCTAGTAGTTCTAGTAGTTCTTTTCCAGAGCTATGTACCTTGATGAAACCAGTTAACAATTTGTCTAGTACGTTTCATTTCTTTAAATCTTTTTACTGGGTTTAATCAATATTCTGGAGAATTCTGGATGACTGTCGTAAAAGTGGTTATCTTATCTTGCAACCTTTAATTTGAAAGTAAATCACTTTGCTAACGCCACATGGACATTGTGTATAATAAATTTGACTATAGGTGGTTACAAAAATGGAAGAAAATTCATCACTGAAACGAAGTTTAGGATATTAAACTGCTGGAAGTTTGAGTTGCGATATGATATAGGGTAGCATTCAAATGTTTTGTGTACTTTGTGGAGAAATATACTTTTTTTCTTTGTATACAGTTCTATTTTTTCATTTCACTGCTAAAATCTCGTCTATGAAACTCACTGCAATATCCTAAGTTACGAGATATAAAGAGCAATTGCGATGCCAGATGTTTGAGTGTGCCGATGGTGAGTTGTGTCTATCATGTCCTAGCGACGGTCATTCTTGACTTTACCACTAGTAAGTACAAAAGCCAAACTTATATAAACGAAGTGAAGCATAGAGAAATTTACAGCAAAGAACCATCCTTCTGAGGATAATAATAAGTGAGTGATGTCAAATATGTCTTATGACTCCCCTTGTTCAAATATCTTTCTTGTTTGCAGCTAGAGGCAGCTCATGATAGAGAGAAGGAATTAGTTAATGAAATCACTGATTTGCAATGGAGGTATTCGTTACAATGCAGTACTATAGATAGAGTGTGGTTACAATGTTATTTGGTGCTAGTAACTTGGTACCTTGGTTTTCTTTACGTAGGCTCATATGCGCCCAGGAAGAGCTCCAAAAATACAAAATAGAGAATGCTCAGGTAAATGTTCAATTTCTGCATCCATATTTTCTTTTATTTGAGTTCTTCCTGTTATTCATGCTCTTTACTTTAGTACACCTTCATGGATAGTGTAACATGTTTGAATGCCATTTTCAGGTATGATTGCAATTTTCTCAACCAGCTGTCGCCATGGGCACCGTCACCCTCAATATATACAAAACAAAAAGGTCCAATGAGAAAAGAGGGCAAAAATGGAGAAGATCGTTACAATAACCAAGATGCATTGCTAACAACCGTAGCTGCAGATTCGTTCTTATTGTAGGCTTGTTTTAAATTTGACCAATATGATGAGGATTACTTAGTAGCCTTCACCATTTTTAAGTCGGCAAAGTTACTGTACAGGATCGTAGGTATACGTTCTTAGTCTACTTGTTAATTATTTATTGCTTAACCTGTGTATATCGCATATGTTGATCCATATGACAAGTATCTAATCGTTGCAATCGTGCATATCGGATTGTACACTGTTGTTGAATCGTTCGAGCGCTTTTGATCAATTCTGCGATACTATGCGTGTAACTTTATATCTTTTTTTCTTCTTTTTGTGGTTCGGGGTTTTCCTTTTTAAAAGATCCGTTTCCTATATGAAAATGCTGGACATAACTATACGCTCCAGAAGGTTAAGCCGGCGAAGGAGAGTCCTAACGTGCATATAGTAACGTGCAACAAAATAAATCATATGACGCGCTCCTTTTTGTTGTTGGGAGGTCCAAATGACAAATTGTTAGCCACAGTATAGCCCCACAAAGTTATTTTGTGGCTTATAAGTTGGACAAAACGTCATATAAGAATTATATGATGAAATATTTTTGACTCCTACCCGGGTTGAAGGAATATTCCTCCTACTCCCTATATAGCGACAATTAATGGTCATTAAATGTCTCTAGTGGCTTTTAATTAGTGACGTTAAAAAAATGCTGCTAAAAATTATCGCTGAAAGTGTTTGTAGAAAAGTCAATAGAAACATTTAACGACTATGAATTATCACTACATAAGGGATTGGAGAAAAAATTCTACAACTCGGGTAGTAGCCAAAGTTTGTTCGTAAACACCCTTCTTGGTAAACAAACATGTGCAACCTCAGGTCCTCAAACCCCTTGATCAATTCTCGAGGGCACCTCTCTGCCTGTGACAACATTCAGCTGACGAAATCCATGATAGACATTAGCAAATGCCCTGACTAAGTTGAAGGTTGAAGCAAATTATGTAACTGACTTCACAGTCATCATCTAGCACGGCCTGCGTGGGATACAAAAGTTTTGGCACCAGTAATGGCATCAGCAACGTTGGCCTCAAAGGCCTCATCACAAGCTGGTATTCTTTGCCCTACAATACCTACATTGAGGAGAAAGAAAACCAGCCAGCTCCACTTTATTCAATGCCAGCTTAAACCATATACTTCCTTTCTACTGCCCAATGAAATTCAATCATCGTCAAGCATGTAACGTGTCAGGAAGAAGCTGAGAACTCGATCAATGGCTAGCAAAGTTAGCATCCATGCATGCATCCATGGCGATGAAGTCGCAAGAAGCTTTCCAGTTATCAGTGATACTGTTAGGCATTGCTAGCCATTCAACGTCAAGAAGAAGCTGAGAATTGAATGGCTACAACTAGGGTTTAGGAGAAGAAGCCATTTTTTCTTTTTTTGCTTTATGTTTGTTTCTCCGAAACCTGAACTTAACTAGGAGCGAATATATAGGGCAGTCTCATAGTTGTTCGTTCAATATATTGAGTACTTGAGCAATAATCTTTCTGCTTGCCGATCGAGCTAATACAAGTAATTAAGAGCGTGTTTAGTTACCACTTTTTTTGTTCGTTAACAAGTACTCGAGTAAATGTTTAATCTTTGGATACATGATTACGAGATAAATAACTTGGTAAGTTTAATTAATTGACATCACAATTCATTCACATCAAACCAACAGTATTTCATAGTCCGTGGCAGTAGAACCTGACAAAACTGCTCGATCTCTTCTTGTACGTGGTTTCTCAAACTTGATCAACTCGTGGGACAAATTAAGCGGGTTTGAGCATCAAATTAAGCTAAACGATACAAAGAGCTTGGTGTCCAGCTTGATAAAAACTGAACTTGCTTGGCTGGTGATTAGTAAAAAGTTCATTTTTTTTTTCTGGGGCACGATAAATTTCGAGCCAACTTGAGCAACTTCTGAATCTATTTCAGAACCGAATCTTTTACGTACAGTTTAGGCTACTAGTTTGACAAGATGGTATCAAAGTTATGAAATTTCTAGCGCAGAATATCACAAATCATGGTAGCGAGAATAGAGATTCTGCAATACAAATGTCATGAACGTAAACACTTGTGAGCATATGCTCTAAGGTTATCATATAATCAAAGTAAAAATTTGTTATGGATTTCATAGTATGTATGCCTTATTGCCTGTATATGTACAACCAGCTAGAGCGTGATTTTATGGCGGTCGTGGCGGTTGTCTACACCCCTGGGAGATACTTTCCAGTAACCATACCCATGTTTACTAGCAATGCCATGTGCCTGTTCTTGTCAATCAACTCTTGATTAATCTTGACGTTAGTTCCACAATCGTTTATGGGTCTTGTTGACTGGTGTTCAAGATCAACCACGTCTCTATAATTACCTTGAGCAAAGGAGCGATCGGCCTCTTCAAAAAGATCCATGATGACACTGTAACCTTCTTCACAGATTGTGTAGAGGTCCCTCCTAGTCTTGTCCCTCTCCCCCTCTTTAGTTCTGTGTATGAATATGCTCGTGTCGCTCGCGAATAGCAACGACTGTGTGACTGTGATCTGTGCTAGGCCAACCACATTGGTTCTTGGTGAAGGAAGGTTCTTCTGGAAAATGTCGTTGCAAGCTGTGAAATCCAGTGTTTGGCGACAGATATCTCTTATCAGTGACTGGGTATCATCGTCACAGAAGGAAGGGTGAATGACAAGGAAGACGAGAAGTAAAGGAAGCAGGATGCTACAAGAACAAGAAGCCATTTCTGCGCTTTCTTTAGATTGACGTAAGAAGTGAATCAGGATACACAAGATAGGAAGAAGAAAGGATAGAAATTTATAGGACGTTCAAGTATTAATGCAGTAATCTTCTTGCACGCCTTGATGATAAGCCATTAAAAGGATTGCACGCTACTAGCTAGTGAATCATGATCAATATATCAAACTATACATCATTCTCCTCTAAGTTAAACTCCGCATGCATCTTCACACGAAACTATACATTATAATCCTCTAAATTGAACTCAGTTCTTGTTTCGCAAACTGAGGCATAAAATGTTGGACTAATAAGAGGAGCCAGGATAGATGAAATAGGTTTTTTAAAACTCGTCTATGCTATCCTCGCTCTTACTAAAAAGGAAAAGTCTTTGCTCTGGAGTCTAGGAAGATAGTTATAATCTCTCATACAGTTACAATGGTCGCGAAATATAGTTAGTAGCATCTCTGCGTGGTAATACTTTTAACCACAATTCTTAACAGTATATTTTTAACATCACTAAACAAAAGTCACTTAAGACATTTAACGACCTTAATTGTTGCTATACGAAAATTTGTAACTATCTTCATACAACTTTGGGTAGCAGCCAAATTTTTTTCTACTAAAAACGTGTACATTAGTGCCATCATAACATAATAGAAGCACCAGATGCTACACATAGCAATACGAAACAACTTCTTAGCTAAAATGGTTTGGCTTAAGCTTTTAAGTTCTCCAAAGAAAAAATATATATTGCTTTGTTTCTTTAAATTTTGAACGTTCAAGAAGTTTAAGAGCTGGAGGATGGTGGTGGCAGCTATGTTTAGAAGGCGGGGAATGTCAGGCGATTATAACAAGGAAGAGTGTGATGATAGCGCGGTTTTGGTGGTGGAAGGCGTTGAGAATCATGAATGAGTATTTCGGACGGTGGTCTTTGGTCGAGGAGAATGTAAAGGCAGTTTCAACCTTGACGCGGGTGAAAAGGACTAAAAATTTTAATGGAGTAGAGTAAAGGTAAGGGTGAGCACCAAACGGTTCAAACCGCTCAAATCGACCCAATCTAATTATAAGCGTTTAAAAATCTTAAATGTTCGAGTTTACATTTCTCAAACCAGCCTCAGTTTGGTTCGGTTCACTTCACGGTTCACTTTTTTAAAAATAATCACAAATATGGAACCGAACTGTTCTATCGTATATTTTTTAGTAACATTCATTGATAGATTTCATATGCATAGTATTGAACAAGTTCAAATAAACAAAACCTTGAAAGTTAAAAGAAAAGAAAACGATGAGAGTAGATATAACACAAAAGCTAACTGATCAATATCTCTTGTATATTTATTCATTCTTTTTCGTACATCGATAATAATGACATGGGCATTATTGAGTTTTTTTAGTGACATATTTTTTGCAAAATACTTATATATTATAGTAACACAAGCATCTAGATTTTGATTGTAACAAAACTATGTGCAATATAGAGAAAATATAAATTAAGTTTTAAATAAATCTATACATCCAATCGTAAGTGTGCAAATGGACAACTTTTTTAATGAACACAAATTGATAAAAATCGTTTAAACCGACTAAACTGAACCATCCGAACTGATAGTGTTTTGTTCGATTTAGTTTTATTAAAAAAATTCCAAAGCGAGAGTCGGTTGGGTTTGTGGTTTGTCCCTAAAACCGTACTGTGCTCTTCCCTAAGTAAAGGCACCATGAAGGCTATAAAATTAACATGGTGACTAAAAGCCGATGAGACACTCTATTTACAGGGACCATCGCGGAAGTATCTATAATACTTCCTCTGGTTTTTATTTTCAAGCTTGCATTATACCACAAATCAAGCTTTGTGCTCCTCAATTTATCTCCATCGCCATGAATTTCATGCCACAGATCGTATAACTCATATTCACATAGGAATATCTACTCTCTTGAGGATAACACACCTGCTAATAGAGCGGTTACGAGGAAGGAATTGCCGTGCAAAAAAGATAACATGTAGGCAAAACGGGAACTGATGTTGGCGTATTATGACTTAAAAAATTGGTGGAAAAGTGGAAGATGAGGAAAATTGTGATATCCCACGTGACAAAGTTTGTTATCAGGCTTATAAGATCGTGTCGTGGATTTTATGAGCATCTATTAGTTAGCTCTTCACATGGAAGGATTGCCTTGTACCCAGATGGTAAACGATGGTATCATAGTCGGCTCTCAAAAGCTCGAGATGAACTGTATAATCACTTGGGTCATATATTAGAATTGGGTCATCCAATTTGGTAACTGGTATTATCAAACAATGATTAGAGAGGAAAATACTGAACTATGTGTGATAAGGTAAGTTTGCACCTTATCGAAGACTTTAAGGAAAATACCAAGAGAAAGTACTGCCCAATCCCATATCAAATGCTTTTGAGTTTAAAATCAACCTAAAAAGACAATGTAAAAGATCTCATTTGTACTTATTTGACTAGCCACTTTGAAAGAGACACTATCCTACGGAGGACCCATAAATGTGGCTCATTATAGATGGTATTAAAGCCAACTCCAAAAAAGTTGAACTCGCTAAGGTTGCCATTATTGTCCAATAATGGATAGAGAAGAAGATTTTAGACTAGGAGGATTTGAGATTGAGCTCTAGAGAAGATGCTTAGGCATAAAAGAGAGATATTCTGATTTGCCATATTACAATTGTGAAACTTTGCTTTCAATTTCATAAGACTCTGCCAAGAATTTTAAATCTATTTAGAAATACATTCTCTTTCGATGAGGCCTTGAACATCAATCAGTATAAGTATGCTAGTGCACATGGTGGGTTAGGATTCTGGACATGGCTAACTTTTACTAAGTAGAGCTCATCTTTTCAAGTCTTGCTACGAACTTTGTGGTAATTGGAAAGAAAAAAAATATAATAATAAGGGTTATTTTTAGCCCGAATGATAAATTTTTAGTAAACCCTCAAATCTACGTTTCAATAACGATAGAAGATTAGGTCTACGATTAAAATGGAACAGCACATCAAACAATTCTAACACTGTGGGAATGTGGTTGTCAAGGCGGATTGATGGATTTAAGTTACAAATTTGCCCATGAGTATCTAACACTGCTTCAAGAATTAGAAACATTAAGTGAAAGAACGATTAACGCCAATCGGCGAATAGAGCAAAAATTAGAAAACATGAAAGTGAAAGTACATCAAAATTGAAATAGTAAGATAAAATGTGCATTCGCTCTCAAACCGTAAGGTTTTATGTGCAAATGTGAAATGGTAAGTCACGTGCAGAACACGTGTACAAACTAAGAAAGTGTAACCTCCCCTGCTTACACTTTTCTCCTTTGTTCCATTTCTGCAAAAACGTCGCTCTCCGATCCATCGAAACCCTACTCCGCTTCTTTAGGGTTTCCCTTTCGGCTCGCTAAATTCGCCGATATGAAGCTCACCGTTAAGACTCTTAAAGGCAGCCACTTCGAAATTAGGGTTCAGCCCACCGACGCCGTGAGTCTCACCTCTCACTCCGCCATGTTAATTGTGTGTACATGTATGTGTATGTGTGTATATCTGTATGCCAATGAATTTACTTGTATTCTATAAGATGGCATTGTGTTTGTTGTAGTTTATTGAAGAGTCTATATGTAGGATGCGATGCTGGGAACTACGTATAATCCACTTTTGGTAAAGAGGACATATCTTTAAAACCGACTAATGTGGAGCGGTTAGTGGGCAAGTTTGGAGTGTAGTTATCATTTCCAAGCTTTGCTAAAAAATGAACTGAACTTTTATCTTGTGCTCTATTCTATGGAATCCGTGAAGCCATTTTTGGATTTCTGTAGTTGTGAATGCAGTACGAATGAGTGTGTCAATCAAAAGAATTTGCCAAATTGGAGGACTGGATTGATGGAATTATAAGCTATTTGATAAGAATGCTAAGAACACCAGGAGTTTATTATCTTCTGGGAAGATGACCGATGTCAATGCAGATGTAACGAATGTAACTGGCCTAAAGTAAAGCTGTCCTTATGAGGAAAGTTGATGCAATAGTTTTTGCACCTTGGTTCTGTATGTTAGTCTTATCTTGACATGGTAATATTTGTAGTTGAGGTATGAGGTGTTAAGAGGGCAAGAGACAACGGCCGGTGAATAATTTAAAAAAAATAATAATAAGAAGCCTAGGTGACATAATATGATAGGCTCTGTGAAAGTAGGCTTTTATTCTGTGAGGGATATGACATTTCGCGGGCTCCTACTCTTTCAGGGAGAATTTTTAAGATCACCCTTGGTGGTTGGACATTGGTTTCCCTGTAGGAATGTTGTATAGGAAGTCAAAAGGTGAAAATGTTAGGGACAAGACAATCTCTTTCAATTCCAATGTGAACCTACCTGGTATATGAGCCAAACTTTTGTGTTTACTCTACCTGTGAATTGGACTATGGGTGTCTTGTCCTGGTTGTTGTTGCAGGAAATCTGGGACTGGAAGGGTAGATAGGTAGTCAAAGACGAGACGTTGTTTTCCATGTCGCAAGTTACTTGTGATGAGGTCTTTCCTTCCAGGGCCTTATGCTCTATCTCTATATGTTAATTCTCTGTTTGGACCGATTTAATGTGTACAGAGTTGCTTTTCATTTATTAGTCTGCTCTATCGAAAAAGGAAAAATAAGATAGAGATTAGTCTTTTGATATTTCTTCATGGCTGACACAAGCCTAATTTTGTATGATCCTAAGATTATGGCGGTTAAGAAAAACATTGAAGATGTACAAGGAAAAGACAATTATCCATGTGGGCAACAATTATTGATTCATAACGGAAAGGTTTTGAAAGACGATAGTACGCTGGCCGAGAACAAGGTCTCTGAAGATGGCTTTCTTGTTGTCATGCTTAGCAAGGTACACTATGCTTTATTTGAAAGTGTTGTATGATGTGTCTTGAACTTACATTATGTGTTCTTTGACGGTCTCAATGCACGCTTCACATGCTTTTCTAGTAAGTTTGACTATCAGAACTTTTTGTACATAATATTTTTCTTAACATCTTTCTCTGCAATTCTCTTACTCAAAACTCAACTCAACAGAGTAAATCGGTGGGCTCAAGTGGGACATCCTCTGCCCAGGTACTTTTAATTGCAGGCAACCTTATTGTATTCACTATGCTTTATGGCACAAGTCTTATCCTAGCATGTTTAAACAGCCTTCATCGGCAGCTGCACCAATTTCTAATCCTACTACTCCTGCTCTCACTCCTGCCCCTGAACCTCCACAACCACTGTGAGTTTATATGGCTACTGCTGAGTGTGATCTTATATAATCATTACCTGGATTCTTGCTCATAATATTTGTGTGGCAGGAACCCTAACGTGTCTGCTTCCGAGGTGGCAACAGCTAAGTATGTCACTATGTCTTCAATGTTCACTCTCTCTCTCTCTCTCTCCCCCCCCCCCCCCCCTCCCACCCCCACCCCAACCCAACAAACCCAAACTCCCAAAAAGAAAAACATAAAAACACAAAGGAAATGATTTGACGTGAACAACTTTGTCATGTTATGTAGTTTGATTTGTTTTATCTCAAGTTATGAAAATTAAAAAATCTGCAGTGCTGCCCCTGATACATATGATCAAGCTGCTTCCAGTTTAGTTGCTGGTAATAGTCTTGAGCAGACTATTCAACATATAATGGATATAGGTGGTGGCATATGGGATAAAGAGACTGTTACCCGTGCACTTCGAGCTGCTTACAACAATCCAGAGCGAGCTGTGGATTACTTGTATTCAGTATGTTTGAAACTAATTTGTTAAACTTGTCTTTTGTAGTCGTTTAGCCACTGATGTTATTCTGCTTTTCAGGGCATTCCTGAAGCAGCGGAAGTTTCGGTCCCAGTGGCTCATTTCCCTGCCGATCAGGCAAATATTGGGGATAACCCCATTGCTAATATAGGCACAGCTGGGATTGCACCAGTCTCGGGAGCACCTAATTCATCCCCCTTGAATTTATTTCCTCAGGTCTTTAATCATCATGTAGATTGAATGATATTTTTAATAGGGGTTAATCTGAATCTATTTTATATCCATTTAGATGTCTAAAGTGGATTATCTTTAGGAAACACTCTCCGGTGCTGCTGCTGGTGGTCTTGGATCCCTTGATTTCCTCAGAAACAACCAGCAGGTGGGTTCCTACATCTTGCTGTATGAGGTTCTTTTATTCTTATTAGATTTTGATGTCAAAGCTTTGGAATGGAGTAAGTCTGCTTGCCTCATCGTTTTGTCATTTCCTGTGATTGTAACTTTCAAAGATTAAATCCTCCTACAATGGTACTTGCATTGAATGTGGTTAAATGTACTTTTGTACCCTGGTTCTTACAAGCATTGGTCCATTTATGGCTTGCTGTCTGGGACCTTTGTGGATCAGGTTATTGACTGTCATAGCCAGCTCAACATTTTAAGTGCATAATTGAGGTTACTTATTGTTGATAGCCAAATTAACGTCTTAAGTGTATAACGAGTTCGCATTGATTTCTTTATGGTCTTTGGCCATTTTTCTTATTTGGAACTGAAGTAGTTTTGCCATTTTTGTTCTGTGTCTGAGTTTAGTTCCAAGCATTGCGTTCAATGGTGCAAACAAACCCACAAATACTACAGGTTCATATCTTCTTTCTTTTCTAGTCTGATTTTCTTATGGATTTTTGCTTGTCATTGGTTTTAAGCTGTTGCCTTTCTTGCAGCCTATGCTTCAGGAGCTAGGAAAACAGAACCCTCAACTGTTGCGACTAATCCAGGAGCATCATGCGGAGTTTCTACAGCTAATAAATGAACCTGTTGAAGCTTCTGAGGGGTGAGTAGTTGTGCGCATCTTCTTGGTAATGCCAATAGGTAATATGTTGGTCATCTATGAATTAATTGGCACGTTTTAGGCTGAGTCAAGTTGTTTGAAAGGTTAGCGTTTACGGTGGATATTCTGTGGCGGAAAGACTGATTATTTATCTGTATCTCCATCTTTCATTCCCTAAGTTTGTTTGACCCACGAACAGGTTCGTTATACAAATATATAATATTCTTACACATGTATTGCAGCGTCTCTCTCTCTCTCTCTCTCTCTCTCTCTCTCTCTCTACCCCTTCATTTTTAGCCGGAATAACAGAATAGCTTAGTTGTTCTTTGCATTCCAAACGGGTCGAGATTCTATTCTTGTGGGTTAGATATAAACCTTGACGTTTTGAACTAGTCTGTTCCTTGTGATAATATCTACACTTCCTTTTAGGGATTTTGATCAGCCCGAGCAAGACATGCCTCATGCTATAAGCGTTACTCCAGCAGAGCAGGAGGCTATAGAACGAGTATGCGTTTACCAATCCCCTCTTCTGCACCAAATAGAGTAGATAAAAGCTGATGTTGGTTTATTTTGTTCGTCCTATATTTTTTTACTAAGTCGGTTTTTTTTTGTCATTTCCAGCTTGAGGCAATGGGATTTGATAGAGCCCTTGTTATTGAGGCTTTTTTAGCCTGTGACCGCAATGAGGAATTGGCAGTCAACTATTTGTTGGAGAATGCTGGAGACTACGAGGATTAACTGGTATAAATCAACCTTACATTCTCTAGTCCCCACAGCTTTCTGTTCAGCATTTTCATCCCTTTCATTTTCTTTTCCTTCCTCGGATCATACTTAAGCTGTTTTTCTCATGATGCCTAGCGTGTTCTCCTTAATCTGCGCTAGTTTTGTTTATTCACTGTTTTTTTTCTGGATCGAACTTTCTTATATCATTGGAATTCCTTAAAAACATGGCAAAGATAAAGAAGGTTGAGGTACCCTCAGGGTGTGTTTGGATATAGGATTTGAACTGGGGATTTGACTTTGGTAGGGTATTTGTAAATCACTTGGACAAAATATTTTGTTTGGATAGTTCAAAAAGGAATTTTCGAAATTTCAGAGTGATTTGAACTGTGGAGTTGGGGTCCCCAAATCCACAGTTCAAATCACTAGTTTGAACTAGTTATCTGTCAAATCCACTCCAATTAGTAATATACAAACTCACAATAACTAGTTCCCTATTTTTTAGGAATCTTGCCTCCCACCTTTTTTAACAACATTTTGCTTCCTTTCTTCCAAACAAGATATTTCAAAATTTTAGAATTTGTAAATCAAAGAATTTCAAAATGAAGGCATTTAGAAATACCCAGTATTTTAAAATCTCATATCCAAACACACCCTCAGTATGTAAGTTAAGCGACTTTTCAATGCGCCCTTAACCACATGAAGCTAAGTTTGTAATTTGTATGCGAACTGATTCCTGTCTGTATCTAGGCAAATTGAAGATGCTCGTGTATTGTGCTAGAATAAGCACTGATAGTTGTTCATCTATTTATGGCGCTTTTTGTAGATGGTGTTAGTCATATTGTTTCAATATTATTACTTGCAAGCCAATGATTTTAAAGTCCTTTTAGTTTCCCGATCTTAGATAGACATGCAGCTGTAAAATCGTGGCATGTCCTTTCAACTTCTACTCTTTGTAGGTTTAACCCTTTTGAAGTCTGTAAGGAGGAAAATCTATTGACAGTTACTTATTCCGGTCCTTTTAAAACTATATCTTCCACAATCGAAGTGCTTTGTCCATATTGGTGGATGTGTATTGAATAAAGCAATAAGCTAATGAAAATGGGCAATGAGCTTTATCAGGAGCTCCAAACTATGCTTCTGTACAGCTTCTGAATCTGGGACTCCTGACCCTGCAAACCGTCTTGCTTAACATGATTTGAGGAGGGGTGATTCCACACCGTTGTTTATTCTCATCGTGTTTATCACTTTATCCTGACCCTCTTATGTTTCCTCGTCTCTCCACCCAAATGCAACCTGAGTTTTTTTATTAGAACAACTTTTTTGGGTAAAGTGGTTGTCATTTCACCTCTCTCTTAAATGTTCTTATATACTTGACAGTCTTCCTAGTTAGATGCTCAGACACAAAGCTAGGGTTGGGAGATGGGCTGTCACTTTTCTCCTTGCTTGTGCTTGTTGTCAACCGGCCGCGGAGGAGAGGGAGAAATGTCAATTTGATGTGAACTATGAGGTCAAGGCTCTAAAGCTTAATCTCTTGAAAGGTTCTTTACAGCATCTCAAGTGGGGAAAGGTCATTAAGTATCGTTAAAGTCTTTAGGTGGTAAATTAGGTATTTAAATAAGCTGTTCGCCATAGCATCCACCCCTACACTAGTGGACTGTGCTGGCAGAAAAACGTTCTGTCATCGTGGTGGCATTGAAGATCACTATAGGCTCACGAACTATTTAAGCATCTTATCCATATCACTTTCACTTTTATAATGTTTTTATTGCCGTATTTCACCTTCTCTATTTACTTGAATAATGGACTTTTACTTGCGATTGATTGATTCTCCCTTTTCCTAGTAATTTCTGAACCTTTGTTTTATTTCAAGGCAAATATGAGGCCTTATCATAAAACATATTATGTGCATCATTAATGCCTTTTTTATTTTGATAATCGGGAAGTTTATTTTCTTTGCATGGCTAAGTAACATATTTTTGCTTTTGGCAATTTTTCAGGTAGTCCACATCGATATCATTGTTGCTCGAGTTTTTGTGGAAGTCAAACAATGCCATCAGAGATTCAACAGCACTTCTTCTGTTATGGTTATTATTCATGTATCAGATGGTGATTCGAACTGGCTCAGCTTTGTTTGCCGTTTGCATGATTGTTTTTTAATACAAGAGGAAGATAGGCTGGGATTGTGCAGTACAGTGGACTTATAACCTTCTGTTTTGTCTAGAGTTCTACACTGGTAGTGTCCTAACTTGCAGAGTTCTCTGCTCACTTGGTTTTTTCTTGAATTAATTCCGTGTTTACTGGCTATTTGAAATCAAAAACTTCAATTGTACAAGAAGGGAAATGTCTCGAACTCCAGGCATTGACGACTGAAGAAATCTCTGAAATTTTTGCAAGATGATTACTGCATTTGGTGTTATCTTTTTCCTGTAAATGGAGAACTGAACTGCACAAAATAGGAGTAAGCTACGCCTGTTGCCGAATAACAATAACTTTTGACGGATTGTATATTTCTGTACCATGTTAATACTTTTTTACAATATTTCTGTACCATGTTATACTTTTTTTACACTCATTTGTCGCTAAAACATTTATGTTCTGTTGGTAATGCACTTTTTACCCACAAAAAGAGTGAGTAGAACAATTAAAGCTACCCTGTAGGCCAATACATCTACCGTTTATAAGAATGTTTGTTACCGGATGAAATTTTTTTGAGCCACCTCTGACAAGTCGAGGGTGATTTTCTTCTTGGCCAGCGTTCACCAGCAAAAGGGAAGAAGTTACAACTCTTATTGAACAAAGAAACTGAAATGAAAACGTCATCGCAGAGAAAGCAAACCAACTTGTTTTTTTATTACGAAACTTATATTGTCTGCACAAAATACTACAATATTTACCAGGAATTTCCCCCGGTCTTTTAGGCCTTCACAGTCACAAAGCACGATTTAGGTCACCATACTTATACACACACATCATCCTCTACACGAGGACAGCTCAGAACTCCCTGTCCGGGAACAGAATTGGAGCAACCATTGACCAGAGAAATAAAGCTGCAGTTGCCCACCCTGTTAGAATTCGGACCCAAACAGATGCCCACCCCACATCCACCAACTTCCCACTCTCACCGACTGAGGACGACCACCCAGTAAGAAGCATTGCGGAGTACATGCTAGCAAGGGAGAAGATGATGTGGAAGAAGGAATATGAATACGAGACTGGCTTGGCATTTTCTTTCTCTTCATGCTCATCTGCCTTGTCCATTGGAAGCAAAGGTTTCCCAGCACCTTCAATAGGAAAACCAAGTTAAGCAAAAGTAGTATGTCTGATTATTTTGATTTCTGGTGCACTTCATGGATACTGAAGTTAATTCAAAAGCACAGATACTGAAGGTTTCAATTCAAAGCATTTCTCAGCAGTGATGAAGTTAATTCAAAAATCAGTGTCTTAAAACCAATCACATTACAACGAAGCAACATGTACAAGCAAACATCCTTGAGGCATAATCCATAAGGATAACACTGACCTGCTCGGGGTGAGCTAGGAGGGGAGAGCAGAGTTGTTGAAGATCCAGCACGGACAGCAGAGTAGACAACAGATAGCACAGTGGTAAGCAGCCCAACAGTGAGCCTGCCAGTACTCACAGCTTTAGAGTGCTTGTGAAGACCATTGCAAGCATAATCCCTAGGTTCACTGGCAAGTCCACTGTAGCAGAGGTACATGCAGTACAAAGATATAACCGAGGCTGGTAAAATGCTGCCACCAACCTATTTTGGGTCAATGAGAAACTCAGGTAAGAATCACCATTTGCCTTGCTATCATAGACAAAGAAAGAATGAATATATGCACATAATTTGTTTATAAGAAGGCTTGTGCATCTACACAACACTTTAAATATCATCCAAGTAGCAATTACAGATAACGTACATGATTACACAATAAAAGGGGACAAAAAGACCCTAGTAGGCATGATTCAAGCTCCCCCAGGTACTCTCCTACAGGAAGCTCATGAGAGAACAACAGGCAGGGGCCAAACAAGACAATAAACATCAACAGTCCACGTCCAAGTTTCTCCCTATAGGATGGATTGGTTGAGCGTGAAACCTCCTGAATCCGTCCACCCTTTCTAGACTTACCGAACCCCAATGTTATCTGCTAGTCACTTTTTCTCAAAGAAGTTCAATTTTTTATCAAAAGCAGTTGTTATGATTTACCAGCCACTTGCGAATCCAGTATATCAAAACAGGGGGTGAAATCTATCCTAATAGTAAAGCACTGTCTTATGGAAAAAGAGTAGAAACATCCGGGCATGGTAAACCATGGAGAATATATTAGAAGATCACACCTTACTAATTTAAACCACCATGCTTCAACAATTTTGAACTGATACATACAACAATCCGTGCTATGGCCTTGTAAAAAGCGACTGCTCAGCCTATAGAACCTACTGGCACTAGACCAACTTTAAGGCTCTTTTTGAAAACGTTTTCGTTTTCAGTTTTTTCTCCAGTTTTGTAAACTGGAGAAAAAAAAACATTTGGCACACAATTTTAGTTTTTTTTTTTTTTCCAGTTTTGAAAACCAGTTTTTAAAATAGTGTTGTTTTTAAAAACTCCCATTTAGGAGTTTTGGGTTTTCAATTTTTGTTTTTATTTTGAGACCACCACCAACCTCCCACCGCCACAGCCACCTCAAGCCACCGCCACGCCCTACCACTGCCACCGCAAAACACCACCAAAGAAAAAATTCAAAATAAAAACTGGATAGTCAAACACCCATTTATTTTTGTAAAAAATAAAAACTAAACTGGTTTTGATTATTGTTTTTTTAGAAACAGAAAACCAAAACTGGAAGTGATTTCAAACGCTACCTAAGTTACCATAAATTGAAGCCCAAGCCCAACTATCTGATTGTCATAAAAGATAACCCGTTAAACAACTAGCCGCCTTCAACTAAACTAACGATATTTGTTCCCATGGCCATATAAATTACCTGTCCCTTTTGGGACTTAATCCTAAAAACCCGCACCAATCCAAATCATCCTCGAAATCACCTCGTTCCCTGACATGATCACCAGACTTCTAATCATGCTAGGACTTCAAATTCTCACCAGAGACCAAATTACACCCACCTCCACACCAATATATGAGTGCTGATCAGGGGTAGAAAAAGACCGCTAATTCAGAGGAAAACTCCAATTTACGAACTAGGTGGGCCTCTCATGGAGAACCCCCCACACGCCAAAGGCCCAAAACAATTTCTCTGCCTAAAATTCTAGAGGGCTTCCAAGGAGGGCACTAAACACTTGGGTAGTACTTGTATACATTCCCATTTGGTAAACTCTAATGTACCATCAAGAATTTTTCAAAAAGACCATCATGTAATCGGGCACTCGAGCTGAATCAAGCATGCTACTAGCCAAATTCACCACGAACTGGCACTTGAAATGATGTATGTCAACCTCCTCAATGGAAGTCAAGTCCATTTTCTCTGCCAGATATTTGTTCGTAGATGCAGCATGATGCAAATCAGAAAAGAGAAAGCGAGTGGAAAGAAAAAGGGCCGAGGTATTACTAATCGAAAACAACGCTAAAGGAACTTACCGCTGGGTGCAGCGTGGCTACAGCAAATACAAAAACAAAAATTAGGGTCATCACAATGAAGAAGGTGTTGAGTCCACAGTCATTTCCAGACGGAGAGAACAGATAGAAGAGAAGTCCGGAAAAGGTAAATGTTGCCACATAACAAACAAGTGAAACAACAAGCAAAGCGATGTACCTGCACAAAGAAATTTAGACAGTAAAAAAAGAAATTAGCATCCCATTGTCAAATATAGTAACTCTAGATCATCTTGATGTAATTAAAATTTGTGAACTATCAAGTAGCAATAGCTAGAGCTCACCAGAACTGCTCATCGTATCCAACCCATTTGTCATTCCAACTATGAACAAAATCCAACAAAAGAACCACTTGAACAAGAAGGAACAAGCCAGAGCCGAACTTCGATATTGTCTCTGCATTCATAAACTGAACTGTAAGCTTAACATAACCTCCGAAAAAGCAATTGCACGGTATCTACTTATGATGAGATCCTAAGGCAAACTTTGACGAATTTTACTAGATAGAGAATAATTATCACCCGAAGGGTATATGGATCAGAAAAGGTTGCACTAAAGATGTTGCTAAGCACCAAGCATCTTTAAATTTACTTACGATAGTAACAAGGATACCCAACGAGCATCTATAAACTTGTTCCTAAACTCAACTAGCATCTATCCACTTGCCGTATTTAATCTCCAAGAACCAAAGCCATATCCAGAACTTTTGAAAACTATAAAACTCATGAAGACAATTATTTTAGTAAAAGTACCAGCCCAAACAACCCCACAGCAAAACACCTTGGTTATGTTACTCGTATTTGGCTACATCCAGAGAAATCAGTCCATAACTCATTGATTTTGCTGCCAACTTGGATGACCGAGTATATGTTGCATGGAATACAAACCATGAGCCTCAACATATGGTTGCATTTAAGTAAAAGCAAAATTGATTCTGCATTCTTTTGCAAAACAAAAACACTTCAATAAGCAATACTAATAGACAATACTAGACAACATGAAAGGCAACTACGTTATAAACTTGTCCTAGCATAAAAGGTTAGATCAGGGTTCAGCGACTCTATGAGAGTAAGAAAAGCAGGAACCAGGCAACCATACTATTATTAGTTGTGACTTGCGACTAGTGCCACCATATGATAAACCTCAAGAACCTTGCCCTTCGTAAACCTTTTGACTTTCCAATACATCTACAGAAAAATGAATGGCCTTGGCATCACAATTAAGAATCCTATATATCACAGAGAGTAATAAGTTTTAACCACAGCAAACTTTCTTCTCCTTGCCTTCTATGCCTCCTTACAGACCCTAATTGAGCAAACCATCAACAACTATCTGCAATGAAGGAAAGATCTTATTCTTGGATGTATTAAAGTTGAAGGACTTGACAGCAACAGTCTCATCAATTGCATAAATTTACAAGATCTAGGTGTCATGGAATCTATGTTACATGGACTCAGTACGAGTGTCCGAGTCGGATACGTGTCCAAGTGTCGGATTCGTCTATTTTTCAAAATCCAAGACACTGGGACACCGCAAAATATTCCAATCTATTCTCATTTCTAAGTTATTCCTTAGTTTATCAAGTCTTTTATGATACGCATATCGTTTTAATTGCAAATGAGATCATCTCAAAACAGTAACGAACTAAAAGAAACACTATAACACATGTTCCTAGTGGCATATCCTATGAGATGTGTTGGACACATATCCCATACCCATGTCCAGGTGTCGAGTGTCCGACACGGGTATTTCACGCATTCTAAAAAGTCCATGTAACATAGCATGGAATCACTGTTGTGCTCCTAGCGAAGGGGTGAGCATTGTAATGCCACATCCTAATGCACTGGACTTTGTACCAACTCTAACATCGCCCAAACACCGGAGGATCTATTGGGGAAGCGGCCGGGGGGCCTAAATTAGATATAGTTGGCCGTATCTGTGTGAGAATGTCCCTGAGTCCATGACAAGTGGGGTATTAGAGCCACACCCAGATTTATACTGGAATGTTAGACAACCGGCGAAAATGGGCAGTGCGTTTGAAACCTCTTTCGTAGGAGGGCCGGAGGTGCATGCAGGGTGCTACCGTAAGACAGAACTAGCGAGAGTTGTTTCATCCCACATGGGATGACACAAGGGATTGGGCGTGGTAGCTGTCACGGACTCATTGTGTTGGCGTCTAGCACAGAGGTGTGCATGGTGATGTAGGTGTTGCACCACAAAACGAGCCTGCTTGTAATGATGTAGCCTTATGCACTAGACTTTACACCGACCCTAACATCGCCCACACACTGAGTGGGGGATCTATTAGGGAAAGGGCCTGGGGGCCTTGTTAAAGTATAGTCGGCCATATCTGTGTGAGAATGTCCTCAAGTCCGTGACATATGACTATATACAATATGAGTAATATATTACTCTCCGAAATGAACGCCTTAAAGTTAACGGAGAATTGCCAAAAGCTTTTATACTCTGAAATGAAGCCTTGAGGTAAAGGCTGCAATGCCAAAAACAGCTTTTTTCAATCAAAAATATGTGTTTTTCACAAAAAAGAAACAAGAACCAAGTATCACTTGCAGAAAAAAGTTAATCTCATAATGAAACTATATATGGAAAAGGAAAAAAAAAGAAGCGGGGAAGGGGGTGGGGAGATGAGGGGTTTATGCCATTGCCTCTGGGCCCATTAGATAAAACAATGGCTTACCATAGAAGCTAATAATCTCATTTGGAAGGAAAAACATGAAGATAACCAGAAGGCACCAGCAAATGATTTTCATCATCCATCCACCGTGGTGTATACTATCACGGGGGTCCTTCTGGTTTTTTACCCCGACCATCATAAGAGCTAGAATAGAGAAAAATAGAAAGTTTCCCAAGCTGACCCGCAGCACTGCATCTGTTTCAAACCATTCCCTGTCTGGTGTTTGGTGAAAATGATTAATCCCTGCACATATAATCCATAAGAGATCAGCACCATCATTAAAATCCAAGCAAACGTTAATGAGATATCTAACAGCTCAACAGTCGAGCAAAACTCCATAGGCACTCAAAAAAAGTTTCAGTCAGATTGATTATCTCATCATCATCAATTTGATTGCATAACCAGAAAACTCAATCATAATGATATCAAAACTAATTATGCAATCTGTCCCCGACCAATTCTCAGCAAAATCAATCATGAGACTCCAACACGAAACCAGATCTAGTTCAAGTCAACGTAGAATTGCGAGGACACGTTTTGAGTATCGAAGCCAAGTTGGGAAGATGTATAGCATGCAGTTCAGGGTTGCCACCATACTATGCTTATAAGTTAGGTAGTGGAGATAGCCAATTACAACTATTAGATGACATAATTTAGAAGTTTTTTGGTACAAAATTCTGTTGAACGGTAGCAATTACCGAAATATATATTTCCACACATCATCCATAAGGGAAAGGTTAGAGCATCTTACAGGGGATTTTCTCCATGAGAGGTGCAGCAACCTCCCTAAGAATCCACGCCACAATCAACGACAGCGCGAAGAGTCCACAGTACGCGATCCGAGCAGACCTCCGGCTAATTCCAGATACCACACTTTGGCAGGCATTGCAAGCGCACGCCGCACAGCATGATGCCAGGCAAGACGCTGCCCACATCTTCTCTTACCAGTTCAACGATCAATTATCCCCAACAATAAGCTTGTTATGAAACCCTAAAATCACGCAACTAAACCTGATCAATCATAATACGTACAAACATAAAATATCGGATTCGGGTGCAGATTAGGTTAATTTTTGTCAATTTAAACGTTTTCCGATGAACAGATTCACGAAACTACAGGACTCAATCGGTTAAAAATCGAGATAAACAGCTGTAAGGTCGAATAAGTTCATGAATATGAAATTACAAATGAAAAGAGGGACGAAAGAACATCCCGAGAGAGGGGATTCGTGTACCTTCTGCAATTGGAATAGAGTACGAAGATAATCAGCGTCTTTCACAAAGACAATAATACCTTCAACGACTAGGACTATGAGTCTATGAGCCTATGACGTGTGCAGACTCAGTGAGCCAATTATCAACTCGACCCGGTTAGGAGAAGTTTTGGCTTTGCGACTCGAGTTGCAAGAATAAGGTAAAATCCTTGACCTTGACACAGACAATAGATGGAATAATCAGTGGCACTTGACATTATATATATATATATAATGTACGTTTACCATATTCATTTTCTATTTTTATTGTCATAATTTTTATATTCAGTTAGAAAATACAGTTCTGTACTTTTATCATTTTTACCAAAAAAAATCACTGATTTTCTCTTACATTGGGTTGAGTTTGGATTTTTGTCACTATTTGAGCAATTTTATCTAAAATGAAAACAAAAAATGATAAAAGTTTACAAAATATTTTCATCATCATTGTAAAAAACAGAAAACGAATATGCTAAACGTATAAGTTTACAGTTGTTGAATTTTTTTGCAAAAATACTCTTAAGGCCTGTTTAATAATCGAAATTTAGGTGTTACAAATTGAAGCAACAAATTTTGTAAAACTGAAAAGTTTAAGCAACTAAATTTTTATTATTGAAAATTAAGGTTAAATTAATTACAGCGGTATCCCTCAGATTACGGTAAAAATTACGGTAACACTTAGTTTCAAAAAGTAACACACCATTATCTAAGAACGTAAAAAAATATAACACTTGTGTCCATCAGTCATAGTTCCGTCCAAAAAGTATACTTCTCTTTATAATGTCATCATTACATATTTTTAAAATGAAAATACTGTCCTTGTACTGTATATACTTAATAAAAATTTAAAATTAAGATTTCAAACCTTAATTTGAAAATTAGGGTTTCACAATTTCAAATTAGGGTTTTCAAATTAGTGTCGTTGAAATTTAGGATTTTCAAACCCCGATTTAGAAAAATTAGGGTTTTTAAAATCAGTGTCCTTGAAACTTAGGGTTTTGAAATTAGGGTTTTAAACACACACGCACATAATATTTATCTCCCTCGCGCACACACACCCATACCCTCCCCCCACCCCCCATGTCGCGCACCTCCAGTTCTGGGCAAGGCTGGCCCCCTGCTCAGGGCCAGAAGTTCCTCATCAAGTAGGTCGCGCAGCAAGAGACCACCCAGCACTATCACAACGGCGGGGTAAAGACGGCCATGGCCATACCCTTTTACATAATGGCCATGATGGTGTGGTTCTAATGCGTGTTTAAGGTCGTCACACTGATACTGCTTGCAGGGTCCCTGCTGGGGAGAATGGACATCAAGGCGTGGATGATGTTTGTGCCGCTCTGGCTGACTTTCTTGTACACGGTGGGTGTGTTCAGTTTTATGGGTTCTTGTTTTACTGGGGTGTCATGGAGGTTAAGGATGGTAGTGCGATGGCAGGGCATGGAGGTTAATGATGGTAGTGCGATGGCAGGGCTTGGAGGTTGATGGTGGCGGTGCGGTAGAAGTGGTGCCGGTGGTGTTGTGGCGGAAGGTTCTGAAAAGGAAGGGAGGTGACCCTTCAATAGGCAAATTAAGAATGGTAATCTTAGTTAGGAGCAATCTGGTCTTTTCATGTAAACCGTTATATATTTTGATACACCATTTGGTCAACGGACATAAGTATTTTCCAAACTAATGGACACATTTGTAATTTCACTCTAATCTTGGGGATACTGTTTTAATTAACCCAATAAGTTAACTTGTTTGGTAAACCAAAAGAGGACATTTGGTTTTTTTTTCTTCATTTTACCAGAGTTATATTTATGTATATATTTTGTAATTTTATTGTCAAAACCATGTTGGTCGTGTTGCTAGTGGTGGTTGCACTGGTGATAGAGTAGCAATTGTGGTGCTAGTGCTGCTAGAAATGTGTGCTAATGATGGTGGTGGTAGTGGTGCTTGAAGAAATTGTATTAGTAATTGTGGTGGTGTTGACATGCGACGACATGACTGTCATGGTGGCAGTTCCAGTGTGGTGAATATGGAGGTGACTCTGACAGACGTGGACATAGTCGTTGTAGTGATGGTGTGGTGGAGATAACAGTGTCATCAGGGTGGTGATGGCGTTGTTGGTGGTCATGGTAGTGGTAGTGGCAATGGCTAGATCGTGATAATTGTAGTGATGATAGCAAGAGGGACATGGTGGCTATGGTGGTGGCTTTAGTGTGGAACAGGTGGGGTTGCCGGCAAATTTTGGCGATACCATGGCTGTAACTATTCTTTTTACATCATAGTTTGGTCATTAACTTTTAATCATCTCACTAATAAATTAAGTGATAAGTATTATATAAGTTCACCCTAACTTAAAACTTATATTTATTTTTTACAGCAATTAACTTTTTGAGTAATACAAGATTAAGTATTATCAAAAGCACCTAACTAGAAATAATTGAAGATTTTAAGTTAACAGTGATTTAAGTTGTTATCAAACACAACCTAAGCATATGTAGCAACCGATTTTTTGTTGCTAGGTGGAGGTTGTAGTTAGCGGGCTACATCCCGTGTTGGAGTCAAAAATCCATCACGAAGTATTTGCTCTCCGTGAAATTTGTCAAAATGAGCGATAAATATTTTTAGAGATGATTCCAACATGGGTGAACGAAGAAAAGAATTAGGTGCAAGTTGAGTTATAACAAGATTTTGTCAACTTCTCGTATATTTAGTAACTAATTCTTGCCGCATAAAATGTTAAAGCTTTTGTCTCCGGCCGTTCCGTTTTCTTTCTTTTTTTTTTTTTTTCAAGCTGCGAGTAATGCGAACTACACCTACCAAAACAGGGAAGAAATCAAACCAACTCGAAGACGCGGGTATATGCTGGAAATTTGGTCCCACGAGTACTCGAAGAGTCGTAGTTTGACCACATATAAAACCTCAAAGCTCGAACGTACAGAATCGTGAATAGGCCCGGGTAGTTCCCCCTGACCGACTCCACTCACTCGCTTTTATTATCTGGAAAGGTGCGTGTGGACCGGCCCCGTCCCGGCATCTCCTCTCATTGAACCGAGACACAAGCACCCGACGCCCAATCCTTTCACAAGAATTACGGAGCCATACTACAACAACTCTTCAACGCCACCTCCATTTCTCCTCTGCGCGATCGGTTAGACGGTCGCTTTCTCTTCGTTTCCTTGTACCGTAAGTTCCTTTCCTGTTGCATTTCGTTGCTTATATGTTTACTCGTATAGAGAGGAAAGATTGTGCGTTTTTTGCGAAGCTTTCTACGCAGATCTGTGCTGAATTTTAGTCAGCTAATCTATTGAATGTTGTGGTTGGAATGATTTGTGAGTAGAGATGATTTTCTTTTGCGAATGATTTGGTGATGTGTTGTTCGACTGTTCGTTAGATCCTGGATTTGATTTGAGCGGTTCGAAAATCGAGATGCAATGAGCTTTCGTTTTACTTGATGCTGATTCGCTTTGTGTGAGGTTGAACCTAAAATAACGCGATCTGTACGATTCTTATGCTTTGAGACAATTGGCGTGGTTTTTGCGCGGAATTTGAAGGATATGGACGTTTGATTTAGCTGGATGTTCCGTAAGCATGCGGAGTTTTACCTCAACGATGAGGTGTATGGACAAAAACAGCTGAAAGACACAGAAGGCGTCTCAAGCACCTTGTACTGGTTAACATGAAGTATCTGTCAGGCTTGACACCGTGCTGCACAAAGTGATATAGGAACTGTGAAATGCGCATACAAGAGTTTGATGGACTGACTCTGGAAATTTCAACCCCATTAATGCATCTAATCCTGCCTTCTGAACTATAGGGAATGAAATTATAAGTAACTTCCACGAGGGAGGTAGGGGTCGCCTATTATGCAATTGTTCGGCTGTTATTTCTTATTGTTTATTGTTTATTGGGGATTGTTCATTCTTACTAGGGGACGGGTTTAGGTACATTAGAGCTCCAGATTGGTGAGATTTCCTTTTCGATAATTGGGGGGAAGAATGTTGCTATATATTATTGGTCTTATTGGGAAATGGCTAGTCTGGAAGTACATCTTCATTACTATTTTGCAAGGGATAAGTTCTTTGATCTTATACCAAGCGTCTAAATAAGGTTTGGTCGAAGTTTCAGACGAGTTTATCTGGTTAGCATTCGTTGTACATCATGGGACAACATTATCCACATTTATAGAGAAGTATACATGAGTACCAAACAAGTAAACCTCAGTTTGCGTGCTGATAGTTTACGCCCATACTGAATAAGAATATGGGAGGTAAGCTCGACATGGATTGCTGGTCATTTGGTAAACAATTGGAACTTTTCACTCTTACCTAGAAAGGAAGTTACATTTGAGGAGTTAATTGTTGCTGGCTTCTATCTTGCTGAATTCCATTATTCTCTTCTACTGATTGCATCATTAAATGTTCGTCTTCATACAGAAATTCTGACATTCATGGCTCTCCAGTATGGTTTTCCTTACATGGATTTTTTTCACTCATTTGATAATCGAAGTTTATGCTGAAGCAAATGACGAAATTTTAGATGCTGTCTTTAAGTTGCATTTTTCTGTCTATCAGTGCCATTGTCCTATCTAAAGCTCAACTAAATGAAGCACTTGTACTTGTCATTCTGATTTGTAGTAGGTTCAGAGTCTGGCAGAAGGGATCGCTGCAAAAGCTATGGTTCTTGACGGTATAATTTCCTCTCCGCATCGGAGGACACAGAACCCATTTTCTTCACCATCATTTAGGAAGCCACACCCACGAGGGGATGAACTGGGCAGCTGTTCAACGCTCCTTCAGAGGCACCGCTTCCTCCTAACAGCTCTTGTTCTCCTGACTTTCCTATGCACCATTTACCTCTATTTTGCCGTCACGCTAGGTGCTAACGAGTCGTGTTCCGAGTTGACAGGGACTAAAAAAGCCCTGTGTCGTATGGAGCAGGCAAAAATATCCGTGGCAAAAGGAAAACTGAAAGTTTTCTAGCAAGCAGATTATTGTCCAGATAATAGTTGTTTTGCTATTTCTGGCTATCTCAGTTCCAAGGGATTGAATCTAAGATTAGCCTATCTAGGTGGTCGTGCTCTCACTGATTTTTGTATGTATACCTGAACCTCAAACATTTTCCTAATTGTGAAATAGCAATATTATGGCCTTTGGTGATGATCAGCAGCATCTTCAGGGGCCACTAGGGGACTGTCGGCTTTGGTTTCTTACCATTTTGTTTTTTCTTTAATAGCTTTGGATTTGGAAAGTTTTTGCTTTATGGACTTTGCTTCTTAGTTCTTGGCTAGGGAATCAAATCTGATAAATCCAAAGACCGTCACTTGGATGACCACGGTTCAGTATAAATGCGGTTTGCTAGGAATGAGGTTAAGTAGATTGCAACAAAGAGGGGGATTATGCCACATTAAGAATTGGAATTAAATATGAAGCCGAATTTCGAATAGTTGGTGCATCTTCCCTGATCTGGATCTATTGTGGTCATAGATCTGAGGTTATTGCATTTTTAAATTTGAACCTCGCATTCAGAGATGGTTTTCTTGAAAATGTCAATGAAGCTTTTTACGAGCGTTAATATGCTCGCTTCACAAATGAACCAAAGCCGGATTTAATTTCTTGCAAAGGAAGGGTTAATGATCATTGAAATATATAATTTTCGTACTTAATTTTCCTCTCCACTCAATTTTTTTGACTAATTACTGCAATCCCTACTAAACGAACAAGAAATGGTATCTTCAAGACATCAATCAACAATTGCGATAGGCAACTCGAGCCATCCTTACAAAGCAAGTACGCACAAACACCCGTGCCCCTGCAAATGTAGCAATCCAACCACCACCTTGAAACCACGCGCCACAGCAACTTGCACTCACTCATTGTGTAGAAAATAGAAATACCCAGTAGATAGTTGCATTACATATTGGATGAACAACCAAACACCGAAGGGGAAATGGAACTGACCTTGCCAGCACCTGCAAGCAATAACACACTCATGCAGGAGGCAATGCATCCACAGAGATTGCCTCATTAACTTGTCTCTATCGTTTAAATATGTACTTCATCAAAACTCATCATCGGCAATTAACCTGATCTGATTTTGCCTTTCCACAAACAGCCACCACCAAGAAAACAAACCAAATGAGGGAAGCGAGAATTTTAAAGAGATTAAAGCCACAAAATAATATAAATTTTGAAAGACTAAGCGGTTGATTGAGCCAAAGAAGCGAAAAAGATACACAACAAACATGGGTAAAGAGAACTGATAAGAATATATTGATGAGCATGGGCGTGATCGTGAAATAGAAGGGATGTGGTACGTAGACGAAATCACCAATTACGATGCTAAAAAAATCTACCTTTTTGCACAAATCAATAACAAGAACAACAAGTAGGAGAAGCTGGAATTTTGTAGAAACACAACAACAAAACAAATAGCAAGAGCCAAAAAAATATGAAACCCAAGATAAAGAGGAAAAACAAAAGGGCAGATCCGACTATGGTTAAAACTTAGTCATCATCAAACAACTACGAAAGCAAGATTGGGTCAAAGGGCAAAAACAATTAGCAGATCTAAGAACAAATTTTAGATCTAGAGCTTAGTGAACCCAAGGACACTAGGTACGACCGGCTATACATAAATGAGGCCCCTAGATCTTTTTCATATTAGATCCTCCCCATGTATTGACGATGTTAAAGTCGGTGCAAAGCACAGTGCGTTAGGCCGTGGGCCCGTGGCATTACACGCCAAGCCTATTGTGTGGTCTAACGCATATATTTTTCCGGTGTACCTCTTCGCCAGGAATCCACACAATGAGTCTGTGGCAAGCTACCCTTGCAAGAGGGATGAACAACTCGCCTGAGTTCCATCTTACGCCTTCACGCCGAGTGCTACAATGGCTCTTTGTTACTTCCTCACGCATCCCCTTGACACTCGTCATCAAAGAGGTTTCAGTTGCACTGCCTATTGATCCAGATGATATGACATTTTCGTACAAAATTAGGTTTGCTTCTGATACGCGACATGTCACGGGCCTAGAGACATTCCCACCCAAAGACGACCGACTATACCTAAATGGGGCATTCGAGCCCTCTTACCATAATTCTCCCTGGATGATGTTATTCGTTCACTGCCTAATACATAATAGGTTGTGACGTTACATATCAAGCTCTTTATGTGATTCAACGTTTACATTCGTCCTGCGCATTGCTTTAATAGGCGCCCACATAATGAGTGAGTGACAACACAGTACAACACAATACACGAGGTGTAATTTAAATTGATAATTAAGTTTTAAAACAGTATTATTTAGGAACTGTCCTCGACCGAAGAGGCCAAAAATTTTCCAATAATACACTCCGAACCCTTAAATAGTAGAAAATAGAACCCAAGGGGCCCCTTAAATGAAGCTCATCAACGTCGCCATAAACGGAAAATTTTTCAGTTCAGTCACTGCATATCGAACCGCCCTTAAATCCCGAGCGTTTAACCATGGTCCAAACACCCCGATCGCACCCCCGGCGAACTGACTACATCCGGCTGATCCCGTCACTCGTCTCATCGCACCGCACCTTCCTCGCCCTCGTGTGGACCGTCGGATTCGTCCTGATCTGCGTGTGTCAACGCACCGCCGTCGACCGGCTCCTGGAGTTCCGGGGGTGGGGCCCGCCTCCGCGGCCGGTTCCGAGGCTGCGGCGGGTGGTGTTCAACCTGACCGACTTCGGCGGGGTCGGGGATGGCGCGACGGTGAATACCCGGGCGTTCGAGAGGGCAGTTTCGGAGATCAGGAAGCGGGGCGGCGGCCAGCTAAATGTCCAGCGCGGCGTTTGGCTCACGGCGCCGTTTAACCTCACGAGCCACATGACGCTCTTCCTAGCTGAGAATGCCGTTATTCTTGGAATTGACGTAAGTGCCCTTCCTTTTTTCACCCTTCTTTTTGATGGTTTAATTAATTAAGCCAGTAAAGTGAGAGTACTTAACTTGGTATTAACTCCATATATATGGTGTTCCACCTCAGATGTTGATCTTTAAGCGACAACAATAGGTGGATTAGTAGCATATTAGGGGAAAGGAAGGAAATAGCCTCTGCCTAACTGAAATTTAAGCATTGAATATGCAAAGAAAAAGTTGGAAGAAAATCTTTTGAAAGTTTTCTATATCAAAGATAAACTACACTCAAGTCAACTAAGCGTACTGAAACGAAAAAATTTCACTTCTTACCGTGCACTACCAATAGCTGGACATATGCATATACTGCACGAGATCGATATATCGTGAACAAATGTACAAAAAATGATAAATGTACTCCATTGTTTCACAATCTGCATTCCACCATATTGGATATTTTGAGCAGAGACACCGGGATGAGAACCCTTTTCGGCAAATTTGTTCGGCATACGCAAATAAGATATGTGCTTACTCCCTAGCCTCAACATACACAGTTATCGAGGTGTATGGTCCTCCAATCAAGACAGAAATTGGAATAGGTGTTATCGGTGTACGGTTATCGGTGTAAACTTAGGAAACCCTTTTCAGGCAGAGATGAAGTTTGTCACTTTAAAATCCTCTGTTCTATTTAGAAAAAATATTGGTCGCTAAAGAAATGATGAATCTGCCTTTTTAGTGACAAATGCAAGGCTTAAGCTGCACTTTTGGGATTGCATCTCTGTAGATATTTATGTGAATCATTCTCCAGTCTAAATTGGGCATAGTTAGTTACTTTCTACATTATCATGAT
Organism: Escallonia rubra; assembly: GCA_033065855.1. Classification (NCBI taxonomy): domain Eukaryota; kingdom Viridiplantae; phylum Streptophyta; class Magnoliopsida; order Escalloniales; family Escalloniaceae; genus Escallonia; species Escallonia rubra. Next base: position 121,436 of record JAVXUO010002057.1, on the reverse strand, counting down.
TTGGAAAATACGCACCGTCTGTTAATCCCCTTTGAACTGGTTCTTAACAGGATGAGAGATACTGGACCTTGATGCCGCCTTTGCCCTCGTATGGATATGGAAGAGAGCATCCAGGACCTCGTTATGGAAGTCTAATTCACGGTCAAAATCTTAAGGATGTTGTCATCACAGGTCAGGTTAATATCACCTTGATCTTCTCTTTACTTTCTAAAGAATATGACAAGCTTCAGTTGCAAAGTGACCACCCACCGGAATGATTGCACCAGCTCCCCTTTCCCCCGTTTTCCCCTACTATGCATTGACAATATTCCCTTCCTCAAAGTGAAGTATTGTTCTGCTCATAACATTAAAAACAATAAGAAGAAACAAGAGAGACAGAAAATGAATAGTAGTCAGGTAAATCAAGCCTAGGGAGCTATAAAATCAAACTGGTATCATGTTTGGTTTGGAACTCAAGCTATAAGAGGGAATTATAGGACTCAGACATGTTGACTGATGCAGCTGTTTGAATCTGTTAATTTCATTAGACAACTCAAGCCTGAGAGAGTGGTTTCTAATCTTTCCCAAAGTTAATAGAACGGATTGCAATGTTCAGGAAAGATAGATTGGAAAGTTAATGGTTCCAATACATCCATTTGACAGCTCAAGCATAGGGAGTACTGCAATATATCCTAAAGTTATACTGGATGGATTACTTCCTTGTGACTCAGGCATATTTAGTAATGCAGGTTTCAGGTTCTACTGCCAAACAAAGGCTAAATTTGGTATCTCACCCCTTCTCCTGCATTATTCAATACTGGATAGGCTCAAACCACTTAGCCAATAAGACTTGGCATTATTCAAAATTTTATAGGCTCAATAGGATAAGTTACTTATGAGAGATGCTTGAAGGTTTTTTGGAGATGCTGGTGTGTATATGGTCCCTGAATCCCTGGCTGACTCTTTGTTTGTAATATTGTATTCTTGTCATGGACATCAAGCCACAGGCATTCTGTCTGCACTTGAACTCGAGAGTCGAGAGTAGCCAGTCCAGTCACATTTTGATTGTGCTTGAAACTTAAGGTTGCACTGGCTTTCAAGAAGCTTGAGAACTACTTTAGGAGCTCTGTCTTTTCCTTATTTCCTTGAGTTAAAAGTCTTTAAATTGAAGTACTACAAATTTTACTCTTCAAGGAACAGTCAAAACTGTTGCATTCCTACATGTAAAGGGCAATTTAAATTGGGATAATAAAGTCAGCTGTGTGTATGCATTCCACTCCCTTTCTGCTATGTTACATGGACTCTTCAAACTGCATCAAGTACTTGTGTCTTGGCACACAACACTTAGGTAATCGGATAGAAAATGTCCGAGGCTACTCATCAATGTTACTAATCACATGCCTATTTACTAACTGAAGTTTGTTTTAAGATGGCATACTTCACTTTATTCCCAATACTCATTAAACTATCCACATACAGTGCTGAAGATGCAAATTTTGTTACACCAATTTCCTTATTCAAGAAGTTTGATGTGAGTAGCAATAACAGCATCCATAGTTATATAATCAACAGGATATAACGGTACCATAGATGGACAAGGTCAAACATGGTGGAAGAAGCATCGTCAGAAGCTTCTCAACCATACAAGGGGCCCACTTGTACAGATAATGTGGTCGAGCAACATTCACATCTCCGACATAACTTTGCGCAACTCTCCCTTCTGGACTCTCCATCCTTATGACTGCAAGAATGTCACTATCAGAAATGTAACCATCTTGGCTCCACTGTCTGGAGCCCCCAATACAGATGGAATAGATCCTGGTACGGTCCCATCCTTAACAAATCTGTTTTTATTTTTCCCTCTTTTCACTTGTTCCGGGATTTGATGTAGATACGTCATCATTAAGTAAGAAACTGGCAATAATTGAGACTTGGCAATTTTTTGATGTTGCTGAAGCATGGTGCCAAGCTTTGTGACGGTTTCGTATTATACCATTTCTCTAAGAGATCAATTAGATGCCACTTGCCCCACAAGGGTGGTGGTAAATGTTGTAAACTTTATTGCTTCAATGGATACATCTTTCCTGCCTGAATCTAGTAATGGTTAGGAGGAGTGAAACTCCTAAGAGAAGATCTAATAAGGCTGAATATTTTAAAAAGAAGCATTAGGAAAGGCGATGATGCAAAATTAAAAGTTTCACTTTGTTTAGTTCTTTCCCCCTTTTCTCTAGGCAAATGATTATGTATAAAGAGCAAAACCAACTTGGTTCCTTTTGAGTTTTGCATATTCCCCTTTCCCCTGGCAAAGATTGGGTATTTAGGATGAATCAATTATAGTAAAAACGAATATGTTCCTATGCCTTAGATGAATTGTCTAAGGCGCGGCTCCAAAACGGCGTACTTTGAATCAATATTGGGTATTAAATCAAAACTACCATTAGTAATTTAATAAAATGACAAAAATGTCAGTGTTGATATAACGTGAAATGACAAAACTACCATTAGTGATTTAATAAAATGAAAAAAATTGTAAACCCCGTCGTTTTGGAGACACCTTGTAGACAACTTAGGTAGGCATAAAATCATATTCGTTAACCTCTTGCTGGTTTTCATTTTCCCTTTTGTCTATGCAAAGAATGAGTTGGATATATTTATACCCATATGTGTGGTGTGCCATATAACCACAATTGCAAATTAAACAAACAGTAAGGATCTTTAGACATTTCAAAACTTCTTAGTCACTTAGGTTTCTTCATGTTTCGGAATTTTTAGAGGAGGACCATTTTTAGTTCAGGAAAATGTAAATTTTAATGTTGTGCCAACTCAGGAGCTACATTTCATACATCATAACCTTCAATTATGGTCTCAATATATGACAGCGATATGCAGCTGAAATTAGATCTAGAACTTCTTAAACTCCAGATTGCATTAGCTACAATGGAAATAGAATTGATTCAAAGGAGTAGTTTCAGGTGGCTGTTATCCATGGGTTCCTGCTGGTTGATGGAGAAGCTGACTGTTAGCAGAGGCTCTTTACATTCGATAATTTACCTTATTAAACTTCACATGCATTTTAGAAAATTAAAAATGCTTAAAGTTTGTTACTTTTGCATAAAGCTGAGGGGTGGTGCTGTTGCATGTGCAGACTCTTGCCAGGATATGGTAATAGAGAACTGTTATATTAGTGTGGGGGATGATGGAGTTGCAATCAAGAGTGGCTGGGATCAGTATGGAATTGCTTATAGCCGGCCTTCCACCAACATTCTCATTCGCAATCTCATTGTACGCTCCATGGTAAGGTGAGAACTCTTTTATCACATGCATCTGCATTATCTATGTTCTTTTAGCAGAAGGCATAAATCTGTAGTACTCAAAACTGTTTTATTTGAAGGTTGGACATCACTATATCACATATGTTTTTGCAGTGCATCCACTACTCGAACACCCCACAACTTATTTGTGAACTTCTATTATTTTGTCCATTCATTAATTTCCAAACTACTAGCCAACCCCAACTAGTGTCGCGCAAAGGCTTAATTGAGTTGGATTGAGCATCAACTTCCAAGGCCTCCCAACATGAAAGGGAAAAGAAGATTGGGTAGCTGCTTAAGGGGAAAGACTGATGCAACATTGTCGGGCAGTTAATTTGTAGAAATTCATTCTGTATATGGGTTGTCTATTATGTAAGGTGTTCTGTTTTGGATACCTCAACTGATATTTTCCTTGGCAGTGCTGGAGTATCAATTGGCAGTGAAATGTCTGGTGGAATCTCAAATATCACTGTTGAGAATCTCATTGTATGGAACTCGAGAAGGGCTGTTCGGATTAAGACTAGCCCCGGCAGGGGTGGATATGTTCAGAACATAACCTACCGGAATCTGACACTAGAAAATGTTCGCGTGGGGGTTGTGATAAAAACAGACTACAACGAACACCCAGATGAAGGCTATGACCCAGAAGCCCTTCCTGTTATCAAGGACATAAGCTTCACCGGTATTCGTGGTCATGGAGTTCGGGTGCCTGTCCGTATTTATGGCAGCCAAGAAATCCCTGTGAGAAACGTTACAATCCGGGACATGTCAGTGGCAATAACATACAAGAAGAAGCATATCTTCCAGTGCTCCTTTGTTCAAGGCCGTGTGATAGGAAGCATTTTTCCTGCTCCTTGTGAGAATTTTGATCTTTATGATGAACAAGGACGGCTAGTTAAGCAATCAAAATCACAAAATAATACAGATATCGATGATGAAGCTTTGGAAGGGATCGGCAATTCTTAGATGGAAGCTTTGCCGTAACTCATGGCTCTGCTTGCTTTGAAGAAAGATCAATATCATTCTTCAATGTCTGTAGCTAACAGTTAGTAGGTTGGAGATATCCGAGGAACTCGTCATAGTTCAAGGAAGTGGCCTAACAGGAGGATTATTTCAAGCATTGTTTCTCTTCGTTGGATATTCAGTGGTGACAGCACGAGAATGCTTGAAACCTTGAATTTGGCGGTTAGCGTCACAAGGGTAAGGCACATTTTGTGGCTCTTCTCTCTATTTCAACTGAGCTTTGTTGCGGCATCCTGTAATACTCCTTCAAAGCGGTGTGCAAAGGTTGAGGAAGATTGGAACAATAGATGGAGATGACAATGCTGTAATATTTGTAGAAAAATGTACATCTAGTCAGAGATTAGAAGAATACAAGAACAAGATTAGAAGCATGAAAGCAGGTTCAGCAAAGAACTTTTGTTTTATTGCAGGAGTTGCTACCTAATTTTGCCCAATTATTATTAGACTACTCAAAAGTCCCATGTAGGGACGATTGTTGAATTGAGTACCTTTGTTTCTATCCAGGTGCATCCGGAAATAATGCACGGCATTACAAAGGAGGCAAAACATTTGAAGTTTAAACTTAAGAAAATGAATATCGAGCTTATAACGTTGACAATTATTGTCATTTTGTCCAACTCCAAAGATGAAAACAGACGTAGGAGCAGTTTTGATGAAGGCTTCATCTAAGAACCACACTTATCAAGATGATGTGAAAGGCTCAGCTCAATACCATTCATCCGTTCTATATGACTAGCTTCCAGGTTCTTGTCATGGCTCAGATTTTTGCTTCATTTGCCTCTTCAACATGGATAGAACGATATAATGAGGTGCTCTGTATTTGTGTGGAGAAACTTGCATCCACAATAGTTCCAAAAGCAGCTCAATGCAGACTAAAACTAGACGTGAGGAAACACATAATACGACCTTACAGTTGGGGTTTTGACATGAAGATAATTAGCCACTAGCGTACTTCAACTTCGTCCATTAAATGAGAGTTCACGTAGGATTGAAAAGAAATGAACTAGATAACATTTATTTCTTTAAGCCATGCTGTGTGAAGTGGGCATGGATCGGGTTTCCCTGCTGCAATTGCCTTCTCAGATAATGAATAGAACCAACCATTTCTCCATTTGAACTGCAACCATTTGCAAGACACCATGGTAAGAACAGATACGAGTGATAACTTAGGCAGTATACATGCTAGCAAGGTGCAGTTCTTTTACCTCCTTAACAGCTGTTGGGAAGTGCGCAACAGCTCGTGAGTAAGCACATAACCTTTCCTCCATTGCTTCTTCAAAAACAATACCTTTCTCTGCTGCTGCTGCAGATGTCAGTTCAGCAATAAGGCTAGACACCTGAAAGCATTAAATCAGTTATAAGTCTAACTTCTACTTGCTACATGTCGAAAAATCAATAAACATATCCACCTGAGATTTTAATCTACTTCTCAATGCCAGTTAGTCAAAAGATAACAAGGGCATCCTTTTAAGGACGTCAATTCTCTTTCCCATTAGAATCTAATTATGCATCTGTATGTTCCATGAACGAAATTCATTGATGACTGTGAAAGAATCGTTTCTTTGCATGCTTTTTTTTTTTTTGGTAAAAAGGTCCTTTTATTACAAATGAAATCCAACATCATCTTACATTCTTTCTACTCAATTACAATATTTCTCTTTATCTGTAAATCATACATTAAAAACAAAAACTCATGATCAGTACTGTCATTAGCTCACAAATTCCTTGTTTGTCTTAGATGCCACCGCTCTTTTCCAGCTATACTCTATAGAACACCCAATGGATTTTAGCAATTATTTAGCTTCGTTGTTGTTCCCATGTGAACATTCTCTGACTACGCTCTCCCCATATGCTGTATATTGTAAAGCCAAGAAATTTCTTAATCTAGCGTATGGCATTGCAATATTGCAGTCCACGTTGTGAAGTTGATTTGGTGTATTTGTTTCTTTGCATGCTTTAGCAATTATTTCAGAGCTTCGTTTCTTTGCATGCTTTAGCAACACTTAAAATGCTGTCAAAGATGCTTCACATTATCTTTGGAAACATCATCATTGTTATCACAAACCAGTATAACCGAAGGATTTATCTTTATAGGCTTCTTGAATATGACTTGGTGTATAATATGTTGTGTCGTGGATCAGTGAACAGTGATAGCTTCTTGCAAGAGATGTGGTTCTACTTGGGTGGTAGTAGGTGGAGGGCATGTACAAGCTCCTAATAGTTTCAAAAGTCTGGTATAGCATCTCAAAGAACTCACTAACTAGGCTAATTTTCCAGATACGCTGTTAGCAGGCATATGAAGCAAGCTGATTTTGCAAAATCACAGCAAGAGTATATTCTTCGAATTCCTCATGTGTATTTTCAGCCAAATAGCATTGATAGCTAACTTAAACTCACCTCGGAGCGGAATTCCTTCTCAACAGCACCTACAGTTGCTCCAGGATGACGGGCTCCCACAAGCATGAATGCTGATATCCAAATAAGCTTCTCCAACATTTGCTTCTGGAATGCTTCCTTGTCAAGTACCTACATTTTGATACCAGAAAACACTGAATATGTTTCCTGACGGTCAATAGGTTACAATGTACTCCCTAAATGACATATTTAGACCCTTCCCCCCAAATAAATCGTGGGATGACACAGTGAATTCGCGCCATGATTGAAAACGCAAATGTGCATTTGCAGCCTAAGAGGAAGGGAGACTAATTCACTTGCAATCGAACCAAAGGAGGCAATAACGGGAAGGAAGATCCCTAACTATACGAAAAAGAGTGAAGAAACAGATGCTACTGCAGATGGCATAGGTCCCAGCACCTTCAGATTTAGCCACAACCAGGCTAGTAGAAAACTTAACTTCTGCTCATGCACATACTACTGATGTTATAGTGAGGTTTAAAATTTAATATGAAGCTTCCACTCGTGCAAGTGATCTAATCTCAACAGCGAAGTGCGACACAATCCAGTCCTATACCTTGCAAGAAAGCCCTCCAGCATACAATCTTGCAGCCACTGCAGATGCCCACTTTCCATAAGCTGCCGTCAGTCCCTCCGGATTGGTATCAGTTTTCCCATCTGTAGGAGGTTCACCAAGCTTTGAAATGGCAAAGTATGCCAAAACTTGGTCTGCATCACCTAGACCTTTACTTTGAAACCAAGGCTCCAGCATCCCATTCTGGAAAAAAACCAAATCTGCTAGATAGTTAAAATCTGTCTAAACTAAACTCATCAAACATTAACCTATCACATATTGCAGTTTAGTCGTCAATATTACAGTAGCAGGCAACCTTTTACCGGACTATCTCAACGCAACACAAGTCAAACGCAAAGTTATTGCAACACAAAAGTAATATCATCTTCAAATAGTACCATAAACGCATAAATTGATCTAGTTAAACAACAGAATAGACACATGACAGTGGTTTTAGAAAGTCTATATCAGTGTCATTGGAAAAAAGCGCATTAGCGTCACAATTCTACCTTTTGGCGTCAAACGAGACGTGGAAATTACATATATGAGGTCTCAATTTAACATTTCCCTGCGGGAGATTTGCGATTATGCGACAAACTATGCACCAAAATCAATTGGTAGTGAATATCATGTGAACAAACGAATTAAGGAAATCAGTGTTCAATACCATCAAGGACTAGGTTTCCTTCTTATAGTGCATTGTATTCTAGCTGAACATGATCTTCCATGTAAAGGAGTATCAAGGTATCGATGTAAAGGATTAATTAGGTGCGGTGGGTATCTATCGTACCGTTCCATCGAGACTGGGGAGTGGACTCAAGGACGGCGTCAAGATCGTCGTTTCTGGTGCAGACCAAGATGGGACCGCGGAAATCAACGGGCACGGGCTCGCCTCTCCTCACCAGCAAGTCGTGGCCGTCGCCCATGTCTTGCAATGCTCTTCCCACACGCCCACCTCCCACTATAATGGCGGGTGTCACTTTGCTGGCGGTGGCCATGACAGCTGAATACGATGGTGACGGTGCTGCAGCCTTGAACCTGAACCCGAGACTTGAAGTGGGTTTCGCGCAGTGGTGCCAAATTGAAGAGCTAGAGAGGAAGAGAGTGTTTGCCATGGCGAGCTCTTGGGGCCATGGCTTGCGTTGCTCTCGTTTCTTTATGGAGATGTTGGGTTAACCAGAGAGAGCCACTCGTTTCTAGCACGGCCTATCTTTTGATCCAAATTTCAAGAATTTCACCAAAATCCGCTACAATTTTGGTAAAATTGAAGAAGCACGATAAATTTTATTGAAAAATGTAACTTTGCCATCTATGTATATATTCTGATAGAATATGTAACGCACAACCTCACGTATTTCATTGAAGTCGTAAACGAGTCAAAGTATAAAAGATTTTCAGAAAAAGCTGAAGGCAACATTTGTTTGGAATATGTTTGCTACTAACAGTCTGTTTGGAACTAATTATTTTACGAATTGAATTTCAAATTCGGGATTCAATTCCTTTTTTTTTTTTAACGGAAGGAAATTCAAATTACCGAATTCTTATTTTGTAGTTGGAGAATAAAGGAAATGGAAAGGTAATACTTTTTTTAGACAATTATATATTTAACTTACAATAAAAAATTAACTATTGTTTGAAGTGTGCTAGTGCCACCACATAGTAGTGATGGTGGTGGAGGCACCACACGGCGTAGGGGCATGGACAGTGAAAGTGGTGGGGTGGTCAAGTGATGGTAATAATGGTGATGGTATTGAGGTGTAACTGGTGGTGGTCAAGTGACGCCAATCGGTGGCAATAGTGGTGGTGGTGTAGTGGTGGCGACGACGGTGGTAGCGGTTTGCAGTACTGGTGGCGGCGGTGATACTAATGGTAATAGTGGTGGCGGCGATAGTTGCGGCAGCGGTGGCAGCAGTGGTGTCGGTGGTGGTAGTAAAAGTGGTGTGACGGTAGTGGCAATAAAAGTGGTGTGGCGGTGGCGACAGTAGTGCTGACAGTGATGGTTATGAGTAATAATGGCGGAGATAATGGTGGTGGTGGTGGTGACAATAGTGTTGACGGTAATGGTTGTGACAGTAGTAGTGTGGTGGTGGCAGTAGTGCTAGCGGTGATGGTTGTGACAGTAGAAGTGGCAGTAATAATGATGGTGGTGGCGGCCGTAGTGGCGTCGGTGGTGGTAGTAAAAGTGGTGTGGTAGTGGTAGCAGTAGCAGTAGTGGTGGCGATGGCGGTGATGGTTGTGACAGTAGTGGTGGCGGTGGTGATTGTGGTAGTAGTGGCAGCGACGGTGGTAGTGGTGATAATCATGGTGGCGGTGGCGGTGGCGGTAGTGGTGGTGGTGATGGTAATGGTAGTGGCAGTAGTGGTGACGACAATAGTAGTGGTAGTGGTGGCAGCGTTAGTGCTGGTGGTTGTGGCCGTAGTGGTGGTGTTAGTGGTGGCAGAAGTGACGGTGGTGATGGTGGCAATGATGACGGCGGTGGTGGTGGTGGTAGTAAAAGTGGTGTGGCGGTAGCGGCAATGAAGACGACAATAGTGAGTTCATTGTTGTAGAGATCATAAAAAGATATAAAAAAAAGGTAAATAATTACTTTAAATTCAAGTAAATTCAAATCTCATGAAATCCGACAATTTTTTATCTAATTTCATACGGTAAAAACAAATCCAGCCAAATCTCATGATATCCAATTCCAATTCATTTTCTTAATGTTCCAAACAGCAAATTTGAGTATTTGAAATGAAATCTCATCCGGTCGAAGGTTCCAAAAAACACACTCTAAGATTCTCTATTACTCTACCATTTTGAGCATTTTTCATTAGCTCAGTAGATTTTTGTTGTTGTTGTTGGGTTGGACGATAAGGTTATGGTTTGTCAAGTTTAAGCATCAACTGAAATTAAGTCTCATCTTTGAGCATATTTAAGAAGGTGTTTGAGATTGATTCTACAGTCAAACCTGATGAAATTCATATTGAATCAGGTTTAAAATGTTTGACCAAAAAAGTAAACTGATTAAATCTGCTCCAATATGTTAAAGACTGATTAAATCCAGAATCCTCGTCTTCTTGAATTCTAATTTAATCAGTTTTAGAAAATCAGGTTTAACCTTAGAGAAGTACCAAAATGCCCTCATATATAAATAGACATTAAATGCACCCTTTCAATTTGAATAAACTCTATGGTAATTTTGTTACACTAAACCTACTTTAATATTTTTTTATCCAAACACTTTCGACAACTAATGGATTAAATTTGATTTTAGAAACTCAGTCTGATTTAAATAAAATCTACGTTTGAGAATCAATCTTAAACGATTTTTTAAAAAACACTATCCACACCGGCCTAGTTTATCCCCGACTATGTTATTAATGAAATTGCATTTCAAGAACTATAGTTTCATAATGAAGGCTATTTGGATTGACGAGCTAGAGAAAGAAAGGGTGTTGGCCATGGCTATTGGGGATGGTGGCGAGCTCTTGGGGCCATGGTTTCCTTTATGGAGGTGTTGGGTGAACCAGAGAGCTACTTAGTTTGTAGCTCGGCCCATCCTTTGACCCAAATTCAAGGAGTTTGGCAGCACTTAAAAGATAGCACATTTGGTGACGTTGCAGTGACACCGAAATGAAGTTGTTACTAGATTTAAATTAGGTATAAAGACAGCATTTGTTATTATGTTTTATTACCTCTTTTTGACTTGAACATATTATACTATTTAGGGAGAAGTGCCAACTTTAGTGACAAATAAAAGGTGAATTCTATATCACAATATGGAAATAGCCTCTGCTCAAAGATACTGATACAATGAAGCAACTCACATTTCCTAAACAGACCACGTTTGGCTAGTTTTTTTATTTTTTGTTTTTGTTTCATATTTTGAGAAACATAAAAAAAAAGAGCTCTCTCTTTTGAAATATAAAATCTAATATAACCTTGCTTAGTACAATTTTTAAAAACAAAAATCTGATAAATTTGTAGTTGGACAAGTTTAAGAACTTATGAAATGCAACTATATCGTGCAGATACCACTTTTAATACATATCTTATGTAAATTGAGTGACATAAATTTCATGATGGTTAATAATAGTATACTCATAGGTTTGCGTTTGGCATGCTTGATAAGAGCTCTGGTTAAGATAACAAGAATCGTTTCCAGCGTTTTGCCATGCGCACAACGGGTGGATAAGCTCTCCAGTGGATTGGTTCAATCCTACTCCGTCGAATAATTCTACACCCGATGGAAGATACTTCCAACGGCCTTTAATTTGTGTTAGGTCCAAACTCGAGATATGGGGTATATATCTTATCGGGGATAGGATAGGCTGCATCTTATCCGTTATCTGGCCATATCCTGTCCTATCAAACTGAGTAATTACATGCGCCAAATGCAGCTATAATGAATTGAAGAATAACGCATCCGAAAACGAAATTGTGTTTTCTTGAAGTTGGCAATTAAACACAATTTCCTAATACACAAAAACCTCATGGAGTGTACTTTCTAAGGTAGCGTTTGAAAACACTTCCAGTTTTGATTTTCTGTTTCAAAAAAAATAAAAACCAGTTTAGTTTTTTTTTATAACAAAAACAAATGTTACCCAGTTTTTATTTTGAGTGTTTGATTACCCAATTTTTATTTTGAATTTTTTCTTTGATGGTGGTTTGCGGTGGCAGCGGTGGGGCGTGCCAGTGGCCAGCGGTGGTGGCTGTGGTGGTGGTCTCAAATTGAAAATCCAAAACTCTAAATGAGAGTTTTAAAAAGCAGTCATGTGTTTAAAAACTGATTTTTAAAACTGGAGTAAAAAAAACAAATATTGTGTGTCAAACAAACGCATTTATTTTCTTCAGTTTACAAAACAAAAAAAAAAATAAACGATTTCAAACAGAGCCTAAGTCATGTTATTTTGACAGTGCAGCTTGACCTCTCTTTGTTAATTGTTCCAGAATTAAGCTCAAAAAGAGGAACCTTTCAGCTTCATGGACCACATCCTGATAGGCAATGATACAAAAATTTAGTGGACGACAAGTTGCAGTTCCTGCACTCGAGTTTATTCCTGTGAATCAGACGCAGGTAGCAGAGCACCACGGATGCCTCTATGGCGATGGCTCATGGCTCGGCCAATTCTTCAAACTTATTCGTTACAGGAGGAACTCAGCGGGCAAGGTTTAGTCACTGAATGTGATTTTGTAGCGTCAAAACAAGATATAGAGACAGATATGTAGCGGTAAAGGCGACAATTATTTACCGAAAATCACGTTTGAAACCCCAATGCAAGGGGTTGTAATGGAACGCCTAAAAGCTGTTTACGAAAAGTCATTAAGATAAAAGTCACCAATTAAGAATAGTTTAACGGCTAAATTAAACACTCAAGATTGTATCAAGTCTGCAATGGCTCAAAACATTAGAGGTTAAATTCATAACAACGATCATTAACTAATTGTTATGTTCAAACTTTATATGAACTTTCTTGTCAACTATAATGTGGTATCACTGTATACTTATTCATACGGTACTAAATTTATTTTTCTGAACAAATCAAAGTCAAACGATTTATGTCTCCTAATTCTCGTACTCCGCTTCCATCTCTCACGAAATCTTTACTGATTAAGTCGCTTTTCTCTCCTTCGAACTTCAAATATGCGTCCCGCTCTCCGTTTCCCAAAATAATAGTCAAAGCCTAACTCAAACTCCATCCAGTTCAATCCCACACAGATCTGTCTCTGTCTCTCAGAGATTTTTTTTTGCTTCAAAATTTTTTTTTTTTTTGCTTCAAGTCCCAATAAGTTACCGTTGGCATTAGTCCACCAAACCACACATAAGTTCAACGCCCAAAACTCCCACATTTTCCAACGCAGAATTTTCAAATTCAAACTGCTTTTGGTACCAGCACCATCAATAGCCTCAAAAACACCAAGCAAAAAGCACCCACCACCACCACTCAACCAAGACCTGATCTTTCCCCTTATAACCTTCAAACAAGGACCTCAAATCCACATGACCCATATTCACCTCATTTAGCTTTGAATTCTCCTTTTAAGAACCCTGCTCTCTAACCAATGTCTAACTTCAAGAGATGTACAATGCCACGCCAGGCTTCCTACAACTCACTCTATGTCAACCCCCTTACTGAGCTCAAACACAACCGTAGCTGCAGCGATGGCGGCAGCACAACCGATGCCGCCGCCTTTGGCATCAGTATGTGTCGGAATCCGGTCATGGGTTCGGACAACAAGGAGAATACAGTACCTAATAGGGGTAAGTATTCTGGCAACGTGGACAAAGAAAATGTGGTACCCAATAAAGGGTCAGCCAAACAGTTACCAAATCTGAAGTCCAATCTGAAACATAGGATTTTGAAGCCATCCTCACTTCAGCTCTGTATGCAAATTAATGAGCCTGATTTGAGTTTGAGGTCAAAAATTTGGGATCCCATTGACTCAGATAACACAAATTCAGCTAACATTTGGGATTATTCGGACTCAGAGGCGGCCCCAGCTTCGTCGTGGTCTACCTTGCCTAATAGGTTGGTTTATATGTTTCAGTTCTTGGTGGTTAATGCAAATTTATGCTAGAGTTGGTGTTCAGTATTTGTGACTTATGGTTGCAACTTTTTAATGTTTTTTCAGGTATTTGTTGTGTAGGCCTCTGCCTCCGGATATTGGGAGGTGTACTTGTGTTATAGTGAAGGAAGCATCTCCAAAAGGACTAAGTGGGGGCACTCTATATGCACTTTACACCAATGTAAGGTCTCTCTAACTTGGTAGATTGTTAAATTTTTTCGAAAGATTTCTTTTTCTACATGAATGTCGGTCTTCATGAGATGGTACTGAGATTGTTAAAATCGTTACTGTGGTAATTCGAAGGTTTGGGAAAATCTATGTTGTTCTATTTGGAGCTATGAATGTCATGTGAATTCAATCTAAACGAACGGAGAACGAGAACCACAACACTTGTATTTAGAAAATGAACTAGTTGACGACTAGCTTTTACTAATGGAAGAGCTAACCTGTGCTTTCAAACCATATGGATCCATGTCTTAAAAGACTGAGGAAAGAATAGAGTCTTAGAACAAATTTACAGTGAGAGTCAAAGACATCCGGAAGAAATTTCGGTAACATTCTTTTTGTTGGCAATGATTGATGACAAGGATGGCTCGCATACGGGAAAGGTGAGGTATCATGGTCATGGATGGTCTAAAGTTTCTTAGAGTATTCATGCGCAGAAATATCATGTACTCCGTACATGATATTATGACATCTAATATCTATTGTTGTGTATGGGGCAAAACATAATAATACCTCACATCAACGAACGATGATGGAAGATTAAGAAGTTCAGGATAAACACTCCTTAAGGAAGAACAATGTATTGAGACTTGGATTTCTGTTCTCACAGGCATATCTTCTTTGCCTTGGCTATTCCTATGGCAACGCGTGATGGAAACCATCACCCTATAAACCGAGAAATTTGATGGACGAAATTTGAACAATTGAAAAAAAATAAAAGTAGCAAAGAGTTAATGAAATTGACCAGCTATTGTTTCAATATAGCACTGGGAGAGAAACATATTAACCCGAGCTTCCTTCCACTTTTGACATCCTGAATGATGTGGCTCACTGTGGTTCACACGCGTAAATCCCGAGGGAACCACAGTAAGCCACATTATTTGGGATATGAAATTTCGTAGAAGGCTTAGGCCAAATATTTCTCTTTAAGAAACTAATCCTTGTTTTCAGTGACTACTTATTACCTTTGATGTAATCCAGGAATTAGATCTCCTTGGCTAAAGCTTTTGATTAACCCCAGTTGCATATATGTAGAGTATTCTCACTAACAAAATCTAGCTTACTTGCACAAAAGGGGATCTGGAGTTGATGCAAAGTATCTTCAAGGTTGTACTCCAATGCTTTAGTAGTAAGATTTGCTAGTGAGAGTAACATGTCTACATATTCCTACTTTTAGTAAAAGATTTCAAAGTCTTGTACTAAACTTCATAAACCTTAGAGATACGTGGTTGAGGGCCACTTCTTGCACAATTCTGTAGAGTTAAGGGTTAGTAGCAGGTTAATCATACTACAGCTACATTCATTAAGGAAGTTTGTTCCTCATGACTTTCTAGCTCCAAACTGACAAAAATAAGTTGCTAATAAAAAAGTAACGGAGATATTCTAACTTGTGCTCTAAGGGCATAGGTTAAGCATAGGACACAATACATTTTAATTAGCCTAAAAGAATCGTCAATACATATGAGGCATATGAAGTGGTGTTTCACAATATTGATGATTTTTTTTACCATGCTGTTTACGATGTCTCGTGTCTTGTGCTTAACATGTGCCCTTATGGCACATGTAGTGAAACTCTATAAGTTAAGCCATGGACAACTTCTGTTGTAAGTTGGACTTTCGGAATGGATATTTGACCAATTGAGATCAAAGAAAGATCAAAGTAAGTGTTTTACCAGAGGACAAGTGTCCCAAACTCATTTTTGAATAAAAATTTCATTTCCTCTTATAAGCTCTTTGATTTCTATCTTCCAAAGTCTAAACAAATTAAAAAGTAGTTGTTGTTTTACATGCTTCACTCCATGATCAATTGAAATGTACGAAAAAATGGAAAAGATGTGTGATATGGTACTATTCTGGTACCTTCCCAAATACTAATATATAATTTTCTTAATTTGTAATATTTTGTTATCAAATTATGACGCGTAAGAAGATTTGCGTCCATTCAAGCATACGCAAAAACTCCGGTCCAATAGATAGATTTAGGGTATATCTGGCAAAATGTTAGTGCTCATGCACCTTAGCACCACAGTGCAGGTTTATACCATGCAAACAGAAATATGGGGGGGTGCAGGTTCATACCTTGCGAACAGAAATATGGGTATTGATTCTAATACTGTTGCTATGTGAACTATGGTGACCTTTCTTATTAGTCCAAACTTAAGAAGTACGAGTTTCTGGAGCATACATATACCAGATAGTTTTCAATTTTGAAAGTCCGTGCAATTCATTAATTGGAATTGATTGCAGTGCAGTTATGCTTTGTGTCTTGACCTGTGATTGTTATGTAGTCACCAACTTGTTCTTAGAATGCTTCTCTTTCTATGTAAGCATTCTAATGTAGTCACCAACTGTACTTTGCGAAAAATGATATTTGGTGCACAAACTTGTGCACTATGTGCAGTTGGGAATGCTTGAACTTGGGCTC
Source organism: Escallonia rubra (assembly GCA_033065855.1). Lineage (NCBI taxonomy): Eukaryota > Viridiplantae > Streptophyta > Magnoliopsida > Escalloniales > Escalloniaceae > Escallonia > Escallonia rubra. Next base: position 104,956 of record JAVXUO010002057.1, on the reverse strand, counting down.
TCATACTCATTATCACCTTAGATAATTCATAATAACTACTGGGACACTTGCTTCTTCATCCAATTAAACCTCCTAAAAATGGAAATTTTACATAAAGCACGCAAAGTACAGTCCAGATCCTGTTTTTAGATAGTTCCAAGGCTTCAGAAGCCAACTGCTGTTATATGATATCTGGTGGTAAATCAGATTGAAAATTTCGTTTACTCTATCGTCATGTGAGCCATGCATAATTGGTGCTGCTCACTTGTTTCTTCATGCTATTAAGCCTTTTAGATAGAAAAAGTTACATAAGCAACAGATTTTATGATGAGATCATAATCTCAGATGCAAACTGCTGTTATATGATGTCTGGTGGTGAATAAGATCAAATTTTCTGTTGTTTTATCTTAAGTGAGCCTTGTTTTTCTTATCATTTACTATTGTCAAACTATGCAACTTCTGCTTTAAATGTTGAAGGATGATCATGCTGCCTTGCAAGTTTATACCTTTTGATCGGAGCCATTTATAACTCTCTCTCTCTCTCTCCCTCTCCCTCTCCCTCTCCCTCTCCCTATCTCTCTTAGTGAACATGTACAAGTGCCTCTGTATATCTGGTAACTACACTTTGGATACTTTCCTTGGATAACCTTTATAGTCTGCCCTCTTGAATATACACCCATTATAGGAGGTTCAAGGCCAACAGAATAGCAAACTCGCTGCCAACTGCTGTTATGTGATGTCTAGTAGCAAATTAGATTGGGAATTCCTTTTATGCTATCTCAAGTGAGCCATGTTTTGGACTAAGCTGTGAAATTTGGTGGACACGGGAATGCTTGAACCTCGGGTTCTCTTACTCTTATCTCCTTAGATAAGTCTTAATAACTACTGGCCCGCTCACTTGTTTCTTCATGCGGTTAAGCCTCTTAGGATAAATAAAGTTATATAAGCATGCAAAGCACAGTCCAATTTTATTTTTTTGAGATCATAATTTCAGAAATCAGCTGCTGTTATATGATGTCTAGTGGTGTATCAGATTGGGAGTTTCTGTTCTTTTATCTAGAGTGAGCCATGTTTTGTTTCTCAAATACCGTGTCCAACAATGTAACTTCCGCTTTAAATCTTGCTGGATGTTTCTCAAATCTTGCTGGATGATCATGACTCATGAGCGTGTATATGTCCCTGTATATCTGGAAACTAAACATATGATGTTAATTCCTTGAATAACCCTTATACTCTGCCCCTTCTACATGTAATTTGACCACTTGTAGGAGGGTCAAGGCCGGCAGAACCGCAAACTAGCTGTTGCTCATCACAAGCGGCACAATGGAAGATCCGAGTTTACTGTTGCTCAAAATACGAAAGGGGTATTATGCAGCTCTGATGATAGTTTTGTCGGGAGTCTTACTGCCAACCTCATGGGCTCAAAGTACCATATATGGGATCAGGTTGAATCTTGTAGCTGTTGAGCTAAAAGTCTTGTTGCATTGCCTTTAGCTCTTAATTTCAGTCCTTCTAATTGCAGGGGAGCCGTCCCAATTCCATGACCAAACACTCAAAAGTTCTTCTGGCAGTTGTAAGGTCTCTCTCTCTCTCTGACCCCTATCTACGTACAAATGCACTAAAGCACACAAACTCTTGTCTAAGGATCCCCATTCCCCCCACCCCCCTCTCCTTACAGATTCATGCCTACCATAGCCACCTGTACTGGAAGCCATAGAATTATGAAGGCATGGATACCCAAGCATCAATCCATGCAGCTAAAGAACACAACTCAGGTGAGCCTAATGGTAGTAGAATAATTAGGCCTCTTATCATATCCCAGGTTATGTATCGTGTATGCTGGGTGTTTCTTGAAAATAATGTTCTTGATGTGTATCATCGACCACTTTCTTATGAGCATTTTTTCCTCTAGATACAACATATTAGTGGGCTACCCAAGGATTGGGAAGAGAACATGGACAAAGCACATCAGCTATTCTCAAAGGTTCCACATTACAATAATGTACGCTCGTAAATTTCCTCTTGATCCGCATAACAGTGCACTAAGCATGGAGTACATCTGCTCACATATTATCCTTCTCCAACGGGCTGCGTTCTTTCAGATTTCCAAGCAATACGAATTAGATTTCAGAGAGAGGGGAAGAACAGCGGGACATAAAATTCAGAGCTCAGTGAAGAACTTCCAGTTGACTTTGGAGGTATAATGAGCTTCACCGCCTATAGAATCCTAATTATGAAATCAAGTTGAACATGGTATACTTTTTGAAAGGGAACGTCTACTTCCACGCCCTCATATGCTCGTCTTCTCACTATTTTGTTAATAAAAGATGAACATATTGTTGCAAATGCACTTTTTACCAACAAAATTTGGCATGGACAAGCAATTAAGGTTGTGAAAATATACTTTCCCTTACTGAAACACGTAGTAAGACAGTTGTGCTCATTCGGTTATGCAAAAAGGGACATATGGTGCGAAAAAATAGTCCTTCCGGCTTACTTTATTTTTGGTGTCTTAGTAGTGTACTTGGTTTAGGCACTAACTTGTGTTTGATGAGCTTTGAAGAACGGGAGGCAGACGATCATTCAACTCGGAAGAGTGGGAAAATCGCAGTATATTATGGATTACAGGTACAACCTTAAACAACTGACCTTTTTTGGTTAAACAACTCGGAGGAGTGGGAAAATCTAGCAAGTAAACTAATTCTGTGGCTTGTTGACTTGTTTGTAGATATCCGCTGACGGGTTACCAAGCGTTTTGCATATGTCTAGCTTCTATCGATTCTAAGCTTTGCTGCACAATGTAAGGCGATTTGTTGTTCAATCTCTGAACATGAACTTTTCAGGTTCTTGTGCTTCAAGTTTGAGTATTCTCCTCCACTGGATTGGCAAAAAAGGATGTCACCATTTTGTTGAAAGGTGTCAAGCCATTGGTGATGAAAAAATTGTGACGGCTACCCATTTTGTTTCTAGTAACTGTATACGGGATTGGAAGAAAATTTCTATATCGGGTAGTAGCCAAAATTTGTTCATCGGTTATAATGGTTGAAAACAGATTGTGTATGATGAGGGGCTCTTTTGTGTATGAATGGAAAGAAAAATGATATATTATATAGAATCAGATTGGAATGTACAACGAGATGTCATGATTTATTCTATCTAAATGGTTTTCATAATGGGGAGAAGTGTACTCGTTGTTGGATTTTCTTTGGTTTTGGTGGGAAAGCTGATACACTTGACAAAACACAATGCATTAACAATTAGGGCTAATTACACTTATATCCCTGAGGTTTGGGGGTAATTACACGCGAGGACACAAAGTTTCAAAATGTAACACTTGTGTCCATTGACAAACGGAACCCTAAAAATCCTAACGGTTTTAACAAAATGACTTTATTGCCCTTATGTTAGAAAGTTATTTTTTTAAATGCCATTGTTTCTTTTTAGAAAAGAAAATCAGAACAGAAAAACACCCCCCCCCCCCACCCCTCCCCACCCCATCTGCATCCCCCTCGCCCTTCCCCGTCACCCACCCACCCCGCCTTCTTCCCTTCCCCGGCGCCGCACCCCACCGGCTCCCCTTCCCCGGCGCCGCACCCCGCCTGCCTCCTCCTTCTTCGACCAACCGATCCACCTCTTGTTTCACTTTGGGATCGCCGTAGTCGTCGTCGATGTACGGCAGTGCATCTATAACGTCTGCGGCTGCGGTGGACCACGTCGGTCGGTAGGAAGGAGGAGCTTCTAGCATTAGGATGTCTCATTTGCTGTCCGTCGCCATCTCCTTTGTTTGCACAAGCACACCCAAAGCTCGTCTCCTCTGAATACCAGAAAGACTACCACTAAAACGGTGTGGACAGGGGCTGCCGGCGGCGAGGGGCCGGGGAAGGAGGGACTGCCGGCGGCGGGGCCGGGGAAGGAGGGACTGCCGACAGCGGGGGCGGGGGAGGGAGGCGACGGTCGGCGGGGACTTCAGATTCACCGGCAATGGGAGAGAGAACATAAAACCCTAATTTGCAAATTAGGATTTCAAGAATATCCTAATTTGCAAATTAGGGTTTCAAGAATATCCTAAAACTAAAACTGATAAATAAATCATATATAATACTCCGATAAACAGATATTTTTCAATGTATATAGTACAAGGGGTAGTATCGTCATTTTAAAAATACATATTGATGACATCATACAAAAAAGAGTTAATTACGCGGTTGACCACTGAACTATTAGGCAAATTTAACTTTGACCACTGAACTTTGATTTGTGTCAAAGTGACCATTGGACTCTTTAATTTGTTCAATTAAGTCATTCCGTTAGGTTCAGTTAACAAAAAGTCTGTTAAGTATCCATGTGCGAGGCACATGTGGGGGCAAAATTGTCAAAACATAAAAACTCAATTTTTTTATATTACTTCTTTTTTTTTATCTTTTTTTCTTATTTTTATCCTTTTTCTACTTTTCTTTTTCTTCACCTATTCTTCTTCCTCCCCAAAAGTCAGATCAACCCAATTCGGCCTCGAGCTCTGCTCCTGGGTCAACTCACCACCACCTCCACCTCCGCCATCCACCGGAAACAGCTACCGCGGATGCGTTCGATTTGTGACAGATACCGGAATTTGTGACGGAACCGGGTCGGAAGGAAGGATACCGAAATCGAAGACAAACGCGTCGTCGGCGAGCCTCGAGCACGAGTCCTCGTCGCAATGGCAAACGCGTCGCCGGCGTGCGTCGAGCACGAGTCCTCGTCGCCCGCATTGCTCGAGCCGCCGTCGGCATTCACGACCAATTTTGGGTTCTTGAGTTGCTGGGTACGGGAAGGTCATGAGATGTAAACCCTCTCATTTTTGCATTCATATGTCCAGTGCCCAGTTTGGAAACACTTTTGACATTGAGAACCTGAAGCACCGATGGTGGGCATTGAACTCTTAAGGTCTTTTCTCTCATCCAATCTTACTTGCTTTTCAGTACTCATCAAATACATTTGCCTTTTTGCCTCTTTTCTTTCCTGCCATCTACTAGGTCCTTCCTCCTTCTGCCCATATGCATTTACGTTCCTAGCTGCAGCTGCTGCTGCCCGTTCAGCCTGAGCATGACTTAGACCTTTAGCAGCTGACAAGGCTGCTGCCTTAATTCTTTCAGCTGCATCCCCTGTACCTTTCTCCTCTTTCTTACTTGACGACATCTCACTTTTTTTCTCTACAATCAGATCAGAAAGCAGACATTAGACTTCCAGCAAAACCCAGTAACCAATTTTAGCCACTCCCATTGTCAGTTCTTCACTAAAAATAGAAGTATTCGAAGGCCATCAAATTTCCATAATGGCTCCATCAGATTGCAGAAGAGGGCAAAGACGAAGCAACTAGCCGATTGCGCCGATGGATCGTTTTTTGTTGTTAATGGGTTAGTTCCAGATCTGTGGTGTTAATGGGTTAGTTTTTTGGTGGTAGTGGTGGACTGTATTGGTGGCGGTTGTGAGTTTAATGGTGGAGGACAGAAGGTGGTCGTGGGTACGGCGATGGTTGTGCTTGGTGGTAGTGTTGGGTTGGTGTCGGGGTTGCGCTTGGTGGTGGTGCTGGGTTGGTGTAGCGGTTGCGCGTGGTGGTTGGTGGTGGAGCGGTGGTGCTGATGCTTGGTTGAGGTTGAAGACATCAAATGAGAAAGAAGAATGAAGAAGAAGAAGAAGAAGAAGAAGAGGAGGAAGAAGAAGAATAGAGACTGACGGATTTGCTCATAAATTAAATGATTTAACTGACATTTTGTTAACTGAACCTAACAGAATGACTTAATTGAACAAATTAAAGAGTCCAATGGTCACTTTGACACAAATCAAAGTTCAGTGGTCAAAGTGAAATTTGCCTAATAGTTCAGTGGTCAACCGCGTAATTAACTCTACAAAAAATACAATTTTTGGATGGAACCCTAACGGATGGACACGGCTGATACATTTTAAAAGTGTTTGGTCACGGAATGTTACATTTTGAAACTCGTTGTCCTTGACTGTAATTATACCCAAACTTCAGGGATATAAGTATAATTTGCCCTAACAATTAACATGGGGTTGGACAGATTTACTCCTGGGAAAACTTGTGTGAAATGCATGCGCAGACGGCCATATATTTTTTTCGACGGGATTGAGATTCTGGGTCCAATTGCTTCAAATGATAAACTTCTGGAATTTAAAAATGCCCAAATAAGAAGGTCGGGATTTCAATTGTCCAAAACTTGCAATTTAATCCTACACAAAAGACATACTGGATGTCATACATGCTCTAGGGTTGAATTCTCCCTAAAGTGATTGACAATTTTGATGAAGTTCGAAAGAAAGTTCATCTTGTTAACCGGAAATAATAAGATTTGTAAAGCGGAGGAAAAAGGGGTCTGGATTCGGATCTTACGGTCCACAAAATGTTAAAGCAATTTGGAGATTTGGATGCCCTTAGACGAGCCCTCCTCCCACATGAAAAGAAGTATGGATGAATCGACATTGCCCTTGTCTTGAAAATTCACCTTCCCCCTTTTTAATGTTAGAGATGGCAAATTCTCTACTGCTAGTGCCTGTAATTTGATCAATGCTGTTGAAAGCAGTGACTCGACCGGCCTCGGCCTGAAATTTATTTTTGATGCTCAGCATCTCACACAAACTAAAAGGATCACTCGAGACAATGGTATGGACAAGATAGCAAGGCAAACCCATTAAAATATCCATTTGCCAAAGAAAAAATTTTGTTTGGATCATTAGTCATGGGAGACTACTGACCAATGCACTCCGCCTCATAAAAAATATGACCACCAATTCTCTGTATGAAAGATGTGAAAATGAACCGGAAACCATGAAACGTCTCTTGAGAAAATGTGGAGGAAGATTTTGTCTCCCAAAGGTCTCAAAACTGACCTTCTGAAGTGGATAACGCAAAATCTTGTTTACGATCGTACAAATCTTTTCGTGGATTTGGATTGGAAATTTGTGTTCGTTACCCTGATTTGGCAGGTAAGGAGTACGAAAATCCTTGAAAAAGGCCACCTTCGATCATTGGATAGCTTGGAAGAAAACCTTGTTTGCAGACTCGAGCTTTTAAAACTCCAGTCCACTTCAGTGGCTTTCTCCGGATGCAGGTAAACTCAAACTAAAATCACTGATGGAAGCGCTAAGGAAAACGAAGAGGGAGGGTTTGAAGGACTCATGCGCAATGATCAAGGGCAATGGCTAGGCGGATTCTTTGGAAATCTATCCTACTGCAGCAGATTGGAAGCTAAACTACAGGGGATCCTAAAATTAACTCATCAGTGGGGAAGCAACTCCTGGCACACAGGCTGGAAGATATATTTCACCCATTGAATAACTTGATCAAGGATTTTCGCTTTTTGCTATTGGCGATGAAAAATCTATTATTTGCATGTTATGAGAAAGGGTAATCAATGTGTTGGTATGCTTGCAAACACGGGTGCAAATCAAGAGGGGGCTTTTGCTTGCCTCAATCTACCCCACGAAGAATTAGGAGCGATGTTAGTAGCGGACGCAACCGAGATTTATTACTCTCGTGCTTAACTTGTTCTAAGTTGTTTCCCTTGAACAAAAAAATAAAAAATAAAAAAATTGCGGACAACCGCCTTAATACTTGTAATAACATTGTGTAAGCCAGGGATGCTGTTACTGTATCCAAAAAAACACGATGACATATGCTCCAGTATAACAAGCTCCAATCACTGCATATATTAGAGAAATCACATTATTTGGAGAGACAGGCTCAATCTCGAAACCCATGACCTCATAGTCGCAAATCGCAATGGATCAACAACTCCATTATCATTTATTCGCTCCGTCTATAAAAGAATGATCATATTTTTATTTTGGACTGTCTAAAAAAATTGATCACTTTTCAAATTAAGAAATATTATGTAAGTATTTTTTCATATTTGATCTTCTTACACTTTTTTTGTTATATTTCTCTATCCATATTTAACATTCCACCAATTCATTTCTTGATCCTGTGGGATAGAATGAGAAACAAATATAGAACTTGTATCTTTAACATGCGTGTTAAGTTATAATGAATTATTATTTTTTTAACAAATGGAGTATATTAAACATGGTCTGAAATTGTGCGCACACGCTTGTATTTGGATACTCACATTAATTAACTAGACAAAGAAACCGATACGCTCTTCCGCCCGCTGCTCCTACATAGCCCATGCTCATCAAGTGACATACCCTCCTATTCCTAGACCCACGTTATTTAATAAGCAGCCAATATTAGCAGGTGCCTAACCAAGATCTAACTCCATTATTTTGGACCCGGAATGAAATGGTCACACTAGACTCGGAAACAAAAGTCAAGACCCCTCTCACTAAGCAAATCCAGCCCCATAATCGCTTGGCAGCAATTTGGTTTTGAATTTCGCAGTAAAGTCGATCAAATTAGGTGGCTGCTTCATCCGTCAAGCCACCTGATTAACCCCCAAAATCTGTTTCTAGCTGCACTATCAGATCTCATGCGGGGTTTGTAAGTCAAAAAGAGAGCAATCAAGTGTCAAACTAACAACTTGTGCCGCCCCGTGTTTGATGTCAAACTAGCACGTTTTTCAAGTTCAGTCTTAGTCACATGTTTAGTATACAATTTGTATGCCAAAACTCCATATAGCATCACTAACGATTAACAAACTATTGCTCCCCTCTTTTTGTGACACGATAAATTTACAACTGTTCTGATACACGAAATTACGTGTTGCATTTTTTTTGGTCTGACAAACATGATTGAAGTGAATCAAACAAGTCTGCGTTATACTCGTTTGAAATTTCGATATAACTTGTAGATGAATCAAGTCCAAACAATTATTGAGCTCGTTCATGAACTTACACTATATCCACCTCATACAAGTTAGTCTACCGGTAACCAAGTTGAGCTTCAACGTGAATAGAAAGTTATACTTACCAAGCACAAGTTCAATTCAAGCTCGGTAGAGTGCTGACTCTCTCCGCACACACATGCATTACTTCAAAGTTATTGATTTTATTTTGGTTGACTGAAAAAGGCCCTTCAAAAAACACGTCTTCCAAACCAAAAGTTCTAAGCTATACACGATTGAACTTCTTTTCACATTATTTCTTAGAGCCAATAAAAAAAAAAGTGATAGATTCATGTCAACTCACAACCAAATGGACACGAATTACATACTCATAAAATAAAACTAAACTTGGAGTCACGACAAAATTTTGAATCACGAATATTAGACCGAGGCACTTACGTGCCAACATTGTATTATTATTACATACTTGCTAAAATGAAATGAAGCACTATGTGCGTAATTTAACTAGTAATCAACTGTTAAACCCGAAAATAAAAAGGAGAAAATAGTAAAAATAATTATCCTTTCTGCATGTAAAATGAATAATTAGAAAAACTCTCTTCTCCTATCTCCTATAGAAAGAAAAGAGGCATATAATGTCAAAATAACAAAATTACCCCTAAACTCTCTTAATTTGTCATCATCGTCACTTCCCCGGCCACCGTCGTCAACCTCCGTATTCACAAAATCCCGGCGAGGGCTTCTTTCGCCTACGCATCGAGCTCGCACTCAAACATAGGCGACGCGTACGAGTTCAGGTCGCCGAAAATAACGTCATCTCCCTCGGCGTAGCTGCTCGAGCCGTGGCAGTCGAAGAACGTCTGGATGTCGTCGGGGAAGCTCCGCCGCCGCGTTCCGGACTCCTCCGGCAGGGTCAGCGGGCAGTCGGCGGCGGAGGTCCGCTCGAGCATCTCCTTGAACTTGGACGACTGGAGCAGGAGGCCGAGGGCGGAGGATGCCGCGGCGCCGGCGCCGGCGGTGGAGCGCGGCGGAGGGTCAGCGGCTGTCTCGGCGGAGCTGGAAGTTTCCGGCTGGTTGTGGAAGAAGCCCGGTCCCAGCTCGTCCTTGGGGCTTGGGCTGGGATTGCCGTCGCCGCTAGGGCTAGGGTTTGGAACCGGGTCGTTTTGTTGGTTGGGTCGGAGCCACTTGATGTAACGGCTGAGGTCGAAGTTGGTAACGGCGTTTAATCCACGGTATTCTATTGCTGCCATGTCATATGCAGTTGCTGCTTCTTCTTGGGTGGCTACAGAGAATAAAGGAAACTTTTAGGGGTGAAATGGGAAATAAGATGAGGTATGTGCAATAAATTCGTAGGGAACATAACTTGCATGACAAATTTGGTGGAAAGGGTTGAAAAATTGAAGCCATAATGTTGGAAATATTAAATAGCAAACCTAGCAGGTGAGGGTTGGTGATCAATACTGCACCAAGTACTAACCAACCAACCATATGATTTGCCTTTTACTTTCAAACCATTCGTGTCTCCAACTGGTATGTCTCTGTCCCATGATCGTTACCCTCTTCGTCGGCATACATAATGCGCACACAATTAATAAAAATATATGTAAACCTAATCGATATAATTAATAAGAAGAGAGAAAAAAATCATGAAAATGAAGACCAAGAGGAAGGAACAGTAGGAATGAAATAGAAAAATTGACAGTTGAATATTTGAGCGGAGTGCTTGGAATAATGAAAATGAAAAAAAAAGGATTTAACTGTAGTAGGATGGAGCGATTATATTTGTTAAATGTTAAAATTTTTTCAACAATGGCCTTGATTAACTTTGTATTAAATTTGAAATTAGTATATCATGAAAGGTAATAGTTGGAAGTTCCAAAAAGACTTTACAAAAAAAGTGTTTTTTTCTTAATGATAGTTTAGGTTATAAAGGGCATTTTTTAAAATATGATGTAAAATACTATACGCGTGATTGAAAAATGTGATTGTCACGGTAAAAAAGAATGTTGTTAGAACATTAACATTCATTTGAACTGCGACAAATATAGTTTTATGGGTCTCTCTAACATTCATTTCAACTGCAGAAAAAATATTTTCCAGTGTCTCCCCTAACACGAGTTTGTAACGGCGTGTTTGGATGAGAAACGTTGTTCGGTACAAGTTGCACCTAAACTAATTAGAACCAAACACTAGAAATATGAATAATAACATCAGTTTAGCATGAAAGCCAATCACCCCGCCTAAAAGTTTGTGGTAATGTTTACCAAGTCATCTGTCTATACACATATAGAAACCAACATAGCAGCATTCATTTGGCATCGTTGATGCAAACACAGATTATACACAAGACATGTGGCAAATATTAAGCTTCTTATGTGTGGTTAAGAAAAGGGTTTTGTCTTTCGGCATTTTCTGACTATAATTTATGTTCTGAGGAAGGAATAATCAAACATTTTTGTGATGGAGATGTTTTTTATTTTTTATTATTTATTTATTGTGGGGGTTGTTTTGATGAATCTGGTTCGGCAAGCTGGCAACCAAGGATGTCATTCTACTTATTTTACTTCCAAAATATCTTTTTACTACAACTAACAAATGCATCATGATCTTGTTTTTATATTCCCGGCATTATGTGAGTTGTTAAATTAAAATATCTCTTTTATCATAAAAGAAAGACAAAATATTGTTGGATGATCTTTCAAGCTCTAACTACGTGTTATGGACGTATGAGGATGTCCTTTCAGCAAAAACTTTTGACTCCAATAGGGGTGAGGATGCAGCGCTATGACTAATCGTGAACGTATTTATCGTTTCCTAAGGCGAGAAAAGGTACCATATGTTCCGAGGTAAAGATATTTGTTGCCAAAGACTCTTCCAATCCGAGCCTCCCATCTCCCATTATGGTGGTGCCTGTGCATTTAAAAACCGCCAAACATCAATGCCATGATTGCATGAAAAGGAAGAGCAGATCAGCGACCATGTTATATGTACACACAGTAATGGTGATGGGCACCTCTAGTACTGTTTGACAATGCATGCACTTGAGATGCTGCAATGTATTAAGGGCTAATTTCTACACTACTTTGTGGACCATGACCAATGCCCAAAAGTTAAAAAGAATATTTCACTGAAGTGGAAAGTTCCCCATCAGCTCTTTATTTGTACATGAAAGTTTATCCATTAGCAAAGGCCAAAGGGTCCATTTCCTCAGTAGATTCACCACCATCTGTGAAGATTCTCAAATCTGCCAAAAAAGTTGTACCTTTTTTTTTCTTTCTCTTTTCCTTGTAATGGCATATGAAGGCATGCACATTTCCAATCTTTTTAGAGGTTGGAAGTCCAGGCATTGAACTATTCAGTAACCTCATGGACCCTCCCCCTCCCCAAATTTATAAAGGAACCTAAAGCATTTTAATGGAGGTGAGGCTAGATCTATTTCTGCCTAGTTTAAGTACCTTGCGACACCTCTATACTTTGAGACTCCGCGAGAAAACCCGCTACTTTTTCTGTGAATGCACATGCAAAACAACGTTAGCAAATAACGATGACAACATTTTGGGTACAAATTATTTGATTAACATGCTATTTCTGACCTCCTCAAGGATCCAATATATTCTTCTTTGGACTGACCCTCCATTTCCTTGAGCACTTCCTCATATGTAGATAGCTAGAAATTCAACATTGGTTTAGATGACAGATGAAGGATAATTGAGGAAAAATAACCCAGAAAATCAAGAAGCTTACTGGGAAATTGAGGATGGTTTCATGTCCCCAGTACTTTAATGCTGCCAAATCATAAGCATGTGCTGCTGCTTCTTCATCATCGTAGGCCCCTGTTAAAACCCCAGTTTCACGATTTTGGATAAGATGCACCGCAGATAAGCACTAAGAAACTTGAAAGAAAGATTATTTTGGTTATTTTATATTTGAATTCAACTGCATGACACTGCTGGCAATGATAGCAAACTTACCCAAATAAACTGCATTTGAGTTGAATCCCAACACCCCCACCATCGTCATTGCACCAACAGGGAGTCAAAGATATCAAATCAGAAACTTGCCACAATCTTGGAAATAAAGTATAATTACAATCCATGAAATGATTAGAAACAAAAACCTTGTCTTCCTTTCTTGTTCTGCGACTCGTTCCAGCAATTCTTATCCCACAAATGAGCTTCATAGCGACCAGTCCACCGATGCCTGAAAATGATCATTTACAACAAAAAGAACCCATTTTCAGAAAACCAGAGTAAATAAACAAAGCAGAAACCAAGAATTCATGAGAATCACGCATTTCACGCGTACCTTGTGACACCCCTGTAAACAGAACTCCGTTGGGGTGGAGAGTCCCGTGGCACGCTCTTCCTGGTTCTCTTGACTTTGGTGGTGGGCTTGTTGCTGCCGCTGCTGCCATTGTTCTTCTGTGAGATCTTCCCCATTAAATTGGAGAGAAGATGGCGGTGGTTATAACAAGAGATCGAGGAGGAGGGAAAGTGGCTGTGCAAGTGTCAAAAATGAAAAGGGGTTGGACCAATGAGAAGGGATATAAAGGAATTGATTTGGAGGAGTGGGGGAAATGGGGGCTTTTGGAAGGGAGTGAGGGGTGCTTTTGGCAAAATTAGAGGGCAGAGCCGGCCGAGAGGAGGAGGAGGTGGTTGTTTGGGGGTTCTGGCCGTCTGTGAGCGGCTTTGTGTGAAGTCTCTTTGTACTTTGTCTTCACCTGTTCTTGTGTTATGTGCTGTCCACCTCTGTTGAAAATGTAAATCTGCTTTGTTTTGGGGTTTTGCCCTCCCTTTATATTGGGGTTTAGCCAATGAGCCTCCCACGGCCCAATTTAAGTCCTAACTGCATTTTGTAATCTCTGTCCCCATTTAGTACTAGCTAGCTGCTAGCATAACACCTCCCAGACCCATGCCCATGAAGCTAATTGAAGGCGAAGGCAAATGATAACACACTTGTGCCCTTGTCGTGCCTTGTAGTTAGTTACGACTTACGAGCATAGTTATTAAAGGCACATAGACATTCTAGAGCTAGGCACAGAGTGCAAAGCGCAGGCATGTGCCTTTTGAAAGTGAGACGCAAAAAAGAATAAGCAAGTGTTAGTGTATTAAACCAATATTATCATGTAAAAAAATTCAAAAAATAAAAATTTAACTAACTTTCAATAGTATAAAAACTTTAAGGTTCAATGACAAGTGAAAAATTCTAAGTGATTATGACACCATTATCCTTGTCATCGGTGAAGGTTAAGGTAACAATGCTTTCTTTAAAAAGATTCATAGACTCTAAGTATAATAAAGATTTTCCCTCAACTTCATCTTCTTGGTGTACAAGGTGAACCGAAAGAGTAGATTTACTTGAAAGGAAGCAACAGTTGGTGATAGAGCACTTGTATAGCAAACATCAACAAGAGAATCAATTTATTGGGCATTTGGAGTTTTAGATTTTTTTTTTTTTGTTATACTGATTTATAATGTTATAAAACAAAGTATTAAAAATAATGAACAGTTTAGTTGATGCCATGATGTAAAAATCAAAGATTTGATCTTTTGAACTTTTTTGTACGCACCTAAGTGCGTAAGGCGCGCGACTCTTTGAGAAGGTTATATCTAGCGCTAAGCAGTGTGTGCCTAGGTGCACCTTTGATATAATAGTTACGGTGCATTTTCAACATCTCGTGTCTTTTGATACTACGCTTTTAAGATACATGTTAAAAGTGATAATGTAAAAAACGCTGTTGGGATACTTGTGTACGCCACTTAATGCATATAACCCGTTCAAAGACAACATACTTGCTGTAACAATTTCTTTGTTGAAATACTATTAGAGAGTATTTAAATGTAACAGTTTATGAGAGTTAAATTATTGAACTTTCGTTCCATCGTTACAGTGTACGGGCGATTGTCCGTCTTTTGTTTATCTTTCCTTAATCATCACTGTGTTTTCGTAGATTAATTTGCCAAGAACACTGGAATTAGGTTGGGGAAGTGGTTGACAAAAATCATAGAAGTAGATACTTGAATTCTTCTTGTTTGTTTTTTTGACTGAGTTCAGTTGTGATCAAGGTTTTACATAACTAAATTTGCGGAACTGAAGTTGGTCAAATAATCAATTCAAACGTAGGCAGCTAATTAGAGGTGGCAATGTTGAAAAGATAAAAGAAATACCTTTAGGTAGAATATTGTTCAAATATATTGCTTATTTATCTCTTTTTGGATCAGTTTGACAAGTGAGAAAAATGAAAATTAGAAAATAGCTTATAATTAAATAACAATTTAAACACTAAAATTTCTAACAACGGTACATGCTTTCTATAGTTGTCGCCAAGAGACATCGTAAGAGCGTGCTCAGATACCCATTTTTGTTTTTAATTATCGTATTTGGCTTTGCATTTGTGCTTGTTTCCGCCATTCCTAGTATTAATTTTGTTTTAGATCAAGAATGAAGACCCTTTAAAGAGCCAAAAGGTGGTTGGTTAAAGGTCTTTTGAGTTACATAAATTTAATTTCTACTTCCTATAAATCATGACCTAATCGACCGAAAAAGTGAACTTAAGATGAGATATTGCATCAGAGCTTTATCCATAATTTTTTCTCATGGCTCTGCCAATGAGTTTCTTAAACGGACTGCTTTCAAGCAACACAATTTGAATATATTTGTAATTAAATAAAAAAAAATAAAACATTGATATTATAAGATCAAAAAAATTCTGTATATTCAAACCCGAACTATGGTATTTTATCTAGGCATATCAAGGTATAATTTACTCCCCTCTTGTAAAATGATGCAGACTTTGTACGTGCTTATCTATTTCTTTACTTCCTTTATGTGTGTGTGCGGCCGCACTTGCTTGTTTTAGTTCATTTTTGTGTACGGAATTATTGCAAGTTTTAGGACCCCATTAATTCTAAAGTACTTAAAAGCGGGGCGGAGGGTAGAGATGTCAAAGGGCCGGGCTTGGGCCGGCCCAGCCCAAGCCCATCGGGCCTGCAAACGGGCCGGGCCGGGGCCGGGCCAAGGGAGGGTGAAAACGGGCCGGGCCGGGCCGGGCCTGGCGCAATGAATTCTAGGCCTGGTCCAGGCCCAGGCCCTAAGCCCAATATTTAGGGCCGGGCTTGGGCCGGGCCCAGGCCCTTTTTTTTTTTTTCTCATGTTATTCAATTTTAACACATAACAATTTACATAGAAATTTATTTATACGATCCTCGTCAACTATAAAGAAGAAAGAAGTGCGGATTAAAAACAGATGAGTTGCGATGCCTTGTTATAGCTGTAGTCCCATCTGGAAGAAATATAATGGTTGTTCCGTCTAACTTTAATTTCATTTAATGGGTATAAACTTCTTTGACTCTTTCCCAAGGCCTATGCAGTGTGCACCTTTTGAAAACTCTAACCAGACCACTTATGGAAGATCATAACCACTATAGGTATTTCCTTTCTCATAGAAGAGGCTTAGTAGTTAAGTAATTTTGCAGGACTTTTGAAGAAAAGACAAGATCAAAAGAATTTAACGGCTGACTGCAATTTCCTTCCATCTCTTATCCATTCAATTTAAAGGCTGACTACTGTTAAGGTAAAATGATTGCCAATATGAGGCATAAGCCTCTCTTAAATCTAACCAAACATCGCTCAAGGTCATCAAGTCTTATAGAAGAAAATAATATAAGGCAAAAAGACAAGATGCTTGATGCAGGATGCTATCCCTTCCTTTTAAAATATATATTTTTTGCTTGTAAAAATTTATTTTATATATATGAAAAAAAATTATTCTTAAAACTCTAACAATCAAAATAATAATGTATGTGGAATTTTGGAAAAGGGGTGGAAGAAAGGGGGGGAAAAGCTAGATTTTCAAAAAAAAGTGGGGCCAAAAAAGGGCCAAATCCGGGCCAAACCGGGCCACACCCGGGCCGGGCCAAACCCGGGCCAAACCGGGCCGGGCCGGGCCGGGCCATTTTCCCCAGATTTCTCGGCCTGGTCCAGGCCCAGGCCCCAGGCCCTCTTTCAGCGGGCCGTTACTGTTCATGCAAGGGGCCGGGCCAGCCCGGGCCAAAACCGGGCCAAAACGGGCCGGCCCGCGGGCCGCCCGGCCCAAATGACATCTCTAGCGGACGGAATGGGAGGCACAAGTGGGCCGATGCTCACCTGCTTCTCGGTGAATTTTCTATTCTATATGGTATATTTTATCCTTAATGAGAAAAATGCACACCTAAAATTTTTAAAAATGCTCAAAAGATATATTTTTAGTCACTTTATATGTTAAGCAATATGAAAATTCTAAAAATAGTTTAAAACAAAAATCTTTTTAGCCATTAGAAATGCTAAACTTACTAAATAAAAAAAGTTCTACGCTTAAAGTCAACACAATTAAATAATTTATTATCTATTGTTCTTAAAATTTCCCTATTTTCAAGCCTGAAAGCCACATAATGAAGAGAGGCACGGATCACACCGTCTTCTCAGTCCCCCCACCGGCCTTTCGCCCTCAACATTACGGCCCATTGCCTCCACCGGCAGGTCCACCTCTGGCGACTAACATAGTAGTATAGACGATAGATTCAATCACGACAGAATGGTTAAAATCGTGATGTATTACTCGAATCATCGATTCATTTATTCCTCCAGCTTTGCCGATTCATCATGGTGTATTTGCAGTGACATTCTCCTCATATTTTCTCTCCCAAATTATCAGTGTCTCGCTTAATTTTCTCCACGACAGTCCCTTTAGCTTAAAAATCATGAAGAACCATTTTTCCCCCAAATATAAATTCACCATTCTTCCACTGATTATTGAAATTACTCCACTGCCTCCATGCAGTCACAAACCCTAATCTTCTACTTTAAAAGCAAAGTAAGATCTAAACTTCCGGTGTTTATTCTTAGAATTTCTAATTCCTTAAACTTGAACTCTTTTCGTGTTGTTTTAAATTAGAATTTGATAATTACGTTTTGGAACTTGCAAGTCCTTATTGGGAATTGAGGCCGCTAGTGGGATTCTTAATTTCAGATTGAGATTTTAGATTTTTATTTTCAGATCGTAATTGCTACTCATGGGGGGTGAGTGTATAGGTTTCAGATTGAGGTTTGTTGTGATTTTTTATTTTGATTTTGAGAGATAGACAATTGCTGCTTGTGGTTGCAATTAGGAAGTAAGAGTTTGGCATTTGGTAGAATTTAGCACTGAATTTGGCAATTAGGTTTTGAGAATTTGGAGCTTTCATGAACAAGTTGAATATACTGCCCATCTGACGAATTGAGAAGTTTGAATTGTCGGATTGGAGTTCTTGTTTCTTGTCCCTTTGACCCATGTTCATCAGTTTGTTAGGTTTAACTCATTGACGAAGGAATTTTAAGAAGAAAAAAAACTAGCTATTAAGTGCCCACCTTGAACTAAGTTTCTGGTTCCGCCACTGCTTAAAAGTGCATTTAAGATTGGTGTGCCACATCTCACGGCTTGATATTAAAAGAGGCTGCTTTTGGTCACCTTTTTCTTCATTTCTAATTACTTCATTAATGGGGAAAAAAATCAGGTCAAATTTTGCATCCAATCCCATTACTGAACATTTTTTGGTGCACTTTTTCTTGTTCTAATAAAGAACGGCAAAATGAAGCTGTCACTACGTTTCAACAGGTTTGATTCAATGTTACGTGAACATAAACTCTTATGTTAGATCCGGATCTTTAAGGCTATAAAGAGTTTTTAGCGCCTAAATCTGTTGAATTTCTATCAACTGGTGTTAAAGAATGCAAGTGCTTCAAGGTTAAGTAGAGCCTAGTATTTAATATGTAGGTAGGGGTGTTTGGCGCAACAGTCATGCCATGCTAATACAGAGGTGGAGAGCGAGGGTGATGTCCATAGCTAGCGTCTAATGAGTCTAATCGTATCACGTTTTCCGAATGGCACAAAAGCAAGTAGCAAGATTTGCATCTCGATTGGTGCGAACCAATTGAGCCATGTTAAGTTTGCCTTGTGTTGCTATATGCGCGAGACACGATCTCCACTTTGAACCCGTTCTCTTTGATATTACGCCATTCATGTAATGGATTTAATATTATGTTATCACGAACTTTAACATCGTTCTTTTACACAAAAAAGTCACTATTGTACTATCTAAAAGAGATCTGCTATGTTCAAGATCAATAGGGTGAAATATAAGACCTCACCTCACCAAGTGGATGAGATAGTCCAAATTATAGACTTGCAGCATCCTAAGAGCCAACAAGAAAACAAAAGGCAGACACATTAGGCAGCTGATGCAATGAGTAAGACATCTGATTTTAAAAACCACCGTAAGCAGAAATTACTCATAAATTTCTATCAATTTACCAATGGTTGATAATGGAAGTAGTTAAACCACCTCATCAAGTGGAGCCCACTTTGTGACATAAAAATATTTTGTTTGCCTCTAGCTGGACGTGGCCATTTCGAGCTTTCACTAGACTTGAATGTGCGAATTTTTTTTGTTGGTTCACGAGTGAAGATTCAGCCTTGATCAACAGGCTATCGCCTATTTTTGAGATATAGTTGTACTGTCGAAGTGTAAAATCATGGTACTAAACCCTTAACAATAAGCTCGAGTTTGTGATCAAAATAGTTGGTACGACTATTCAAAAGCTGATATTTGCTGTGGCAAAAGTTCAGCTCTAGCATTAACACGTACGCATACCGTGATCAAACAAATTGAAATAGGTTTTACTTAGACTTTGACGATTTGTTAAAAAAATATCAGAAAATAAATTGTTATTCTATTTGTGTGTTCTTTACCTTTGCCCTTTGCTCCTGCAAATTTGTTCTCTTTCCTTTAGCCTCTAGCAGCTGTCCAACGAAGCATTAGAGAAAATTAGTTGTATCATTTTCTGAGAGAGGCGAAAATCGAGATATGAGAGAGCAAATTAGTTGTATCGAGAGAGATACAAAGAGAGAAGAGAGGAAGAAAGTGAGTCAAAAAATGATACAAAGGAAAGAGAACAAATTAGCCTTTAATTTTCGCTTTCTTCCCCTCCTCAAACCTTCTCTCTCCTCTCTCCATTTCCGTCACCACCGTCGGGGTTCCCGGCGGGTGGTGATGTGGCAGGTTATCTAGCGGTGTAGAT
Source organism: Escallonia rubra (assembly GCA_033065855.1). Lineage (NCBI taxonomy): Eukaryota > Viridiplantae > Streptophyta > Magnoliopsida > Escalloniales > Escalloniaceae > Escallonia > Escallonia rubra. The sequence continues at coordinate 85,085 of JAVXUO010002057.1, read as the reverse complement.
TATTATTTTTTTCTTCCTGGGTTCCTGATGGATCGATCCGTTGCAGATTTAAAAGTGATGTTAAGCCGTCTGATTCCTTGGGATGTGTCTCGATTGGCTTGCGATGGGTAATGGATGTATGGTGATTTCGCTGACGGGGTTTGTGCGTCGCGATGCCATGGGTTGGAGAAGGAATGAGAGTCTAGGTCTAGGTTATTTCTTTTAGGGTTTATTTTCCCCCTTGCCCCTAGATCTAGAAAGGTGTGTTGGCCGTGTTTTGTAGGTGGTGTAGGTTTGCACCTTTATTTTCTTGTTGATTTTGCTGGATTTTGGTCGTTGTGGGGGACCTCGCTTTGCCGATAGGTGAAGGTTGACGTTTCTGTTGGTATCAATCGGCGTTTGTGATGTCTCGAGGTGGTCGTCGATGGAGACACATGTCGTTTTTTGCTGATTTCAGTTGGTTGTCGGCAGAGTCACGATGACGACTAGAGTTTTAGGTTTGTTTCCATTGAAGTTTCTAATGGCTCATGGTGGTTGTCGGCGATTATGCGGGGGTTACTGTAGGTAGTTTAGCCTCGGTGGCTTAGTGGGTTTGAGGGGCTCCCTTTTGGTTTTGATGTGGAGTTCCCTTGGGATCGGCAATGAGTGTTGGCGGGAAATGGTGGGTTTTCCGGCACCGGAGTGGTTTGTGGGGATCGAGGACGAGTGGCAGCGGCAAGGACACGTGTCGGGAGGTGGGCTTGTGGCTGGCAGCTTGTTGGAGTGTTTTTATTGGTTGTTTTTTTTTTTAGTTATTATTTAGTTCTAGGCAATAGTTATCTTGTTTTTATTTAAGTTTTATCTTGTAATTAGCTGGTTTGTTTATATGCTTTTCGCACCTAAAAAAAAGTTAGTTTTATCTGCTGGTTTGTTTTTAATTGGTTATTTGAAAAAAAAAGTCTTAATTGTTTAGGTTTTATGTAGTTTATTTTGGTCTTAATTATGTTGTTGTCGTTTAATTTACGGTATTGCATATTGAATGAGGATGTCATCTGCATGCTATTTTTAACAATAATAGTACGGTTCTTACCTCTTTTTAAAAAAAGGTATTAGAGATACTATTTCTTGGCAAAATGCCTAGGAAAGCTTGAGAGAGACAATTCAACCGGTCCAAGTTAAAATCTTTGATTGCTCAAATGTGTAGCTACTTTTACACTCTCTTTAACAAAGTAATACTTTTTCCGTCTCAAATTATTTGATCGTTTTGACTTGCGCGCTTATTTATGATATGCGTTTTTCATTATAAAAAGAGAGAAGAGAGGAAGAAAGTGAATCAAAAATATGTATTTGTGAATGATTAAATACGAAAAAAAATATATATAAAAAGAATAAAGATTAAAAAAATATTGAAAGAATCTTTTTAATTTAAAAAGTGATCATTTTTTCGAGAAAGAAAGAAAAATGATTAAATTTTTTTAAGAAAGAGCAAGTAGTAATATATTTGTGGGGCTTCGTTCTTGCATTCACGGCTCGCGTTGCTCGAGTGCCCGACAAGCCGGTGACTAGTCAAAAACCAGTCCCGCTTTAGTTTTCTTTATTTCTACAGTTCTACTACGCTTCCCTTGTCAATCACGCGTATCTCATTGGGTCAACGTGCATACGCACACCTCCTTGACCAAAGTGCAAAGCCAATCTCAGTCTACTTCGGGAAACACCAGTTCCTACTCTGGGCATCTGCTATTTCCCTCGACTTCCAAACATTCTGATCTGGGTATCACCTTCATTGCCAAAAATCTGTGCAAAAAATGGACAAAGAAGAGGCACTTCAGCCTGAGGCACAAACCCACAAAGAATGGAGACCAAAAGAGGGGCTTCTTGGTCTGATCTTGAAGCCCATTTACTGGTTCAAAATGCTTAGCAATGAGTTGCACTGGAGCTTTGTGCTGGGTGTGGTGATCGTGTATGGCGTCAATCAAGGTGTGAGTATAGGCTTAAGTCGCGTTAGTACGCAGTACTACATGAAGGATGAGCAGAAATTGCAACCTTCTGAAGCACAGGTGTATTTTGGGCTTATTCAAATTCCTTGGATTGTGAAGCCTTTATGGGGTCTTCTAACTGATATTCTTCCCATATTTGGATACCGGAGGCGGCCTTATTTCATTTTAGCTGGTAAATTTTACATTCCCATTTATTGATGCTTTATTGCGTGCTTCAAATTTGGTTAGCAGCTAATTTTATAGAAATCTTTTGTTTGATCTTTTAAGAATGTTTATTGGTAGCACAAAGCGCTGTGAAGTTCTAATCAACTAGGCCTTTTCTAGGAAGCTATTTGGAGAAGAACATAATTCATTGTGAAATCAAGATATATTTGAGGAGACAAGTATGGAGACCTTTTTATTTAATTGTCAAAGGTTGACTATAATGTTATCAAACAAATCCCTTATATCTTGTGAACAGATAATGTGGGTACAATTACAATCTACTTCCCATTGTAGCTTGAGGATTTATGTCTTGTCACAAGAAAAATCACTCCCTTCTCGGCCACGCTGGTTGGCTCATTCTGAATGAACGGCAATAGGAGGATAAGTGCAGAGGAGTGTTATCAGCTTTGGGCGTTAGAATGTTAGCTGCAATGTATGTATAAAATGTTCTATAGATGGTACATGTGAATGGACAACCCAATCAGCTCAAAGCATAGGTTTTTTCTTTTCAAATGAGAATGGATCGGCCGCATGAAGATGGAGCTAACAATTTTCATAGTCCACTCAATGCTCGTGATTGGCCGTCAGGTAGCATAAAGACAGACAGCCATATTGACACTCGTATAAGAATAAGCCCCATTAAACTTCGTAACCGTCCTTGGTATGGACATTCTCATGATCCGTGGCTTCTACAGATTGCCTGCATATGTGAAGTACCTACTTTAGAAGTCTCTGTACGCTGAATTTTGCTCATTGTATTGCACCGTAGTCGTTTTGTAGTAAGTCCATATATTCCATCCAGATCGTAATCTCTTTTTATGTTTGAAAGCTGCTATACCTTGTTATTAAGTGCATGACCAACATTGCTATTATGGTTGTGGTGGCGTAAATTTCCTTGCATATATGGCAATGCATCTAGGGGTAGCTTTCTAGAATGCACAAATCTTGTGAAGTTTTCGCTGAATCTGTCCCTCTAGTTTCTCATTTCTGAAATACAAACATCATTTGTGGGTACTTGAAATTCGTACAAACTCAACTCTTTGACCCGTAAATAGATTTCTCAAGATTCCCTTAGACCTTGTTCAGAAAAACTGGTGCATGTGCTGTGTCTGCCAATTGCATAGTACAATGATCATTATTACAAACAAGATGCATAGATTCCTCTATCTCCTTGGCATTTACCTGGCTTGATGAGCTTTCGCAAAAAGGGATTGCAGTTACTTTTTTCGTCTTCAGGTTTGATCCCTTGTAAACTTACTCGATACGCACCTCTTGTAACCTGGGTACCGTGACTGCTTTGTTTTGGGAAATCTGCATTCTCAAAATACTGAAAAGTTGAGATCCAAGGCTTGCTTTCTGCATGGCTTAAGTGTTGTACAGTTGGTAACCTTCCTTCAATCATGCACCTTATTAACTCGAGCATTTATTCAGGTTTTGTTGGTGTCAGTTCCATGCTGATGCTAGCGTTGCAAAAAAGTTTGCCTCTTTCAGCAGCCATATTGTCCTTAATGGCAGCAAGTGCTGGGGTAGCAATAGCAGATGTGACTATTGATGCGTGTGTGACTGAGAACAGTATAAGTCATCCTTCTCTTGCTGGTGACATGCAGAGCTTGTGTGGAGTGAGCTCTTCTATCGGGGCACTAGTTGGTTTTGCAATTAGTGGCTTTCTTGTTCATCTATTTGGGCCGAAGGTTTGTTTCTGTCAAGCTCTTTAGCGACCACAACTTGTTGCTGGGACTTTGGCGTACTACTGGATAAATTTTTGCCCAAGTATGGATCGAATGAATGCTTATAGTTAGGTTTGATAAAAGATTGTAGTGTTGATGAATCGGTCATTCTCATCTGTTTGACTTTGACATGAAACATATGGAAAGATTCATATGCACATTTTGTCAGAGAGAATAGAAGTCCCAAACTTCAGCTTTTTTTTTTCTGAGAATCCTAAATTTGGTGAAAGCATTTAATGCTTTCTCGATAAATCATGGTGATAATGTGCACCAGGTATGGCTGTTATTTGTCAATTGTGAGCCAAGATTACATAAGTTATCACTATCACAGAACAAGATCAGTGATTGAATAACGCCTTTATTGAAGGTTCATTTTGTAATGTTTCTTCACCAACTTATATGAAACTAAACTAAATTATTACTTACATTTTGGCAAATATTATTCTTTTATCAAAGAGGCCCTATAATATGTATTATACGCGGAAAGTTGTCAACTTATATCTCATACTGTTTGCTAGATCTATCTGGATGTACCCAGTGCAACCTGAATTTTGTTGTTCTAGCCAGTACATTTTTCCTAGTTTACCAAGTATTTTTCTTCCCTGGCAGGGTGTGTTTGGAGTGCTGAGCATCCCTGCCGGGATGGTGATTTTGGTTGGAATGATTCTGCGTGAACCTCCTGTGCATAATTTTGCCTATAGGCGGGTAAGGTTTGCGTTACTTCAGAAAACTTGTCATCTCCCTTCACATTATGCTTTTAGAATCAGTATGTTCTTTTGAAATAGGTTAGCCGAAAATTTGTGGATGCTGGGAAGGCAATGTGGATAGCACTGAAATGCCGAGATGTTTGGAGGCCATGTTTATATATGTACCTGTCGCTTGCATTGGGCTTGAACATTCACGAAGGAATGTTCTATTGGTATACAGATGAAAAGGCAGGCCCAGCTTTCTCGCAGGTATTTTGATGCTTCTTATACTTTTTTCAGAGACAACTCTATGAAGTCCTGATATGTTCTAACACCATCTTATGAGATTATGAACTTTTCAATAAATTAATTAATCTTGTTGCCAAGGCATGTATGATTGCTGAATTTTGTGTTTTACAACAAAACAATTTATGCGTTTTTTCTTACATGCATTGCTTTGCTATCACTAAAGTTCACCCTGAACGTCTTATTTATATGTTATTCGTTACTATTTTGACGTAATCTATCTCTATCACTAAGTTTTCCACCAAGTACAGCACTTGATTTGCAAGATATTTCTCCTGTTGGAGATATGCTTAACCTCACCAGTTATTTGTTTTACTCAGGAGGTTATTGGGTCCATCTTTTCTGTTGGCGCTGCTGGCTCCCTTTTCGGAGTACTTCTTTACCAAAATGTATTCAAAAAGCACCCGTTTCATCACGTGCTATTTTGGGCTCAACTGCTGTATGGTACTTCAGGGCTGCTGGATTTAGTTCTGGTGTTGCGTTTAAACTTGAGATATGGTATGCCAGATTATTTTTTTGTTGTTATTGATGAAGCCATATCTCGAATGATTGGACGTCTAAAATGGATGCCCCTTCTTGTACTGAGTTCTAAGCTTTGTCCCTCCGGAATAGAAGGCACTTTCTTTGCTTTGCTCATGTCAATTGATCATGTCGGGATGCTCTCGTCATCTTGGGCTGGAGGGCTTTTACTCCACATCTTGAATGTTACACGTACGCAATTTAGTAACCTTTGGTTGGCCATTTTGATCCGTAGCTTTTCAAGACTTCTTCCAATTGGGCTTCTCTTTTTGATCCCTAGAAGTGATCCCAACGCGTCTATCCTTCCAACTGAAATGCTGAAGACAAAAAACAGAGATGAAATACTGGAGTCTGAAAATATGGAATTGGCCTCCCTTGTCAACAGCATTTGACCAGAACTTGACTGATTTTTATATACTTCTTCAGAGAGCTTCTTGCTTGGATCACCCCTCAAGGCTGACCTTTGGCTATGCTAAAATTTTACAAAGAATTCCACATTTTTGTATACACTACTCCGCATCAAAGGCTGGAGCTACTTCTCTATAGAAAGAAACTTAAAGAGGAAACAGGCATGTGCCCAAGTACTGACCTATCGAAGGAAGGTGCATGTCCTAGCTAATGGTAGAGAGAAGTCATTCTTGCTAGCTCTTGAACTATCATGGCTTTGCCTGGGGCAAAGTTTTGCTCAAGCAATCAGAATCATTTTGAAGAGAGACTGCAGAGTATGAAGCACTTCGTTTCTACACAGTAGTTATATAGTTTCAACCACATTAGTGAAAAGTCAAAAACTCCGTAATCGAGAAATTCCAAACGTGGGCCCTTAAAAATTCCTTAGCTGTATATCATCTCTGGAGATGCTATACTTCATGCATACTTATTGGCCATTCCAAGAAGATTTAGTATCAAATCTGTCTAGAATCAGGTACAGCAAACTCCATTAACTTTTCTGTTGCCTGTTTGAATTTCTGCAAATATTTTATTGTAATGTTGTTTCTTTATCTTCTTGAACTCTGTTCAACTTTGTTCATGTCAACAGTTGCAGCGAAAGCTAATTCTGCAAGGAAACAAAACTTACAGGAAGGAATATGCAATTCAATATATAACCCCTCTGCATCACAGAGTTCAGTTTATTACATTTAAACACTTGAAAAATCACAAGTTCCCAAATAAATTATATACCCTTCTCCAATAATCACAAACAAATATTTTATTGTAATGTTGTTTCTTTATATTCTTGGACTGTGTTCAACTTTGTTCATTTCAGTAGTTGCAGGGAAAGCTAATTCTGCATGGAAACAAAACTTACAGGAAGGAATATACATTTCAATCTATAGCCCCTCTGCATCACAGAGTTCAGTTTATTACATTTAAACAATTGAAAAATCACAAATTCCCAAATAAGTTCTATACCCTTCTCCATTAATCACAAACATCTATAGGTGATTTTTACTAAGAAATTTACTCCTCAAAAGCAATCATTGCCAACGCATCACTTGGCTTTGCGTTGAAGAAAAATATTCACATAGATACACCCACCTCCCCTCCTTTATGCTGCTTATAGAGGACCGCAAGTTTCTTTTGCAAATCCCAACTGTTCTTCTTTAGTATCATAGATAACCCTTATGTTCTTTTGCTGATAATTTCCAATAATCCCCATCTCATCTTCGTAGGAGAGGCTTGCAAGAGCCAAACAGACTTGAGATGCGTCTGTCTTTACGAAGTAGAAGATCCCGGTTACATCCACAGTCAATTCAGCATTTCCCTCGAAATGCATTCTTATAGTAGGAATATTCACTTCCTCGTATCCAGAAAGGTTAAAGCAAGTGTCCAAGATTGAGAATCCTGGTGCTGTAGGAAACCCTGTAAATTGTTTCAAAAACTCGGTCTTCATGGCCCTGTATATCGATGGAGGAAGCCGTGTAATTACGGTCCCCGAATCGATTAGCATCCCACCTTTACCAAAACCAGGAGCTTGTAAAGCCACCCCACCAATACTAGTTCCTGTAAGGTTGAGGAAATAGAAAGTTGAGAGCTGTAGGTTTGGAACCATTCTTGTGTATGTAACAGGTGTAGAATTCTTGTAAACTGTAGAGTCCCCTCCTAGAATTAATGAACCAGATGCCTCTGTTTCTGTTGAAGGCAAACAGTAGGAAAAGCGTCCTCCAAACATATCAGAAGTTTGAGAAATCAATGAGAGATCACTCCTTCCGAGGCCCATGAGGCCTGAAGCTCCCCCAAACAGGCCTCTATTGCTACGGCCACACCCGAATATGAAACTGTCTACAGGAGTAGTTCCAAGGATGAGGCGGTCATGGGCTAACTCCCCATGAGTGTAGGATCCGTCACCATAGCTAACTAGGTAGTTACAGGTTGGTGGGTCATTTCCACATACTCCGAAATTCCCAGTGGCGAATTCCAAAGACTGACAGCTTGACGAATTACATGGAACCGCTTGGTATGAAGTAGATAAAGATGGGTTAAAGATAGGTTCTTGTTGATTATAACATAATTTGCAGGGCTGACATTGTATCCATGTTAGGTCACTTCCCGTGTCAACAATCACCGTCATGTTCCGACCACCCAACTCAACTGTAACAACGTAGTTTAGAATCTGCAGTTTAATACCAGAATGGAGAGGAATTTGAGTTTGAGAGAGGTCTTGTATTTGACCAGAGATCATGTTTCTGATTCTGGATTGCAGTGACCTGACTTGAATGTCATCAGAAATAAGGCGTTTCTGAAACCTCTTGTTCCAGTCACGTATCTGTCCAGAGCAGTAATCTCGATGCTTCATTTCCAGTATAGTTGCACCATTCTCTTTCCCTGAAAGTCCAAGCTAGTCAGTAATGAGAGTCTAGTTCATGTTTTAAAATCGCTGATTAATCTATCTCAATACTCTGTCATTTCCAGTATAGTTGCACCATTCTCTTTCCCTGAAAGTTCAAGCTAGTCAGTAATGAGAGTCTAGTTCATGTTTTAAAATCACTGATTAATCTATCTCAATACTCTGTCATTTCCAGTATAGTTGCACCATTCTCTTTCCCTGAAAGTCCAAGCTAGTCAGTAATGAGAGTCTAGTTCATGTTTTAAAATCGCTGATTAATCTATCTCAATACTCTGTCATTTCCAGTATAGTTGCACCATTCTCTTTCCCTGAAAGTCCAAGCTAGTCAGTAATGAGAGTCTAGTTCATGTTTTAAAATCGCTGATTAATCTATCTCAATACTCTGTGACTTGTATATTGCCTTTGTTCTACTTCTTAAAAATTGTTCAAAAAGTGGTTATATAGTTAAGCAAATGTCTGGCAATTGTATTATAATTGGCATGGACTCAAAATAGCTAGTCTGTTAATCTAAAGTTATGGGACATCTAAGAAATGGAACGTGGAGTATTAATGTAGAGTTCTGACTTTAGGCTAGGTTTGGATACCCTTTAGTCCAATCCGTTTTTGCAATTTTGAAACTATTTTCAGGCTACTTCTGAAAAGAAGAAAACAGCTGTAGACACTTGTCTAGGTACCCCTTTTGGAACTTTCAAAATGAATGGCCAAGTCGTACTTGAGACGAAGCTTGAGAATTTTTCCAAAAAATGCAAAAGCAGATTTGAGCAAAAGGATTTTAGACAGTCCCTAAAGCACATATAGTTGTACGAGGTAGCAGAACCTAATATTGCAGAACATACTGCAGGCAAGATTAGCTTTATTTTGACAACTTCCACTTTAGCTATCTTAAAATGGGATGTTCATGTATGATGCTTAGGCAGTTTTAGAGTACGTGTCTCAGAAAAGAGACGATAAAACTTAGAAAGCTGATGTAGTGCCAGTAAGAGAGTACTCATTGTGAACATAACCCTATGGTAGAACTCACTTGATTTAGAGAAGCAGCTTGGGTTCTTAGTGTGCTGATTCCATTGGAATTTGTTCAGAGGGAGAACTTCCTTCTCTCCGTAGGAGCTGTAAATCTTGGTAGTCGTACAGCTACTGATGAATGAAACAAAAAGTAAGAAAAGAAAGTATAGCAAATGAGACATGGCTGCACCTTCTTCCTACCAGAAATTGGTCGAGGATAGCAGTAGTACAGACTATAGCGAGAACTAAGATAAGAAATGGATAGCAGAGGACAGGAATGAGAAAGCAAGGAGAGGAGGGAGAGGAAAGACTAAAAGAGAGAAAGATGGGTGGGGGAAGAGATTCTTGGAAGTTGGAGTTTGGCATGAGAACAAAAGGAGGAGCGCTGGCTAGAAAGACCCCCACACTGTTGCATGAAAAATTATTGGAGCTTCACGTGCAGATAAGTCTGAAATAAGAAAAGGGTCTTATGTTTTCCAAGTGGTGGGCTTCATGAAGTTATGAGAAAAACAATGGCTTTATTTGGTTTAATTGCTGCTGTTTTTGCTTCCAGAGAAAAGGAGGGGCTCTGCCTCTCCCCTTCACGGAATCAACTGTCACAATCTACCAACATACAGAGGAAACAGGGGGGAGAGAGAGAGAGGTGGGGTATGTGACATGTTCAGTTGTGTGTTTGATGCTTGTCATTTTCTATTAATTGATAGTAGAATACAGATGTACATAGGTCTTGCATTTTGTTTCAGAGTACACTCTGCTGGGTCCTCTCATGTCATGGAGGGAAAGGGCTAGGATTTGCCAACTAATGGATACTGTTTCAGTTTTCCAAAGTGTCTACACTCCACACACACACAAATGTAGCTATTTTGAGTTTAGCTTTTGTTCTGATCTGATATGTTGGAGATTCTCTCATGATCTTATTAAACATGAAAAATTATCAGTCACATATGTATTTCTCCCTCTGTCGAAGAGACTCAACAACTTCTAGTCAATGATCATAGGTAAAGATGTTTCTTTCAAAGAGACACTCCCTCAGGTATAGAAATTAGTAAGTTACCAGTTTGATTCTTCAAAAACTTATTCCTTCCGTCCTTTTAAAATCGACATTATTTTGTACTTAAGGATTAAATATGAGAGAATTACTCAATAATGTCTCTTTTAAAGGGACGGAAGAAGTATTTTAAAAAAAAAATCAAATAGGTCTTGGACTTAACTATTAGCTGCATTCGATTGCTTAATAGATACTTTAACTTCTAAATCCCTACATACTAAATATTAGAGTTAAAATTGTGTGAAATCTATGTAGGGTGATGGTATTCTCACTTCTAGTTTGACCTTGCCCACTCTGGATGGCTTTTGGCGACATCTATGACCGACATTTGTTAAATTTGTAGTGATATCTTGTAAATAATACTCTTATGAAGGGTCATATCCTATCCCACATTTGGAATGTACTTCGGATCACAAGCAAGAATAGGTGAAATTTAGGGGCGTACGGTTACAAAATTCTGTATTCGTTTTTGTAATGATGATGAAAAAGAAACCTTTTTATGTGCACTTTTATCTTCTTCTTTTTTATTCGTTTTGGGTACTTTTTCGAAACAGTATGTTTTCACCTTTTCTGGCTTGCTATTCTGTGTCAGAGAATACAAATCATGTCCCCCAAATTTTTGCCATGCCCCCTGCCGCTATCTGCATCTTCTCTCTCTCTCTTCCTATCCTTTTGAAACGATTAAATTGACTCCAAGAAAGCTAATTACGTGATCAAATTAGCTCAAAACAGCATGTATGTGTACAGCCCCCATTGACGTGATTGATTGTGAACAGAAAGGGCACTAGGGGAAAAGATTACTCTTGAGGTCGGAAACGGTGTCATCGCCGGAGACTATCATTGCGAGATGAGTGTCGAGACTGGTGTCGATGAAGACGGCGTTGTGAGGCGACGCCGTACCGTCGGAATCGGGTTTACAAAGTCGATTCGTCATTTTTGGTCGCGGAGGCGGAGATGGAAAAAGCACCCTTTTTGCTGTGGCGGTGCATGTAATGAGAAAGCGGGTTTTAGCAGTTTAAATCACCGCTGGGTTTTTCGATGGGTTCGATTCATCTTGCCCATCGGCCTGAGATGAAGAGAAGGTTTAAATCACCGCTGGGTTCGGTTCTGTTCGTTCAGATTGCCGAGATATCGGAGTTGATCTGGGTTGATACGTGAGAGTGAGAAAGAGAGGCGTGCTTGAGAATGATGAAGAGAAGGTGTGTGCTTATTATACATATCAGAGGAGGGTCTGTGCAGGGGCGTATAGGTATGTGGAGGAGTGAATAGAATGGGAAGGTGTATATCTGTGGGGTGAAGAAGAGCAGAAGGGAAGGAAAGAACAGATGTTAATGGATTAAGAACATGGGCTGCACTTTTGGGCTAACTCATATTTCAATCTGCAACTTGATGAACTGGTGGAGAAGATGGCAGGTGTTGGAATGGTGGAGAAGATGGTCGGGTGGGCAGGATGTCCATTTTGGAATAAGGGTGAAAGCGGAAAAAAAGGCCGTAACAGTAGTGAAAATGAAAATAAAAATATAAACATACGAAAACAACCTGAAAAAAATAAGTACAAAAAAATAGTGAAAATAATAAAAGTACACAACTATATTTTGTAAATTGAATACAAAAATATTGGAAATGAAAACACAATACAAATACACAAAATGAAAACTGTAAACGTACAGCCCCTTAGTTTTCTTAATTTTGGATCTCATCCACAACATGTTGGAAAATATTAATTTTAATATGACCAAACATATTAGGAATCACACTTTACACACAATCATGCAAAATCATCAAACTAGATTTAGAAAAGAGTTAACTAGGTTGATTATTGTACTATTAGGCAAAGGCAACTTTGGTCATTGGACAATAATTTGTGTCAAAGTAACCACTAAATTCTGAAACTTATTAGGTCACCCCGTCAAATTGTTCTTGCCGCCGCCCTCTTAAGTCGATTTACTCAAGGGGGAATATTTGTCTTTTTACCCTTTTTTTCCAACCCACCCACCCACTCACACAGTCAAACACTGTGTACGTGTGTATGCCTGTGACAATGTATGTTGTGTGTGTGTGATGGTGTGCATGTGTCTATGTTGTGTGTATGACTATGTGCGTGTGCGTGTGCGCGCGCGGGTAACAGTGTATTTGTGTTTGCGCGCGCGTGGGTGGGTGTTACTCTGTGTGTGTGTGCGCGCGCGCTTTATGGTTGTTGGTGGAGCCGTGATGGTGGTTAGGGGTGGTGTTGGACTTGGCAGAATAAGAAAGAAGAAGGAGAATCTGGGGAAGAAGAAGAAAGAAAAAAGGGATAGAGAAATGACGGTTTTATCCCTAAATTATCGGACTTAAATTGATCGAAGCTAACAGAACAACTTGATTGAAATGAATTACAAATTTTAGTGGTCACTTTGACATAAATCAATGTCCAGTGACCAAAGTTGAATTTGACGATTAGTACAATGGTCAACTGAATATTTAACTCTTTAAAAATTAATTCAACACTTATCATAAGTAACAAAGAAAGGGAAAGAACATCTGGTTTGTTAAAGACGTGGATTATTTATTCATTGACTTTATATTGTTGTTGTGACCCTTCAAGCAGGTTCTAACGAGAAACAATGATTCAAGATTTAATCTATAGGTTCATAGTAGCGTCTCCTCCAGTAGCACAACTAAAAGAAGACTTGTGAACCGTCCAATCAAATTGTCCTTATATTTGACATAGAAAAAATATTTAATAGTAGTAACTTTCTAATTATTGTCTCACTCTCTCTAGCGCGCACTCTCTCTCTCTCTCTCTCTCTCTCTCTCTCTCTCTCTACATGACTTATTTATATTAAGTGACTTATTTGTCTTTAAGAAAAGGTCACAACCTTTCCTTTTAAACAAAGGGTCACAACCCCAAAATAAAGGACAATATTTTGGAGGGAATCCTAAAATTTTCTTACACAACCACCGTTACAAGCCACAACTATCGCATCTCCACCCACTTCATCTTCTCCACCGTTCCAATAGTTTTCACCCAAATAAAAACCGAGGTGGTAAATATGGTGATCTCTCATGAAAAAAAAAGGTAGGGAAAGGTGGACGGAGTGAGGGTTGAAGGAGGGAAGGATGGAGAAGATGGTGGGAGGCAGTAGGGGATCTCAAATCCTAGCTAAAGCAGATAGACGGTGATGGCGATGGCGATGGCGAGGCTGCCCTGCAGTGGTAGAGAGCTTTTTCAACCAAAATAGAGACAACAAGGGTAGAGGAAGACCGGTGGTGGTGGTGGGATTTGACAAAAAATATATAAAAATGGGAAGAGGAAGACGAGTGGTGGTGTAGTGCTTCGAGGGAAAACGGAGAAAGAAGGAGAAGAGGAAAATCGATAATGGTGGTGGTGGTGGAGGCTTCTTTGAAAATCCATTTATAATATCTAATAAGTAAAGCGAAAAACGTAATAAAACTTAAAGATAGCTTAATTGCACGATATATATATAGGGGTTCGCTACACACCCACCGGTGGGAAAAATATTTTTTCCCACCCAATCGCCTGAAAGTCTACCGATTGCATAAAAAAATAAAAATAAAAAAGGACGGCTGGACTGGGCCATTTATGGCGAAAAAGGGCCAATGATTGGCATTGGGCCAATCGCATGAAAGTCAGGCGATTGGCCCAAAGCCAATCGCCTGACTTTCATGCGATTGGCCCAAGTCAATCGCACGGTCCAGCCATCGCACGGTCCAATTTTTTTTTTCATCGCACGGTCCACACGGTCCAGCCATCGCACGGTCCATTTTTTTTTGGGCCATCGCACGGTCCAATTTTTTTTTTGTTTTTTCGGCCTTGCCTCCTCTCATTTATTTTTGGGCCATCGCACGGTCCATTTTTTTTTTTGTTTTTTCGGCCTTGCCTCCTCTCACCCTTTTTGGGCCATCGCACGGTCCAATTTTTTTTTTGTTTTTTCGGCCTTGCCTCCTCTCACCCGAAGTAACCCCCACCTTGGCCCCACCCCTCTTCCCCCTCCCCACTTGTCCATTTTCCCCCCTAGCCCCCACCCCCCTCCCCACTTGTCCATTTTCCCCCCCTAGCCCCCACCCCCCTCCCCCCTTGTCACTTTTTTTTCCTAGACCCCCACCCCCCTTCGGCAGACCCCTCTTTTCCTCCTCCCTCCAATTTCCTCCCATGTTTTGGCCCCCACCCCTCTTCGACACATGGCACAACATCAGTTGCCCCCCCCCTCCCACGGCTCACTTTTCTGTCTATAAAAACCCTCTTCCCCCGAATTATTTCTTACGCTCTCATCATTCTCCCTATCTCACCTACATAATCTCCACAATTTTTTTTTGTCAAAAAAATTTACGCTAGAAGATCGGTGGATTTCTCCGTCATTTTTTTTCAAGTCAAAACAAGTAAGTATTTTGAATTTTCTTATAATTCAATGTTAATTTAAATTGTTGTTACGCTTAAATTGTTCTTACCATAGTCTAAAATTCGTGTTTAGGGCGTCAAAATTACGTTTTTACAAATCGGGGTATTACATTCGAAAGATTCGGTAATAGCGATTTTTTAGGGCGTCAAAATTATGATTTTTCACGAATTTATAAACAAATAGCTAGAGCTAGATTTTGCCAAAGTGCAAAAAAGAGACCCTAGTTATTTTTAAAATATCTGTATCAGGTAAAAATTTCAGATTTTTCCAAATACTGGAAAGGGGTTAACTGATACGCGCAACCTTGTAACTTCGCAGTCTAATTTAAAATATCAAGCTAGCGCGGTTTCGCGCGAAATTTTTTTGAGAGCCCTAGGATGTTGGAAAGTTCCATTCCCCATGAATTCGGGCCATTCCGAAGCCGGTAGC
Source organism: Escallonia rubra (assembly GCA_033065855.1). NCBI lineage: Eukaryota > Viridiplantae > Streptophyta > Magnoliopsida > Escalloniales > Escalloniaceae > Escallonia > Escallonia rubra. The sequence continues at coordinate 69,964 of JAVXUO010002057.1, read as the reverse complement.
AATTTTTTGCCGAACGGGCTTTTTAGCGCTCGATCCGGACACCGGTTCGGGATTTTTTGACGAAAAATCCCTAAAATGCTTTTTAGATCAAGGATGCACTCAGCAACCTTCGAATAGCGTCTTAAAGCACGTTTGAGATTTTTTCCGATGCGAGGGGGCATTTCGGTTATTCGCCGCCCGAGAGGGGTATTTTTGTAATTTTGCCCCTTTCAACTTTTCCGAGCGCCTTTTCAGTCCGTAAATGTAAGCAAAACCTAGCGAAGGCTGATTTGAAGCCGATTCGCGGGGCGTTGGGGTCGCTAAAGGTGAAAACTTAATTAGACAGATTTTCACGAATTTATAAAAAATATCTAGAGCTAGATTTCGCCAAAGTACAAAAAAGAGACCCTAGTTATTTTTAAAATATCTGTATCAGGTAAAAATTTCAGATTTTTCCAAATACTGGAAATGGGTTAACTGATACGCGCAACCTTGTAACTTCGCAGTCTAATTTAAAATATCAAGCTAGCGCGGTTTCGCGCGAAAATTTTTTGAGAGCCCTAGGATGTTGGAAAGTTCCATTCCCCATGAATTCGGGCCATTCCGAAGCCGGTAGCAATTTTTTGCTGAACGGGCTTTTTAGCGCTCGATCCGGACACCGGTTCGGGATTTTTTGACGAAAAATCCCTAAAATGCTTTTTAGATCAAGGATGGACTCAGCAACCTTAGAATAGCGTCTTAAAGCACTTTTTAGATTTTTTCCGATGCCATGGGGCATTTCGGTAATTCGCCGCCCGATAGGGGTATTGTCGTAATTTTGCCCCTTTCAACTTTTTCGAGCACCTTTTCAGTCCGTAAATGTAAGCAAACCCTCGCGAAGGCGGCTAGGGTTCCATGGTCCAGGAATTCGGGCCATTCCGAAGCCGGTAGCAATTTTTTGGCACGTCAGGCTTTTTAGCGCTCGATCCGGACACCGGTTCGGGATTTTTTGACGAAAAATCCCTAAAATGCTTTTTAGATCAAGGATGGACTCAGAAACCTTAGAATAGCGTCTTAAAGCACTTTTCAGATTTTTTCCGATGCCAGGGGGCATTTTCGTAATTCGCCGCCCGAGAGGGGTATTCTCGTAATTTTGCCCCTTTCAACTTTTTCGAGCACCTTTTCAGTCCGTAAATGTAAGCACACCCTAGCGAAGGCTGATTTGGCCGTTTCGCGGGCCGTTGGGGTCCTAATGAACCCCGGGCCATTTCGGTAATTTGCCGCTCATCGGGTTCTATTTTCCTAATTTTACATTACACGAATTTCCCGAACCACTTTTAGTTCAGGAAAGGGTGTGAGACATCCGAAAAGTTATACTTTAAAGTTGTGAATTAGATAAAGCTTGTTGGGGCGATGACTGAAAAAACTATGAAGCTTTTCTGATGGCAGGGGGCATTTTGGTAATTCGCATTCCCGAGAGGGGTATTTTCGTTACTTTGCCCCTTTCAGTTTTTCAAATGACTGCTTCGTCCAGAAATGTAAGCAAAGCACCTGAAACGTGCTTTCGAAGCTGATTTGGGGCGTTATGGTGATAATGAACCCCCGGGGGCATTTCGGTAATTTGCCGCTCATCGGGGGCTATTTTGGTAATTTTACATTATACAAATTTTCCAACAATTACACTGCAAATAGAGTCCATTCTTCTTTTATTTAATTCTATGACTTGTTGAGAATGATATAATTTTTATTTTTTAGATTTCAGTATAAATATGGATGCAACTGGAGGAAATATTTTTTGTGAAGGTTCTGATCCACCTTACTTGGGTCAAATTTTCCAAACACTGGACGAAGTCGAAGCATACTACAGAGCATATTCGAAAACGATGGGTTTCGGTATTAGAACTAAGACGACTAGAAAACGGGTGAATACCGATCAAATTGGTGCAAGGTTATTTGAGTGTCATAGAGGAGCACCGTATGTGCCCCCGGTCGTTCAGATCAGTGACGAAGGGACAACAAGACAAAGAAAACGGGACACATTTCCGGGTACCGGCTGCAAAGCCCATGTGTATGCAGTGCACCGGAAAATTGAAAACCATTGGGTTGTGACGGCTATGGAGTTGAGCCATAATCATCAGTTTTGCACCCCTAGTATGATTGGTCAAATTCATCAACACCGAGAAATACGCGCGGCACAGAGACAACTGATTTCAACAATGGCCGACGCTAAAATTCCACCTTCTAAGATGATGGGGGTTTTCTCAGGCCAGGCTGGGGGGATTGACAAGTTGAGTTTCAACGACGTAGACCTTCGAAATGAACTTCGTGCTCAGAAGAGAGAGTCTTTCGGTAGGAATGATGCTCAAGCTACCATTGATCTCTTCAGGTGCCTTCAGAGTGAGAATTCTGGATTTTTCTACAGTATCCAACTCGATGATGAGAACCGCATTAGTACTATATTTTGGGCGGACCCCCGTTCTATAGCTGCTTACCTAAATTTTGGGGATGTTGTGACGTTTGACACCACATACCGCACCAATAAGTACTCTATGCCTTTTGCTCCGTTCACGGGGGTGAACCACCACTATCAGTCAATCTCGTTTGGCTTTGCCCTGCTTAGGGATGAGACGGAGGAGTCATTTACGTGGTTATTTGAAACGTGGCTTCAAGCAATGTATCGTATTCCTCCACAGACCATCATCACCGACCAAGATCTGGCAATGAACAATGCAATCGCTAAGGTCCTTCCAGATACTCACCATGGCCTGTGCACGTGGCACATAAGCAACAAATATCCCGAACGGCTTCACCATGTATATGCAACCCATCCGGAATTCAAGACTGACTTTAATACATGTGTGAAGAAATCGTTGACGGTAGACGTGTTCGAGGAGAGGTGGGCCACGTTAATGGATGACTACTCTTTGCACAATCATGGCTGGTTACAATCGTTGTATGCGATCAAGACACAGTGGGTCGGTGCCTACACCAAGAAGTTTTTTGCAGCCGGAATGACTACGACCTCGAGAAGCGAAGCTATGAATTCATTCTTTGATGGGTACGTAAGCCAGTCTTCAAGTATAGTGGAGTTCGTACTGGAGATGCAGAAAGCCGTTGATAGGCAATTGTACCGTGAGAGAGAAGCCGACGCGGCTACGGCTTACAAGGAAAGAGCCATACTACTCTTTTCACCTTTGGAGGCTCATGCGGCTCAAGTCTATACGAAGGAAATGTTTAGACAGTTTCAAGTTGAACTACTAAAGTCGAATCAATATGGCATGACAAAGTTGCACGAGTATTCCACCAGAGATCTCAAGGTTTATGCTTTGACAAACGTGACGAATTTTCCCAATCCGTGCTCTTCGTCGACTCCGAGGAACAGAAGACATTTTACCGTGGCTAAATGTATGGACACCGGGTTGGTAAATTGCAACTGTCAATTGTTTGAGCATAAAGGTATACTTTGTCGACACGCGTTGAGGCTTTTGATCTCGAAGAATGCTAGTGAAATCCCTCAACAGTATATCTTGGAACGGTGGACGAAGGAAGCCAATAGAGTCCACGGTCACATTCCTTACGTGCCCAATGTTTCAGTTGATTTCGAGCAATCTGAGCCGCTGCGATATAATCACCTTTGTAACATCATGCACAGTTTATCATTGGATGCAGCGTCAACGTTTGATGGGTACAAGTATCAAGTTGAAGCAGCCGCACGGGATACGGCTAAGCATGCACAGTTTAGGATGGCTGATCCACAAAGACGGGACACTCCGACTACTCGGACGACTCGAGCCGGTAGATTCAATCGAGCCAAACAGCCAGTCATTGACGGCACTAGCACGCAAGTTGAGGAGGACGACATTTTTGATCCAATTATTTCTCAAACAAAAGGGCGAAAACGAGAAATACGCATGAAGAATCCCATTGAAAAAGAAACGGGTCAAAAAAAATTGCGAAAGTGTGCGTTGTGTAATAAGATGACTGATCATGACAAGAGAAACCATTATAAAGCGTTAGGTCTTGCACCTGGCAGTATGGTCGAGGAGGACGATGATGATGAAGAGTGTTAGGGTTAATGTTTCAGTTGTATAACGAATAACGTTTATAATGTTTAAATGTGTGATTTAGTTTGTTGAATCTTTAATTTGTGATTTGGTTTGTTCTTCCGAAAAATCTTGTACTTTTTTTGTCACTTTTTTTTCGCTCATTGCACCTCAGGCACGCTAGTTAGCCCATTTGTAACCATTTCGGCGAAAAACGAGACACATTATTTTTTGGGTTTTCCTAGGAAGGGCCTATTCGGGCACACTTTAGGGCCCAATTCATAGCTTCCGAAAAATTGAGTAATTTTTTTTGTCATTTCTTTTTTGCTCATTGCACCTCAGGCACGCTAGTTAGCCCATTCGTAACAATTTCGGCGAAAAACGAGACACATTATTTTTTGGGTTTTCCTAGGAAGGGCCTATTCGGGCACACTTTAGGGCCCAATTCATAGCTTCCGAAAAATTGAGTAATTTTTTTTGTCATTTCTTTTTTGCTCATTGCACCTCAGGCACGCTAGTTAGCCCATTCGTAACAATTTCGGCGAAAAACGAGACACATTATTTTTTGGGTTTTCCTAGGAAGGGCCTATTCGGGCACACTTTAGGGCCCAATTCATAGCTTCCGAAAAATTGAGTAATTTTTTTTGTCATTTCTATTTTGCTCATTGCCCCTTAGGCACGCTAATAGGCCATATATATGAATTTAAGCGAAAATCGAGACAAATAATTTTTCAGAAAATCCTATAATGTATTAATATGGGTGCACACTGTATCGCCAAATTCGTAGCAACAATAAAAAAATTATGAACATTTTTTTCAGGGGTTCTTTGCTCATTGCACCATAGTCACGCTAAGTAGGATAATGGTAATGAAGCCATCTAGCTTCATTTTTTTTCAGCTCCCAGGCTATCCTATACCTAAACGTCAAGGCAGCCTTCCTTGTCCACGACGTATATCTGAGCACCTCCGAGCGAGCAATGTAGTCCATGTACTTGAGGACGTAAATCCCGCAATCATGACTGTTATATTGCTTTGGTCGGTCCTGTATCGTCTCGACCGTCCAAGGATCTACCGTCGAATTCCTGGTGATGGATTCCCCCGAATAATCTCGGCACGCTAGCGAGAAGATAGTAGTCTGCATCCAACAATTAAAAAAGGTCATCAATATATGTTACGATAAGAATATACTATGAGCCAAGGTCAACCGATAAAAACTAACCACTGCAGTGATGTACTCGCTGTATGTCTGTGCCAGCGACCGAAAGGGAGAGTCCTCCCGTAGGCTATCGTATATGTTGACCACTCTGTTCGCTGGATAGAGAACTAATAGGAACCAGTGGTGTTCGTGATGGCAAGGCATCATGACAAGGTTCGCATGAGCAGCGTGACATTGATTCTCTGCGGTCAACAGGGCTAACAAGTTTCTAGCTGGTTTCCACTTACCCATGCCTGCCCCTCGCCTCCTCGATTCTGTGAACTCCCTCATGCTGGTCACCATTAATGGGACAAGATAAGTGGGATACATGTTAAGCTTCAAATCTTCGCGATGGTTATAACGTAGCTCTCTAATCCGGAGCAGATCTATATAAGCGTTCATGACAAAATTTGAAATATCTGTCTCCGGTGCCAACATTCTCACATCCGTGTGACCTAGCAATGTTCCAAGAGGAAAGTCTGTTGAATCGTTGACAGGCTCAGGCCCGAAGTAGTGCTGGTCGATCCAACCCCGCTTCCATCGCCCCAATGGCTTTGTCGCTTGTCCTTTATCCGACCGGTTTCTTGGGCGCGAGGCCTGGATTCCTACTTGGGTCACCTGACTCTGGCGCTGAGAGTCGTACGTGTCAGGAGGCAAGCGACTAGACGGCTCCCAGAATTCACTCTGGGGCACAAAGTCGTACGTGTCAGGAGGCAAGCGACTAGACGGCTCCCAGAATTCACTCTGGGGCACAAAGTCGTACGTGTCAGGAGGCAAGCCACTAGACGGCTCCCACACCTGACTCTCGGGCTGTGGGATGTACGCGTCAGGAGGCAAGCCACTAGACGGCTCCCACACCTGACTCTCGGGCTGTGGGATGTACGCGTCAGGAGGCAAGCCACTAGACGGCTCCCACACCTGACTCTCGGGCTGTGGGATGTACGCGTCAGGAGGCAAGCCACTAGACGGCTCCCACACCTGACTCTGGGGCTGGGGCTGAGAGCCGAACGGGTCAGGAGGCAAGCGAGTAGACGGTTCCCCTTGGTAACCCCGGTACGCAACACCAAAGTTGTGAAGATCAGTCTTGTACGACTCAACGGAGCTCTTGAAACTGTCAGGCGCATGCGCGACATACCAGTCAAACCGCTCGAGCTGCTTGAACATCTCAGTGCCCTTGTCAACCTACAAACATGCATAGAAAAATCACCGTCATCATTTCAGGCATGGTCGAGAAGGTGCGCAAATCAATATTGAAACGACACTCAAGCTGACTTACAATGCTCAATGCCCAGAACTGGTCATAGACCTCACGTGGCGCGTACGATGACGTCCTCACTTCGGAAGGGCGATTCACCCTCGTGCGCGTCACCCTGAGAAACCACTGTAAGTATTCCTCAGTACTGGTGCCGTCGTCCTTGAGCGATACAAGGCTATCATACGTTTCCTGCCAGGTATTCCACTGATCCACCTCGTCACCCAACAAAATCAAGGCATTAGCCACCTCGAAGTTCGGCCCTCGACCACCCCTGTATGGCCGCATGTCTCCAGCGAGTTTTGGAATCCCTTGTGGACAGCCAGCTTGCTTCATAGCTCGATCGGGCATCTGAAACTCACATACTTCGAAATGAATAAGTGGCACCCGAACCAAACCTGCCAGCACGTACGACACCGGCAGTTGCCAACACGTCTCATCCAACCGATGCATCACCTTCCCATATGGCTGCCACGTCACCAGGGATGCATCCATCATATCTAGTTCCCCCCGATAGAACATTAGATTGTGGTGAGGGTCTACCCGTTTAGTCCGTCTGGGCCTAGGCCCCCAAGCCCACACCCTAGGCCACGTCTCATCTGAATCAGCTACGGGCTGTGGACGACCCGTGGGTAGCCTCTCGTAAGACCAAACCTGTGAATGCAAACATAATATGGAATTAGTTATTAATCACGAATATATTGGCACGTCAACGAAGAATATTAATGCTCAAACCTGTAACAGAGTGATGCAGGCGGCAATGGACTTGGCACCCTTTCTCGTAGCTTTGTGCAATGCTCGATATAGGTGCGCAAGGACAGCTGAACCCCACGAATACGAGTATACCTCCCCAAGATCCTCCAAGAACACCATATACTTCGGATGCACCGTGTTTTTCTTTTGCGTCGGAAGTAATATAGATCCAATAATATACAAAAGGAATGCCTTCGTATACACCGAAAAATCATGAGGAGTGTATTCATCCGGTAGCTCGCCGTACTGCTCTCTCAGCCATTTAAGTTTTATGCCGTTGGTTGTAAGAGCTTCCCTTGGAATTCCCGGAAAATACTGCATAGCCATCTTCGCTATGGATGCAGACCCATTACCCGAAGTAATGGGTCTACCGTGACATGGGATTCCAAGTATAAATCCAACGTCCTCTAATGTAATAGTCATTTCACCAAACCGGAAGTGAAATGAGTTCGTCTCGCCCCTCCATCGTTCAACTAGAGCAGATATAAGGCAATCGTCGTGCCGAGCCCAAATCCCGCAATCGGTGAACACCGTCAAATTTTGATCTCGCAGTAGTTCTATTTGTTCCTCATTCAGTACCCACTCGGAATGGCCACTTGTGCTTTGACGTGTTTCCAAAACACCCCTATCGACACCGTTAAATACGTGCCTCGCGACGTGGTCATCGTCATCGTATAGGATTGATGTATCATGAGGTCCAGGGTTGAAATCCATATCTGTAAGAACAAAATATAATCGTACATTAACTTAGCGTCCATAATATTTACATTCCAAAACTGTAACTGAATCGTTAACCTAGCTTACCAACGCAATAACAATAGTCATTAAATCATTACTTTAATGTATGAAAACCATTCCTCACTTCCAACGACTCCGAACGCTTAATAACCCTAGCCGCCTTCTCTAGGTTTTGCTTACATTTACGGACTGAAAAGGCGCTCGAAAAAGTTGAAAGGGGCAAAATTACGAAAATACCCCTCTCGGGCGGCGAATTACCAAAATTCCCCTGGCATCGGAAAAAACTCAAAAGTGCTTTAAGACGCTATTCTAAGGTTGCTGAGTTCATCCTTGGTCTAAAAAGCATTTTAGGGATTTTTTGTCAAAAAAATCCCGAACCGGTGTCCGGATCGAGCGCTTAAAAGCCCGTTCGGCAATAAATTGCTACCGGCTTCGGAATGGCCCGGATTCCTGGGGAATGGCACTTCCCAGTCTTCGCTAGGGTGTGCTTACATTTACGGACAGTATTGACGCTCGGAAAAGTTGAGAGCGTGAAATTACGAAAATACCCCTATCGGGCGGCAAATTACCAAAATGCCCCCTGGCATCGGGAAAAATCTCAAAAGTGATTTAAGACGCTATTCTAAGGTTGCTGAGTTCATCCTTGGTCTAAAAGGCATGTTAGGGATTTTTTGTCAAAAAATCCCGAACCGGTGTCCGGATCGAGCGCTTAAAAGCCCGTTCGGCAAAAAGTTGCAACCGGCTTCGGAATGGCCCGAATTCGTTAGACATGGCACTTCCCAGTCTTCGCTAGGGTGTGCTTACATTTACGGACTGAGCAGTCATTCAAAAAAGTTGACAGCGTGAAATTACGAAAATACCCCTATCGGGCGGCGAATTACGAAAATGCCCCTGGCATCGGGAAAAATCTCAAAAGTGCTTTAAGACGCTATTCTAAGGTTTCTGAGTCCATCCTTGATCTAAAAAGCATTTTAGGGATTTTGCGTCAAAAAATCCCGAACCGGTGTCCGGATCGAGCGCTTAAAAGCCCGTTCGGCAAAAAATTGCTACCGGCTTCGGAATGGCCCGAATTCATGGGGAATGGAACTTTCCAACATCCTAGGGTTCTCAAAAAAGTTTCGCGCGAAATCGCGCTAGCTTGATATTTTAAATTACACTGCGAAGTTACAAGGTTGCGCGTATCAGTTAACCCCTTTCCAGTATTTGAAAAAATCTTAAATTTTTACCTGATACAGATATTTTAAAAATAACTAGGGTCTCTTTTTTGTACTTTGGCAAAATCTAGCTCTAGCTATTTTTTATAAATTCGTGAAAAATCATAAATTTGACGGCCTAAAAAATCGCTATTTTCGAATCTTTCGAATGTAATACCCCGATTTGTAAAAACGCAATTTTGACGCCCTAAACACGATATTTAGGCTATGGTAAGAACAATTTAAGCGTAACAACAATTTAAATTAACATTGAATTATAAGAAAATTCAAAATACTTACTTGTTTTGACTTGAAAAAAATGACGAAGAAATCCACCGATCTTCTTCTAGCGTAAAATTTTTTTCGCTCGTATTGTTGTGGAGATTATTTAGGTGAGATAGGGAGACTGATGAGAGTGTAAGAAATAAGTCGGGAGAAGAGGGTTTTTATAGACAGAAAAGTGAGCCGTGGGAGGGAGGGGGGGCAACTAATGGTGTGACATTTGTCGAAAGGGGGGGTGGGGGTCTAGGGAAAGAATTGGACAAGTGGGGAATGGGGTGGGGGTCTGGGAAAATATTTGGACAAGTGGGGAGGGGGGTGGGGGCCTAGGGGGGGGGGAAATAAACAAGTGGGGAGGGGGAAGAGGGGTGGGGGCCAAGGGGAATTCGGGTGACTGACCCGAAGGGGGGGGGCAAGGGAGGGGGTGGGGACACGTGGGGGGGGGGAAGAGAGGTGGGGGCCACGGGGGAGGCTGGATAAAAAAAATAAATTGGAGGCAAACTGGACTGGGGGAGGGGCAGGCCAAAAAAAATAAAATGGAGGGGCAGGCACCAAAAAAAAAAAGAAAAAAGGAGGGGCAGGCAAAAAAAAGGAGGGGCAGCAAAAAAAACAAAAAAAAAACGGGGCAGCAGGCCAAAAAGGCCAAAATAATGGACGGTCACGATTGGCTTGGGCCAATCGCTGGACAGTCAGCCGATTGGCCCAAGCCAATCGCTGCCGTCCAATTTTTTTGGCCTTTTTTCCCTTTTCCAATCGCGGCCGTCCATAATTCCATTGTTTTTTTTTTTTTTTTTTATACAATCGCTTGATTGTCATGCGATTGGGTGGGAAAATTTTTTTTTCCCACCGGTGGGTGTGTATATATATATATATATATATATATATATATATATATATATATATTTGTGCCATACATCATTATATCTTTCTATGTAAAGTAGGATTTTTAAAACTATAGACCTTAACATAAAAGAGTCGCTAAAGATTTTCAGCATTGTTTTGGATGGAATCCTTATTTTTAAATTAATTAATTCCAACCCTCAAGGGTAGATGAAGTGGCAAAGATTTTGAAGAATGACCTCAAAGTCCCAAGTTCAAATTCTCACACCGACGTGCCAAATATAAATCGCAGTTCTTCCAAACCAAAAGAAAAAAAACTAATTAATTCTAAGTTTTAGCAAAGCTTATAGAATTTAGATTCTAATTCTTAAACTCTACTTAATTAAAATAGTAACCAATTAAGACTCAATTTTAACGATTATATTCCTGAAAAAGCACGGGGTTATGATTTTCTGGAGTCCCTATAGTAACTATTGGAGTGTTATTTGTTAGGAAACATCCGAACAAAAATTAAATCATTTCCACGTAATTTTGAGGACTAAATCGTCACGTTTCAAGAGTGATGCCAAAGAAAGTGGGTTCGTACTTACGTGGAGGTGCCACAAAGGCTGCAGTCCGAGTCAGCTTCCAAGTATGTTGATGTGAGACACAGCAAGGGTGGAACAAGGGCAGAGACCAAGGGCTTCCCAGACAGAACTCGAGGGTGGCAGTGCTGCGAGGGCGATAGCGCGAGATGAATACACGATGACAGTCACAGTCCGATGCTTAGGTCCAGAGTCAGGGTACTGTATGTTTCTCTCTCTAGAATTCTAGAGTGAGAAAGTGAAATATGTTCTGAAAATGTCCAACCTCTATGTCCTTGTCCCAAATGAATTCTCAAGACCTCTATTTATAGAGATTGAGATGATGATGTCATTAACCGACACGTGGCGTTCCCCGGGAGTGACACGTCACCGGAGGGTCCACGGGTGCCGGTGCTCCATGGACTGTCAGATCGCATATTCATCCGGCCTGCCCCGCACAGCGTCGCTCTGTCTGTCTGAGAAGACTGGCTCCCACAGCGTCGGTGTGGCCAGAGAACCCCCTTGATCTAGCCTCCAATCCAAGCCCTTGCGGAGTCCCACAGGCCTGGCAGCGGTGGGGAAGACCGACGCCCAACTGCCAGGTGAACTAGGCGCGATGCCCTCCGAAGACCTGCTCCCGTCTCGGAGTGACCCGGGGGTCATAGTCCCTAGGGGTGCCGACGCAAGCCCCCAGTGCCGGAGCACGTAGGCCAGTCACGCAGGCACCCTGACGGAGATAGTGTCCCGGAGGAGTCGCCTATTCCGCAGGCCGAGGTAGCATCCCGGAGGAGCCGTCTACCTGGCCGGCCAAGGTAGCATCCCGGAGGAGCCGTCTACCTGGCAGAAGGGGAGTCTTCGTGCCGGAGCACTTAGAGCTCCCTGGCAAAGATAGTGTCCCGGAGGAGTCGCCTATCCCTGCGGGTGAGTCCTTATGCCGGAGCACTTAGAGCGAGTCAAGGTAGCATCCCGGAGGAGCCGTCTACCCGACTGGCCGAGGTAGCATCCCGGAGGAGCCGTCTACCTGGCGGAAGGGGAGTTGAAGAGCTCCCTGGCAGAGATAGTGTCCCGGAGGAGTCGCCTATCCCCGCGGGTGAGTCCTTGTGCCGGAGCACTTGGAGCGAGTCAAGGTAGCATCCCGGAGGAGCCGTCTACCTGGCGGAAGGGGAGTTGAAGAGCTCCCTGGCAGAGATAGTGTCCCGGAGGAGTCGCCTATCCCTGCGGGTGAGTCCTTGTGCCGGAGCACTCGGAGTGAGTCAAGGTAGCATCCCGGAGGAGCCGTCTACCTGACTGGCCGAGGTAGCATCCCGGAGGAGCCGTCTACCTGGCGGAAGGGGAGTTGAAGAGCTCCCTGGCAGAGATAGTGTCCCGGAGGAGTCGCCTATCCCTGCGGGTGAGTCCTTGTGCCGGAGCACTCGGAGCGAGTCAAGGTAGCATCCCGGAGGAGCCGTCTACCTGACTGGCCGAGGTAGCATCCCGGAGGAGCCGTCTACCTGGCGGAAGGGGAGTTGAAGAGCTCCCTGGCAGAGATAGTGTCCCGGAGGAGTCGCCTATCCCCGCAGGATGATGTACACTCCGGAGAGGGGTTGAAGCATGTTCCATGACCAAGGCAAGGTGCGCATGGTGTGATGAATGAGTGTGGTGCCCGGGGGCATGATGACATGATTGTGGCGCATGGGCGCGATGAAGTGAGTAAGGTGCCGGGGGCACGTCTGTGTCAATGGCGCGGCGCATGGGCACGACGGAGTGCGTAATGTGCCGGGGGCACGTTTGTGTCAATGGTGGCGCATGGGCGCGACATAGTGCGTATGGTGCCGGGGGCACGGTAGTGTGACAGAGAGCCTAGGGGCACAGCTGTATCAGCGGCGCGGCGCACGGGCGCGGCGAAGTGTTGGAGTGTGACGCCCGGACGTCGGTGACGGGGGTCACGGAGACGACGTCCGGGCGACGGATGACGAGCTTCGCGGAGTTGGCGCGCGGGCGCAGGCGACAGGGTTGCGGAGTGACGTCCGGACGATGACGACGGGGGTCGCAGAGATGACGTTCGGGCGACGGGGGTCGCGAAGGATGCAAGGCCTCTTGGAGAGAAGTGAATGTGTTAAGGATAGAGATCAAAGGCCAACCCATAGGGGGAGGCCAAGGCCGACCCCCATGGGGAGGCCGAGGCCGGCAAGGGGAAGGCCATGGCCAAGGCTGACCCCAAGGGGGAGGCCAAGGCCAAGGCCGACCCTAAGGGGGAGGCCAAGGCCAACTTCCTTGGGCAAGTGCCATGGTGCGTCGACGGGTGATGGGCGAAGTGCGACGGTCGAAGTGTCATGACTCTTTGTGCGAAGAAGAGCTTCTTAGTGACAAAGTAACGTGACGAAAGTGAGTAGTGCACGTGACTTGAGCGTGCATGCTTTGACCGGTTGTGAGCGTTGAAAATGTCTGTTGCTTGTACGGACGTGTCATGCAAAATAGGACCACAGTGGGCCTTTGGGTACGACCAGAATAGGTTGGGAACAAAGAGTAGTTAGGAATTTGTGACTGGAACATGATAAATAATGACCTTCAAATGTTCCTTGTGAAGGAACTTTAACGAATATATTTTCCTTCAAATCTGCCCTCAATAATCATGTCATAAGAGTAAGGGGTCACCACTTTCCTTACTCTTATGACATGATTTTCTGACTGATAAATAATGACCTTCAAATCTTCCCTCAATAATCATGTCATCCCAGTACGGAGCCACTGTCGCACTGTATGTTATAAGAGTAAGGGGTCACAACTCTCCTTACATCTTATGGAGCTTTAACGAATATATTTTCCTTAACCCAGGAAAAAAAGGAAATTTTCTGACTGTTACTTTAGTTGTAAGAAGATAGTTACAAAATTTATGTATAGTGATAGTAAATAATCGCTAAATATTATCAGTGACTTATGTGACACTAAGAAAAAATACTAAAAAAAAAATTTGTTGTTAAAAGTATATACAGAATGTTACTAATTTTTGTTAACATAACTCGAGACGACAATTTGAAATGTTTACACTTCGATGTAAAAGCCAAAGCCTAAAATCTCCAGCTCTTTACATTTTTGGCTAAATGTAGGTTTTATTCCAACTCAGGATAACGATAGTTACACGACAAAAAGTCAAGCTACTGTGAGTTATTCAACGGGGAATGGGGTTCTATTAGAGGTGTCAAACAGGCCAGGCGGCCCGCGGCCCAGCCCGAACCCACCCGAAAAAAGCCCGGCCCGGCCCGGCCCGCAGGTGAACAGTGCCGGCCCGCAGGCATAGGGCCTTGGGCCTGGGCTTGGACTAGGCCTGGATTTCCAAAAAAATGGCCCAGGCCAGGCCCGGCCCGGTTTTGGCCCGAAACAGGCCCGGCCCGTTTTCGGCCCGGATCTGGCCCGATTTTGGCCCAAAATCAGCCCTATTTTGGCCTGCCCCACCTTTTTAAAAAAAAAAAAACCTTGCCCTCCCCTTTTCCCTCCCATTTCCACTCCCAATTGCCGTGACGCAATGATTTAAACCATGAACCAAGCATACCCGACATGACTTGACTTGATGGTCTAATTTGCCAATAAAAGCAGTTCAAAGATCCCAGCAAGTTTAGCCTTATATAGCGTGTATTCTCTATCAAACTTGGTTTCAGTTGTTCCTATTTCCTGTTAACCCTGCCGACTGGAACAAATTTTCCCTTGGTTTAGGTACAAATTAGTACTGAAAAAAAAAACTAATTAAAACTAGAAACGTGCCTTAGCCTCCGTTCACCATGCGCATCTTTATCCAGGTCTTCCAGTAAGCTGGTTGGAGGTTTGTCAAGCATCCAAAGTTCGACAAGAATCAAAACACAAGCCTTCGCTAATTTGTTTGCATATTGGTCTCTCGCAAATAGAAAATAAATTTCCTTTGTTGAATGCAATTTGTATCCAACAAGGAAAGATTGGCTTCAACTGTATGATTATTGTTATATCCGTCTACACTTATGCCAATTAAGTAACAACAAATTATTTATGGACCTACATGTCACTAACAATAAACAAAATTTTCTTCTACTGCCGTAATTGGAGCAAAATTTTTCTTCTATGTGTAATTAACGAAATGGTTTAAATTAGAATATTTGTTGTTACTTTACTTGCTTATACACATTATTAAATTAGAATTTGTGTACATAATAACAAGAAAATATCGCAATTAAAGTTTTTATTTTGAATAACCGGAGAATTTAAAATAAAAAAAAAATTTTTGGCCCGGGCCCGGCCCAAGCCCGGCCCTAGATATTGGGCCTAGGGCCAGGGCCTGGACTGGGCCTAGGTTTCCCTTCGGCAGGCCCGGCCCGGCCCGGTTGGCAGCCCCACTGGCCCGGCCCGACAGCAGGCCCGATGGGCTTGGGCTGGGCCGGCCCAAGCCCGGCCCTTTGACATCTCTAGGTTCTATAGTTTACTTTTTTGTGCTATTCTCGTGCGCAAACTAGAATCTTTTTGTATCAGCAGTGGACATATGAAGCGCTCCTTTTCGTTGTCCTAACCATCTTCCTTCACATGTGATAATACTTCGGTTTGCCTTCGTCATCTTCTTCACCCACCAGTAACCGATAAGTTGGTCAAGTAATGCCCCAAAAGTGTTGTAATTTGGTTTTAAACCCATTGTGGAGAAGCAACTTTGACTCAATTTTCAAATTGGTTCCAAACTATATTTTGGTTAGGAACAAATTGATTCATGTTCATCTATTGTAATAGATGATCATGGTATATTCACATATTTAAAACGAATGAGAGGTGAATGAAAAAATTGAAATTGAAATTGAAGTTGGTGGTTCACCTTGAAGGGAAAAAAGTATTCCACATTGAAGAGATAAAGCCAATGTTATCTCCTTATAAGGCTTAACCTTGAGTTAAGGGTTGGGCTCCTTAGGGGTACCCATGTTTTGTAAGGAGGGACGACCTAGGTTGACCCAAGATCCACCACACGCGCGCGTCGCCCCATCCGTGGCTTGGGCTTGGGCCCATCAGTCTTTATTCTTTTTGGGACATAAACATTTTAAATAAATAAATTTTATTTATTTATTTATTTTCTTTTCCGAACAGTTGTGACCTTTCCCAGCTTGCCAGTTTTTTCTGTGAAAAGTTGCACCTCCCAGTGAATACTCTGTGTGTGTATAAAAACGAGTCAGTTACAGAAGTTAAAATAATTAATCCCAAAATTTCTCTCTTCTGATATTCTGTCCGTTTTTTCCTTGTCCGAAAGAAAGAGTTCTGCTTTTATTTTTGGTTCGTCGGGTCTGTAAATTTGGAGTGCTCCTATTTCAGACGTTGCCGTTGTATCTTGGGAGACTTTTCGTCAAGAAACTGTTAGCACCGTTGCGGGACGAATAAAGTCTTAAGGACAGTGAATCAAATTCACGCCTCGACCCTTCTTTTGCTGTTCTGCATTTCTCGTTGTGAGTTATTACAAATAGTTATTTCAGTTTACGTTATTGCTGTTTTGTAACGTTAGGCTTTGCATGTGTAACGTTAGACTTTGCATGCTAGTAATATTTTTCAAACTGTTATGTGCACAAGTATACACAAAGCTATTTTTCCCAACAAAAAGTACAACCCGCAACATGGCGTTATCTCTCTCGAAAAAGGTTAGCTAAATGATTTCTGATCTTGCTATCCCGTTTGTGACAATACTGTCATTTCAAACCATATGCATATTGATATTTTCGAGTGACTTGAGAAGAGAATGCTCAATCTAATTTATCCTATTAGTGTACGTTGCTCGGCTCATTTTTCATGATAATAAGTGTTTTGTGGGTACACTGCTTATTCTTACAACAAAGATGCAAAACACTTGTGGGTTTAAGGTCTAAATAAGGAGACAGACACTAACAAAATCGGTACGTCCATATCAATGTCTAGTCCCATTTTTGCCTTATTGCAAGATTTCTTGGATACAGTTATTATATATTAGGATTCTCTGCTTTACAACAAAGATGCAAAGCATTTGTGGGTCTAAGGTCCAAATTGGGGGACACTAACAACATCAGGGAGTGTGTCGAGGATAGTCCTATCTCTGTCATGTTTGAGATTGTGGGCTGGACTTGGGCTTTGGAACATTTTTTATTCCAACTTAAGTGGGTCGGTGAGCTCCTTTGTGGGCTGAATGGGCATCATTCAGATGATGCCCGTCAAGTTCTTGGTGTAGTCTCTGAATGGGCTCTGCTGTTCTGAAATTCTGCAAACCCCAATGAACGAGTCATACCCATAGAAAGTTTTGGCTTGGGGGAATTGCTAAAAAAAAGGTCCTGTAGTTTGTCACTTGTTTCATTTTCAAGCATCTAAGTTCAACAAACAAGCTGTCATTTAGGCCTCAGCACTGGTCACTTGTTGCAAAACATGTTGTTCGAAATATATACTTTGTGTATACTTGTGCCTCAAATCAGTTTCGAGCATTTAATGACATGCAAATATAAAGGTTTCAAAAACAGCAGTAACGTAACCAAAGAATGAAATTATAGATTATAACTCACAAGAAGATTGCAGAACAGCAAAGGAAAAATGGGCCGATGCGTGAATTTGATTCACTGTCCTTAAGACTTATTCGTCCCGCAACGGTGCTGACGGTTCTCGACGATAGTATCTCAGGATACAACGGCTACGTCTGAAAATAGTAGCACACCAAATTTTCAGACCCGGCGAACCAAACAATGGTAGAACTCTTTCTTCTTTCGAAACACTAAAAACTGGACAGACTCTTGTACAGAAGAAAATTCGGGATTTTAATTCGTATCTAACTTCTGCAACTCTTCACAGCTGGTTGGTTGTAAAGGAAAGGTTACAACTTTTCGGAAAAGAAATTAAATAAATAAAATTTATTTGTCCCAAAAAGAATAAAGCCTGATGGGCCCAAGCCCAAGCCACCGACCGGGACGGGCGGCGCGAGCGTGTAGTCGACCCGGGGTCAACCAAGGTCATCCCTCCTTACAAAACATGAGTACCCCAGGATTCCCTTAGCTCAAGGCTAGCCTTATAGGAGACAATATTGGCTTTATCTCTTCAATGTTGGATACTCTTATCCTTCAAGGTAAACCACTAACTTTAGCTTCAATTTTCTCATTCACTTCTCATTCGTTATAAACATGTGAATATACCACGATAATCCATTCCAATAGATGAACGTAAATTAATTTGTTCCTAACAAAGCTAAGGTTTGGAACACAATTGAAAATTGAGTCAAAATTGCTTCTTCACAATGGGTTTAAAAACCAATTCCAACAAAACAAACATTTTGTTAGGCTTTTGATGAAAAATGCTGATTTAAGCATGATCTGGAGGGGGCAAATCTGTAACTTTAAGCTTTATATGTTTAAAAAATCTGTAACTTCATCTTCGTTGGAGTGGGGGGCTCTTGCCCATGCATGTAGGGTTAGTGTACGAATTCTAGATAGTCTACTTCAATTATTAATTGGTCGGATCTAATTTCGGTCTTGCACAAAATGGGGCATTTTGAAGGGCTCCAAATCACTTTAACTTTTTGTTGTTCTATTCACGATTATGGATATGACAGTAGACCAATAAGGGCATTGACGATGGGAATGGCGGCGGTGCTGAGGGGTGATCGTAGTGATTTTAGCTAGGGTGGATGAAGAAGGTGAAATGGATAAGTTTGATGGCGATTATCATAGTTGTTGGCAAGGAGGTGTGTTAAGCCTTTGATCAGCTTGGTGGCAGGTGCGATATGTTGTACGAAGAAGAATAGGAGAATTAGCAAGAAAATGAAGGGCGAGGGGGGTAATATGGTGTTTTTATCTTACGAAATTGAGGGTAACCAAGACTATTCAAACATCTTTTGTAAAAGCCTAACAAAAGATTTGTTTCACAATAGATGGCTAACGTCGAAGTTCGAACGACAATTCTTCGTCTGAAAGTTTAAAATATAGAATAACCAGACAAATTGTGGAGTCTTTTGAGCAACTCTGATCCCCTGCATCACAGCTCCACGAGAGAAAGTTGAGCTCCAAAGCTTGTGAAGCCATGGGAGAAAAATCACAACGAGTGGAGGGAGTGCAGGCTGTGCAGCCATTCAAGTTTCAAAGGAATCTGGACACGAACACATGGCTCATTAATGGGAGGCCTTTCTTAGGTGAAGAAGAGAATCGAGTTATTGAGTCGCAATTTCCGGCTATGCCACTTGCTACACCATTCATCCAGTTCATTTTGGGGCCCGCGCAGCCTTGCGCCCATACCTTAGTTTGGGCCCTTATGAAATGTATTATATATATAGTCCAAAACATCAAATTGGATTGTTCGGTGGCTAAACTCAAGGGCTAAAAGGTCAATACACTATAAATGACATTAATTGTACTTTACTACGGGTTTGTTCGAGACCATCAAATCGATCCGAACTCAGGTATCTCACAGTTTATCTCACCGTCCATCACCCGCCGCCGGCGTCTGTTAATCGTTCTCATCTAATTTGCTCTCAAAGTTTCAAATTCTAGAAAAAACGAATAAAAACTATGTCATTCTTTAATTTATTATTTACCCAGTGAAATAATTGATATGCTGGAGCGTGTGGATGAATTTTTGGCCATCGCGTGTTTTTAGATTTGTCACCAGCAAATACAATCAGGAATATCCTTTTGACTTGGGAATAGTTGCGCCCACCTCTATTGAAAAATTACTTTGACAAAAGTACTGATTAATTACTAATTCGTAACCACATGGTCTACGATATTAGTATGGAGCAATGTTTAACTTTGACCGTAACGTGTGAACATTGCGTCCAATACAAACAATCATTTTAATTAAATAAGTATTTCGCGAACAAGTCAACTTAGCATAAAAATGACAACTTATTATAAATAATAATTGATTGGTAATAAGAAAAAAAAAGTTAAACAAAACAGGAGTTACGAATATGCACAATAATATAAAATCCACATAATATCTTCCATTTCAAATGATTTTTGGGAAATACCTCATCAGGTCAAAGGATCACATACAAGTCCGAGAAAGACCGCGCGTGGCAGTGCCGCCGCCAGAAATATGAAGGGCCCACGCGTGTTCTTCCCTTAATCACCAGCCGACAAAGTTTCAATTATTGCAAACGTTATCCAATTTCTATTCTTATGTGTCATCGACAGCTCCAGATCTCGACACGTGTTACACCACCCAATCGCGGCCGTCCCTCAACCGCAAACGACAAAACAAAAACAGCGAAGGAACCTTCTCGAGAGCGGCCCCAATAATTTATCCAAATACAGGTCACGTGATTCACAATGCGATCAAACCTATGCCACCGATGGCAAACAAACCTCCTACGCATTTCGTTTTTGCTTTTGCCACTCGTTTCATGTTGCGTGCCAATTTTGCCGCTGTCATCGTAGACTTTCGATCTTTCTTTTACTTGAATTGTTTTTTCTGTCGTATTATCAAACTCGTAT
The DNA here is from genome assembly GCA_033065855.1 of Escallonia rubra. Taxonomy (NCBI): domain Eukaryota; kingdom Viridiplantae; phylum Streptophyta; class Magnoliopsida; order Escalloniales; family Escalloniaceae; genus Escallonia; species Escallonia rubra. The sequence continues at coordinate 49,737 of JAVXUO010002057.1, read as the reverse complement.
TAATTTTGATATTCTTACGATTAAAATTTTCCTCGCCGAGTTAGATGAATTAGTACATATAAACTTTATTCCTTCGTGCCTTCATTTCACTTCCGCTTGGTGGTAAGATTCGAGGATAATGTAACGTAATAAAAAAATCTATCGATATGTATGTTTGAAAATCTTTAAACTGTTACAACATATCCGTCAAATGATAAACAGTGAATCACAGTTCTAGTTTAAGCGTGTTCCGATATTCTAAACTATTTTCAAATATCGAAACTGCCCCTGGACATGATTCGGCAGAGCGCACGTGACAAAGCGCGTCATCAACCGGGTACCGAGTCACTGACTTTCCTTCGTTCAAAGCGAAGCAAAAGCATAGTGAGGGGAAACGTATTAGCTTTCTCTATCTCTCTGTGTCTCTCTCTACACACGAGTCGACTCGGTGAGCCGCTCAGGTTTTTGGTTATCCACTCTTTTTGAGGTTAGGGCTTTGTAACGTTTTGTCCATAGTTGATCGGAAGTTTGATGGTTCAGTTGATGAAAACCGGCAAGATCTCGCCGGAATCTCAGTTGCAGCGGGCGAAAATGGCGGCGGTAAAAGCGGAAGTGGAGGACTCCTTGGAGGACCATCACGGCCCCCTCAACAAGCGATCCAAGCTCTCACCTTCTCTTCCTGTATGATCCCTGTATATGTGAATATATATGTGTGCCAGTGTGTGATTGAGTCTGGTATTTTTGGTGAACTGCGTCTAATTGGTAGTATGCCTTGTTGTTTTGTTTGTTCTTAAAAGGTTTAGTTTCCTGAAGGTTTTAATCGGAAATGGAATGTTTACTTGACGGCCGTCAATTTCTATATGGTGTGGTCTGCATTTGTTTGCCTCAGCCGAAACCCTAATATGCTGGCTAGATGATGAGCTAGACCCTTACTTGTTTTTAAGTCGGGAATTTCCATTCTTTACCCATTTTTGTGTTTTCTTAACTGGGGATAGATTTTACATCTATTTTTGGGTAAGGTGAATTATATTGGCTGGTCAAATGGAGTGATTATGTTATTACTTATGACTGCTTTGTATCAGCTTCCTCAATCTTTTGATAGATCATGAGTTTTTAATGTTTGTTTTTATCATCATAACAGCAGAGTATGGGAAACAGTGGCTGTTCAGTACCACCGTCGCAGTATAATCCGCTTGATGAGCCTAGCCCTTTGGGTTTGAGCCTGAGAAAGAGCCCGTCACTCTTGGATTTGATCCAAATGAGGCTTTCTGAAGGAAATGCTGCCAAAGTTGGAAGTCACTCTAAGAAAGAGCACAAGGGGAGTGCTGCTTCCAATACCATTGATAAGCTCAAGGCCTCGAATTTCCCTGCGTCAGTTCTTAAGATCGGAACCTGGGAGGTATATTTAGAGTAGTTTCTGATTGCTTATTGAAATCCGATCTAGCAATTATTTCCAGTTGATCAGAGTATTATTTTTGTTGGTTGCAGTATAAGTCGAGATATGAAGGGGACTTGGTTGCAAAGTGTTACTTTGCAAAGCATAAGCTTGTATGGGAAGTTCTTGATGGTGGTCTCAAAAATAAGATCGAGATTCAGTGGTCTGACATCATGGCGTTGAAGGCAAGTTACCCTGATGATGGACCTGGGACTTTGGATGTAGTGGTAAGTTATTCATTCTAGTGCAATTGTTATCTTCAACATTATTTTGACGCTCTGTATTGCAACTAAAAAGGTTACTGCTGATATCTCAATCTCAATTTTAATCTTTTGCTGCCACACAGCTTGCAAGACAGCCTCTCTTCTTTAGGGAGACTAATCCTCAACCCAGGAAGCATACCTTATGGCAGGCGACATCAGATTTTACTGGTGGACAAGCAAGCATTCAGAGGTACTGCATAGGAGTTGGTAATCATTGGTGGATTGGTTACAATGAACTGCATAGATTACTTTGCTCATCACACTTTTTGATTGGTTTGCAAAAACCAGCTTTTTTTAGTTGAACTAAATAGCATATCGCTGCACATTACATGTCTTTTTACTTTAATAATGTAGCCACCTAATAGTCTCTCTTAAATTCCATATCTTTATATGTGAAAACCATGTGGAGCTGCATTTATTCTCGTAAAGTTTGTATGTTTATGCATATTGTGTACTGGGAGGTGGAGGAAGGGATAGAAAATTTAGAATCCAGTGTAACTGCCTACAGAGTGTCAAAGTTCTTCTAATCTGAGTAACTGACAAATGTGGTGTGCAAGTTTAGATCAAAATCAAATGATTTTGCTGGAATAAGTTGTCAATACCATCATCTAAGAAGCAGTTGAAGAGAATTTAGATGGTATGTAAAGAAGATGATCTGTTCTTTGTACTGCCCTTATCCTCTTACCAAGAGCCGTGGTTGTCCAGCTTACAACAGTGATATGATACAGCATTGTGTAGGATGTAAGCTTGATTTAACACCTAAAGATGCACTTCCTTCTTCTACTATCCTTGGCGCTCATATATGGGTTCTGTACTTCTGTAGCATATAGTTATTGATACAAAACTGAGTTGGGAGTTGGGACTAGTTAATAAATATAGGTGGCTTAATTTGTTACTTTTGTGTGGGTGAAATTTATGTTGAGCTTGTGACAAATAAAGTCATCTCTACACATTGGGATAGGCGTATGGAGTTGAAATAGAAGAAATAGGCAATACAATTTCATTCTGCCGACTTCTATGTAGTTGGTTATTATTGAAGTGTTATTGTCGACTTCCATAGTAAGTTATTGTTCAGTGAAGAGTTTTCCTGATATAATAGTGAGAGTTCATATTAGGAGGTAAGACTAGCTTTGTTGCCAAAGCAGATATGGCTTCTGCCAAAGCAATGTGTGCTTTGAGGTGGTGGTACCACCTATTTCTGTACCTGCACATTGCTTTGGCAGAAGCTGTATGTGCTTTGGCATCAGAGATAGCCGAGGTATATAGGCCATGACTGTTAAGAGTTTGCTTTGTTGCTTATATTGAAAGGGAGCAAGAGGGTTATTCTTTTTGTGGATATCCTCCAACAAGCTGTAAGTTGTGCTTCTGTTCTCTGTGACCGATGTCCTTGAGTTTTAGGGGTCTGAGGTCATAGATTCGAGAGGAGAAAATTATTTGATTCAGGTAGGATGGAGACTGCAAGGAGATTCAGCCACTACCAAAAGCGAATAGGCATTAGATTTGGGAATAGGACAGAACTTTTATTGGTCGTGACAACTCTGCTGTTCTTTGATATAATTATAAAAGTTGATACTGGAAGAAGGAATGGGTTCATGCAGAGTTGAGGAAGTGTTGTTATTGGCAATTTGATCTCAGATCTTGATATTTTGGAGATGTATGCTATTGGCAAATTTTTCTTGATTCCGTTGATCTACTGAAAGTTCTACTTGTTTAGGGCTCCACTGACTGGAAGGATTAGTCTGAGAGGCTGTTGTAGACGTAGGCAGTGAGGATCTTGAAAGGAGTTGAGGAAGTGTTGGGAATCTTAGTAGGAAGCTGGTAGGTAGTACAGCGTGTGTTTTTCTTGAATTTTTGAGGAGGAAAGAATTCATGAGGAATTATTTCCCCTTTGGGACGTGCTGAATGTTCGCAGTGGCGCAGGTTTAAGCTTTGGGCCTTTGGGGGACAACATAGATCTTACCATCTTGTTGCATTAGTTTAATTTTTGAGATGCATTAGCCTTTGCCAAAGGCAAATTGTGCTTATTTGCCCGAACTAATTCACTGGAACTACAAGATGTGTTTATCCATTTCCTTGTTGGAGGCTAGATTGGAAAAATGTAACTTACTTTTTGTTTCTTACAGTGGTGGAGGGTCATATAGATGGAAAATCTGGAGTTCGTTTTCAGTTTTGAAGAAGAGAACCACTGATATGTACGCACCAAAGTCACAAACGGGCACCTATGAAGCACGAACACGGGTGCGGGTGCGGATACTATACCGGCGTGGATACGCGGATACAGCATTTTCAAAAAATTTAGGATACGGGTGCGGCGGGGATATATATATATATACATACTTAGTATTATATCCCCGCCGCACCCGTATATATACAAGCTAGAGACCATTGCAAGCATGGCAAAAACTCACAAAACAATTAAGACAGTCCAGGGAACCAACAAGATTGTCTTAGACAAGGACACAACCAATGAATCATATTTTTCGGAGCTAATTTTAGTCCCCAGTTAGTATTACTTGTTCTAAAATCGCTTCTGCTACATATTATGGCAATAGTTACCCGGCCATAATCATTTCTCACGTAATTATGGGTAAAAACAAAAGTTTTCCACCTACTTACTATACTTGAATGAAAACCAATTTTCTTTAGAAAAAACACTTGACTTCCTTTTTGAGACCAAAGCCTCTTTATGGTAGAGTCAAACAAACTGGTGAGCTGTCTCTTTGTATGTTTGAGAAAAACAAACAAATCTAATCAGTGAGAATTTAAAAGTTCAATTACACATAAAACACACTGCCTGGGAGGAAGACAGAAGTACAGCACAGAGCAAAGAGAGAGGAAGAAGAAGACCTAAGTTTCGAGAACTGCTGCGGAGGTTCTCTGGTAGTCGCCGGTGATCGCCCGCCTCTCTCTCTCTCTCTCTCTCTCAGTCTACCCCCCCTTCATAGATCTGCCAGAGATAGGTTGGCGGTGGTTGCAAGTGGTCGCAAGGGGTTGTCGGAGTGGCCGGTGGTCGTGGCTGGTCACCGCTGCTGCTATCTCCCATCTTCAGATGGGAGATGAGATCTGTCCGTTCATTAGGTAGGTGTTACTTTTTTATTTACGTTTTGACCTAGAAAACTTCTTTTCTATGTTTTGACCCCCCGAAATTTCTTTCAAATTATGTTTTCAGGCCACAAGTATCCAATACACACCCTACCCATATCCTATCCGCACCCGAACCGCACGCGATATTTAGGAAACAAAGAAAATAAAAGAACAATTCAGGGTGCGCACCTGCCGCGCAACCCCCCGGCACCCGCCCCGCATTCGAATCCGACGCGCACCCTACCTCGGTGCTTCACCCCTTTCGAAGCACCCGTGCTTCATAGACGGGCACGCATGCTCACAACATGAGCACTGGGAAGAGCATCCATAAAAATTATTGTGAAACACTTTTTACAGTACTTGATTCTCTTCCCAAGCGTGACAAGGTAAAAGATTGGGAGTTAAAGACCATCATCATTTTGGTGCATGCAGTGAGCGCTTTCTGTGGATTGTACATGTTAAAATTGCCAAAACAATGGTGGTTGCCTGGGATATGGTAATTTGACTAATTTCCCATTCTGTGGTCTGAACAGAAATTCACCTTGACTTTTCGCGTTTGGGTACTTGAAGGGTAACTGGTGGCTGAACTCCATTTTTCCGAAAATGTGAAGATTCTACTTTTACGAAGTGCAATTGTTGCTTATGCTCTGAGATAAACAGTTATCTTTCCTTCGTCTTTTACCTGAAAGCCTTACCTCGGTGCTAGTGTTGCCGATTGTACTTCTTCTCCAATTCGGTTGGAATCTTCCTCCCGATGCCTGCAATTGTGTGTTTACACATGATTTTTGAAGTACTGCTGCGTATATCAGATTTGTGTGTTTGTCAATGAAAATGAGTATTTACGATTTTCAACGCCCTTGATAGTGATATCAAGACATACGAAATTTCCATTCATATTTACATTAATTACATATGAAGTAGTACTTGGCTGTTTCTCAATTGTCTCATGAAAAGTAGCGACCTGCTTTTGTTAGGCTGTTTCTCTGTACTTCTTGTGAAGGTGCCCCTCTGGTAGTGTTATCTGTTCTACTGCTATTTACACGACTACCTGCGTATTACTATTTGCACTTGTCTTCAAATCTTTAAGTCACCCAAGGAAAAAAGGCAAACAATTTTGGCTAGCCTTCACTCAAAGCATGCGATAAATGACATGGGGCCGATCATTTAGTAGTAAGAGTCAAAATTAAGCAAATTTGTTACTTTCTGTCATCTGGAAAGGTAGCTATCAAAAGTGCCAACATGCAGTATTACTGTTGTTAGTATTTGTAATTGGTTCTTATGTTTCTCCCTTCGATTGAGATGCATTGTTCTTTTGCTACAGGAGACACTATCTGCAGTGCCCGCAGGGCTTGTTAGGGAAGCATTTTGAAAAGCTTGTTCAATGTGATCCTCGTCTCAACTATCTGAGTCAACAAGCAGAGATCATATTGGAATCTCCATATTTTGAGCCAAGAATTTCGGTGTTTGATGACTCAAATGACTCAAACAATGGGTATGATTTAAGTAGTGAGGAGCGTCCTGCCATCTTCGACTTGCAAGATCCTGCTTCACCATCAGGAGCACAATCTTCTTCCTCAAAGCATGAACATCAAGATTTTGTTGGGAGAGAACATTTTCCCCGGGAAACACCTTCACCTAGCTCAGGTAAAAATATCAACTCGAACATGAAACTTGGTGAATATACCTTTCTTTTTAAAGTGCTTACTCATAAACGATCAAAGTGGGTCTTGCGCTGTTAAATGATGGTCCTCTACGCTCGAGGGCAAAATTTTCTGAAATGGGCAATTTCTTCGTAAGAATGGCAGCTGCTACTCTGCCTAGATGGTAGGCACAGGTATTATATGTGAGAATATCGAAGTTCCAAGCCATAAAATTTCTCGAAATTGTCCTTTCTTTGGAGGATTCTTTTAAGTCTTCAATTACCTATTAACTAAACATGGACACTAATACCGCTGTAATCACATGGCTATGGGACGACACTTAGGCTCAGGTATGCAAGTACATCAGCATGTGTGTGCGCAGCATGAGTTTAACAAATCTATAAGTCTGTTTATTACTTGATTATTAGGTTGTTAAGGCTTTTTATCACTATTAAGTTCGTAATGTGGGGCTGTTTGGACAATGACGAGGAAAATTCATGTACTTACACTGACATTTGTGGAAGTATTGAGAAATCTAGTGATTATATTATCTAGATAATGCCTTGTCTGAAAATGCTTTTGTCTTATATATCATAAACTACTTAATGGAATCACTTTATGGATGGTGGGGTATATACCCTAAATTCCATTTTTGTATTAACTCATTGATGGGCATATATTGCGTATATGGCTCGTTGGTAATTGCTAAGATTAAGCACATAGTGCATTGTGGACTAGATTCCCTGATATAGTTGTCCTGGTGGTCACTGGTCAGTTCATATTCAACTACTTAATTGTGACTGAATGGAAACAGAAGTACCCAGGGAATTTCTCTTTATCCCTTGTTGTTTGCCTGTATTCTCGTGTCTTGAGAGACTACCTTTCAGGAGTCATCATCTAACTATTTGCTCTTCATCAGTGATGGACACCTGTATGATTGAAGCAATTAGGAGCCGTGGAGCTGAGGAACTGAAGGGTCTTAGCAGTTGGGATAACATTAAAGTGCCTGGGATTCACCCCTCTATGTCAATGAGTGACCTGGTGAGCCACCTTGAGCATCGGATTTCAGAACACAGAACATCTAATAATGCTGCCCTTTCAAGTGATGAACGAGAAGGCTTGGAGATCCTGGAAGAAATCAGCCGGTGCTTATTTACCGACTCTCAAAATGCATCAACTTCTGATGAAAAATCCATCATGTCAAGGGTCAACTCTCTGTGCTGCCTCTTACAAAAGGATCCCCCTTCAGGTCAAGGATTGCCGGTTAGAAGTGACAATGGTGCGGATATAACAAAAGTGGACAAGAGAATAGATGAAACATACACCGGTACTGCATCAGCAGGTGGAATTAAGCTTTCAGAAGATTGTCCTGTGCCTGAGGGCCAATCGAATGATGTTTCGGGTCTCAAGCAGGCAACTGGCATGTCGAGGAAGGATTCAGTGGGGGAGCTGCTGCTTAACCTTCCAAGGATAGCATCTCTACCTCAGTTTTTCTTTAACTTATCGGAAGATTTTGGAAGTCAGGCTAGATAGTGGGTTCACTTGACCGGCGAACCGATCATTCCGTGAAAAGCATGTGCATGAAAGGTTTTCTCTATTATGATTGTATATACAGGGTTTGTAGGTTCTTCACTGGATATCGTGAAGCTTGCCAACAATTTAGCTTATATGAAGATATATATGTTGTAAACGTGTTCTTCGATGTCGAGGTTCTACTGAATTGGTTTGTTCTGAATATTGCTTGCTCTTACCTCCCTCCATCTTTATCTAGTCTTTACTGGATTATGTAATGGATGGACTCGTATATGTATATATGGAGCCTGGACAAATAACATTTGCGATGGTATTTCTGGTGCGAGGTACAATAGAGCTTTCGAAGCAAAGGAGATGGCAAAGTCTCAGCTCATTTCGATTCTGTCAATGTGTCATGTATACCTTACTTTTGTATGAATTCATAAATAAGGTATACATGAGGTAGACCCTTCCAATATCGAAGTGTCACATGTGCGACCTGGCGGAGCGATTTAGTTCATTTTGGGGGTGGAAACATCATTGCCCATTCTTTAGTTTTTGGACTTCAAAACAAGAGCATACTGACCGCACCCCAAACAGCAGAGAGCGGCAGATGAACGGAAAAGGCACCTAGCCAAGCCTCTTGTGTAATCGAGAGAGCGACAAAAGAATAGGCGGCTCATTTTTGTTGGTCTAAGTATGTGTCGCGGTTTGCTAGTTTTTTTTTTTTTTTTTTTTTTTTTTGCGGTTTGCTAGTTAAATAGCCATTTTGACAGTTCCCTATTGGCGGAGTCCAATATTCAAGAGGCCAAAAGTTTTGCTAGTTAGTTATCTTGCTTATCAAAGAGACAAGGGAACACTTCGACACAATATTCAAGATACAAACCAATCAACAGATGCACCAACATATTCACGCCTGCAGAGTATAGGCAACATTTGACTGAACCTCGTCTGTATAATTTATATGCTTTATATCCCCAAACAAACTTTTAAAAGAATGAAAAACAGGTAATCAGGGGTGTTCAGTGCCGCCTTCCTCCTCTATATTTTCGTTCTCCTGCAACATGTCCATCAGCATATTTATCTGGTTTTGCAGCATTGTATTCTGTCTCTCTACATCAGCACGCTTGCTCCGTTCATCGAGTAGTTGGAGTTGCAGATGTTCCAGGCACCTTCCATCCTCGTCTAATTGCTCATTTAGGCCGTCAATTTCCCTGTCCTGCAAACCACAAGCAGTCATGGTTATATTTCGTATTAGGCCCTCTCTTGCGCACAGACATGTAGAACGCACACACCGGAAGTGAGTGTCAAATGCACCTTTCTGTTCATTTCCTGAACGGCAATCCTACGCATGCTCTCCACAACATCTACATTTACGAGCTTCCGCTTCTTCCCGACTAGCCAACCGCGGGGATAACTTGCAGCGTCAAAGTCAGGTGGGGGTAGCAAGGATTCCGCAGATTGTCGTTTGCCATCTATAATAATGGGTTCCAATGGTTCGAAGAGAGCCTTCCTTCGCTCTGAAAGTTCGGGAGCTGGTGTGGAGTCTTGTTGCATCTCTTCACTGGCCGGTTCTTCCTGGTTTCTGGGCATTTTATCGGCATCATCTATTTCCTTGTATAAGTTCTTAGTACTAGCTGCCAGAAGAGGCTACTATTTCAGCTTGAAGCAACTTAGAGAAACCCCAGTCACCAATGATTTTTTTAACTTCAGAAATCTCTTCAGTTCCAAACTTGGACGGAAAAGTTGGCGGGGACATTTCTTATAGACCAATAAACCAAATCCCTGAATGAATCTCATTTGGACTACCCAATATATCATTAGACCCATCCGCGAATCTAAGGCTCCAGTTGGAACGAAGTTTTGGCTTTAAATAAAGAATTAGCTACACAATGGTAGGCAGAAGATACAGAATTCACTCCGCCAAAGGTATGCATACCAAATGAATCAATTGATGAATATTTTTCAGATTTTTCCATTATAAGGCTCTTAAATTCACTCATTGATTTTTGTAAAGAAAAACGCTCATATCGACAGGAATTATCTCTTCCATAATAAGAATGACAATCATTACCCTGCCGTCGCCACTCCCAACCCCCACCACCCAAGTTCATGTTGGCATACCTAATGATCGATGATTCTTAATGCCTCCAATTCATAATTCCGTGTTACGTTGCTGCGTGATGTTTGCAACCACAAATTAGTTTTGAAAAGGTTGTGCTGCCAATTTTATCTCAACCCAAAGATAACATAACATAGGTACTGGAACAAAATGATGCTCGTACCGCCGCACCTTTGAGCTAGCTCACTCCATAATGACTCTTAGTTGCCCAAAGATCTTCTAGTGACATACATATAAGCACTTTTTACCAACAGTACTGAGGTGGATTACTTTAAAATGCCTTTAATCTTTTCCTATCCACCACAATAATTTGCCTTAAAGTTTTAACATAAAGGCTAAAGAGCATCTCTTTAAGTAACCAGAAATATGGTCCCCCCAACAAAATGTGAAGTGACGTATGAGCAAAGTCAAAATCATGAAATTGTTCATTTGTTCTACGTTTCTCTCTATCCACAGAATTCAGCAAAGAGAGAGAAGTTGCTATGAAATCAGAGAGATGGGCATTACAGTAGACAGCAATTCAAAGTGAAATCCAGCTCAAAGTGGAGAGAAGAACAGATCTCCATGCAGCATCCAACTAAACAGAAACATCATAAATTCGACACACTTCTCTAATAATCCCAAGTGGGTACTGCCCAAAATCATCTTACTTGACACAACAGAGAATGAACACAGAGCAAAATCATCAGAAGAAGGGATTAGTGAATAAACCTGGTCTCTTCCTAGACTTCCAGAAAACAGGAGTAGAAGTTATGGGAGAGAATCCATTCAGAATCCCCTCCACCTTCTTGCTTGCTTCCTCCATATCCATCCCAAGCTAAAAACTTCAAGAAAGACTCAGTCGGTCGTACATCAGCTCTGCATGTTTTCCTAAGAGACAGAGAGAGAGAGAGGAAGAAGATTTTTTTCTTCCTTTCCCTTTTCTTGTTTTTGTAGTCTTTGCTCACCCACAAGAGAGAGAGAGGTGACGGAATCGGCAAGGTTTTGGACGGATGAGATTTGTCTGATTTTGGTGTGGGCTTGCTTTTTACGGCGATGGTGGATGTCTTATCTGGGTGGGTCCGACCTTTGCTTGTAACAGGTTGTGATTATGTAGGAATATGGTTATAGCCCCCACCTGTATTTTGAGGAGTCTATTTCTTGTACCGGAATGAACCCTGGTTTGTTGCAAGAATTTCACAAGGAGGACATCATGGATTGGAACAAAAGTATATGCCCTTGGACTCACCTCCCGCGTTCCTATTAAAAAAAATTTGACCGCTACCCGAGTAACAGGAATAGCTTATCACTCTTCTAAATTCTATATGATGACTACTAATAGCCGTTCAATATAACTTGTAATACTTTTACATACATTTTTAACGACAGTTCTTATTAGTGTTTTTTAACGTCACTGGTGAAAAGTCATATGAAAGAGGTGTATGCCCTTCATAGGAGGGCCCTCTTGTTATTATGGAGTGGAGGGGTTTTGGAAGGCTAGCCTATGAATAAAGAGCAAGGCAAAATAAAAGGTTACAACATAGTGCAGTCCGTTTTGTTTAAATGAGAGTGAAACTTTAGTTGATTTTAACTAGTTTAGAGTTTAGACAAATAGTGACCAAGTTTTCAATGAGCTAGTTTAGAGTTTAGACAAATACAGACCAAGTTTTCAATAAGCTGTGCTTTTAGGTACGATCGCAGATCTGGATTGAAATGTGGAGGCTTAATGTGATAGCATAAGAGGTTAAAAAAAATAAAAAAAATTTATTCTTGGGGCAAGGTCTTCTGGTCCATGGTTTTTCTTAGCTATATGGTTCATCGAGGATAGAGATCTAGGAATTTCAATTGCGCTCATATTCATCACCATAAGAAATGGAAAAGCTTGTTCCCCAGCCCCTTCTCTTCAATGGACTCCTGACGTACACGAAGGGGTGCGGTTCGTTCGATAAATTCCTCTCTCTCTCTCTCTCTCTCTATCTAGGCTTAAATAATCGAAACCAATAGTCTTGGATCATATAATATTCTTTACTCAATTATATTCAAAAGTGTCAAAATATCACACTAAACTACAGGAAATATTAAAAATTTACTCTCCACTAGGCATGGAGTATTTACAAACGGCAGCTTGGTGATGGAGAATGGTTCTTCCGCGGCAATGAAGCCACTGATGGTCGTTAATTAGACACAATGAGCAAACAAGCGATGTTTTAATACGTATAATGTACGCGTGAATTTGAATTTTTTTTCTCCAGGTGATTAGTATTGGATTGAAGTCAGTTGTGATCAACCGGAAATAACTTTTGTCGCGGTGATTATGGGGTTTTGCTGCAAAAATAATTCTCGGTGGTTATGCTGCGCGAGTGAGTGCTAGGTTGGGCTCCATGGTTCCATCGATTGTTGGCAATGGCGACAGGAGAGACAGAGATGAAGATGGAGGGTAACGTCAACAGGATACCAGCGGAAGAAAGAAAAAAAATACAAAATAATAAACTAATATAAAAGGAAGCTCAGAGGTAAGATTGTCAATATATACCTTTTGGCAGAGCAGGGTAATTTATTCTATTCTGTATTGATAAAGTCGAATCCAATGACAACGGCCCAATCCTAATCTAATCACACGCATCAAACTCTATGTATTTACGTAAAAGTTCACGGTCAAGAACAGTTTAAAAGCTTACAAATACCCATCATGAATCACTAGTTCAAAGGTATTGCAGTATTCAGCGTCCTCGAGTAGAGTTTAGAGATATGTTAATTATTAAAAGGTCATATCTTGAACTGCATACTCTTGCAAGACCAAGACAAGCTAGCAATTACAACTACCTTTGCAGTTATAGCAAATAGAAGTGGATGGCAATTTTGCCAGAAAAAAAGAAGGGTGACAACTCCAAAAACTTAGCAGGAGTCATTGTATAGACGAAAACAGGTAGCTACAACCTGTACACCTTCGAGACCAGATTGGTCTTTACCCTTGAAACGATAAGTAGAATAGAACCGCTCACCTTCTGTATGTGATGTTACATTACTCGACTACTTATATTGTGACTCCCACCTAATACATTTTGTATTTTTCCCTCTAGGATCATTTCCACTGTAAATTGCCAAAAAAACTAGAGATGTTACAGGAATTTAGCCCTCACCAATGGCACAAGGTATGCAAGGAGGATTTTTGGACTGGTCTTCAGGTGTGATACGATTCAAGCATTGATCATGAAATGTGTGGCCACAAGGAAGAACAGCAACAGCGGGTGGAACAGATGGCTGGTCCAAAAGACCCTCTGCTGTGAATGAAAGATCCCTCTTGCATATCAAGCACTTCTGTCCAGTTGGTTGAGGAGGTCCATCAGAGCCTGCAAACAACTTGAAGGGGTCACCATTGTTTTCAAAGACCGTATATACAGGTTACAATCGGCTAAGGAACACAGCATTTGCATTTTTGCATTTGCAGGAGAACCATTTTCTAATACACAGTTCACCCGCTGTTTCGAAGGATGTGGAACACATTTCAGACGCAGACCTGAAATCCTAAAGAGCCTATAAGATCTAGCTTACTGTGAGAGGTAAATAAGGCCATGGAAAGAGCAGGCGGAAATTGGATTCAATGTTCACCACTAATAAAGGATGCCAGAAAAATTGAAGACAAATGAAAATCTTAAAACCTAATCCCACTACAACACGACAAAGGCATGATTTAATGAACTCCAGAGCAAGATGGAATTGACAGTATGAACTCTCAGTCAGATAAATGCAGCTGACAAGAATCTGATTACATCAGGAAGAGCAAGGAACTGCCAGCATGGTTTTAAGTCAGCAGTTGCAGCCAGGATTCGGGGCAATATCACAATCGCTGTCGGTATCGGGCGAATCGCAACTTTAAGCTAGTTGGAAACCTACCAGATATGCTGGTATTTTTGACATAATGGCCCATAATTCGAACCATGATGGCCAGGTCATAATGGAACAGGAATGAACATACAGAGGACTTACTAGACCAATAGCCAAAGAAATACCTTGCCATTTTATATGAGCAGGTACAGGAATATCATCAGGAGCAGACTGAGGCGGGAATGCCATAGGAGGAAAGGGAAATTGAGGAGCTATCTTCCTGCGCACAGCTCGTGGAGCAGCTGAAGGGGTTCGGTTTGCACTTCTCTTGACAGTTGGTTGGAGACGAGTATCAGAAGCCTGGGAAAGCCCATTTACTCTTGCAGATGGAATTAACTGACCTGTAAGTAGCATGAATTACCACCACGATAATAAGATGCTCCTGGAGCTTTTAAAAATTTGGAAAGTAACAGGCATCAAGTGGTATATACCGGTGGTAGAAACAGGTCTCCAATGCTCCTTGGAAAGCTGAACAGGCACACCCTCTTGATATTGGCCTAGTTGATATGAAGACAGCCATCAAAACGACTTGCAGCATACTTGCAATTTGCAAAACAATCTTACAAGAAAATTTGTGTTTAATGCTAGCCAAGTTTTTGGGATTGAAACATCAGTGGTACTTTACTAAAAAAACATCTCTCAAGAAAATGTAGATATCATCGCCCTTATCTAGTACGATGTAGTCCACTTACCAGCTATGTGAACACCCATCCCCTCGGGTAATAAATCTCCTCCAGCAGCTTGAGCAGACCTATCGTCGTTGGTTTGAACCCCCAGCCTCTTAGGAAACATACCACCTATGGCAGCTTGAACAGCGCTACCCTCTGTAACCTGAACCCCTACTTTCTTGGGCAACAGAATGCCTCTAGCTTGAGCCCCACTGCGGCCATCAGCAGCAAATATATGGCCTGTAGATAAAGTTCAATCAATCTTATCGCCAACGAGTTACAAAATGAGAATTGCATAAAACAACAAGGCGGTGCAGAATACAAGTTAAAACGAACGCACATGTAATAACAGCTACTTGCGTAAATTTAGCAGTAAAAACATTCTCTAAAGATGCCAATAGCAAGCCAGAATTAGCTATTCTTCTAATAACTTTTGTGGCATAGATTTGTAATAATTCTTCTTACCACTATAACTAGGGGAAAATTTCATATCCATGACTGCAATATGTGTTTGAAGAATCATTGAGCTACAATCAACATTCAGTTTAGTCCCTCGATCACCTCAGGTTAGGGGTTTGGATTTCCAATATGGCCATGCGAGGAGCACATGACTTCTATCAGAGGGCATATATTAACAAAAGGCAGTACCTGTGAATAGGTAAAACCAACATGGACTGTTACAGGTTGTCACGAACTCTATTAATCATCTGAGTTCAAACACAAGAATTTTAAAAACACCCTAAGAAGCAGCAGGCCTGACCAGGTAAACCATTAAACTCGTCTTGGTCATCTAATTCATGCCTAGTCATTATCCGAAGAAGTGCAGAGAGTGTTAGACTTTTATGCGTAACCCTTGACCCATTTTCACCCAAGCACAGTTCACGTCCGGTCCCCGAACGTCTGCCTCTCTAATACCACCAACTTTGAAGCTGATGCCAATGTCAAAAAAAGGTAGACATCAAGAAAATCTTCACACAACCTTTTTAATGGTCGTAATCATCATCATACAAAAGTGCAAAGAATTTTAGGCTTTCATGCGTACCCCCTGACCCGTGTTCCCTCAATCACAGTTCACGTATACTCCGTGAACGTCTGCCTCTCTTGGTGACATCAACAAAATCTTCACACCATCTTTAAAATGGTTGTTCTTTTCAGTTTTAGGTACTTTAGGGGAGTCCCTTCACAGACAATCCTCTTTCCTACAGAGCCCAAAGCTCTGTCCCTAACTCACGCTACCTAAAAATTGGGCGCAATAGGTGAGATCGTGTTCCTCTTCCTAAAGGCTTGGGTACTCTAGTCCAGATGATAGCATCTTGTATGCGTTGGCAGCCTTTGCTATAGGTACAGACTATGCACGCTGTTTAGAAACTTTATCTATCATGCAGATGAGAAGGAAAGTCTTAAACATTCGTCAGAAAAATGAGAATGACGCATTTTGTTTTCCCTGTGACGAATAAAAATACTGAAATACCTGCAAAGATAGTTTGTTAAATAGGGCAGGGATGATAAACGATTGGATGCAACATTGCAATAACATGAAGCTCTTGTTTTATTTCCAAAGTGCAATTAGCAGATGACTTTGATTTATTGGACAGTTAGAATGCAAATGTACATAGCATCCTAGCTGCAGGACTCTTGTCCTTTGACCATAAACCTCTCCACGATTCTTGGGAGCTAGCTTCAAACTATGGGAAGAAGAAGAGAAGACGTAGGCATAAATCCAGATTTGTTACAAACATAAAATTTCCCGCTATTGAACACAACCGAAACTGTTCCCCAGCCACTATTGTCTACAAGCCCCAAATAAATCAAAATCATTCAATCAAGCTGACACAAAACCTGGGAAAACCGCAGAACGGCCAGATTCTCCGTTGATCATAAATGGCAAACAAAAGGATAGGCTGATTTCTAAACTGGAGCAAATGCAAGTAACAATTGATCATATAAAAGTAACTCTTGGCAAAGCAACTTGGAATGCTCGTAACTAAAATAATATGGTGATCCATGAGTTCTTAATGTTCTTTGTACAAAACTCAAGGTCAAGTTTTCTTCACGTGGAGAGAATGCCGAGAAAAATGCATGCAAATTGGAGTTCTATTTGAGAGAGTGCAATTTGTTTATAAATAATCGAACTGGGTTCCTATTGTAAGTTCATTAATTTTGGTAGGATAATTGAAGACTTTCTTAGCGTATTGATTTCTGATATTTCCTATTAGATGATTATGATGTCTTCAGAATGAAGCTTAGGGAATTATTGCACTGACTGAGATTTTATAGTGAACTGTAGGGAGGGCAAAGATGGCACAACTTACCAGAATGATCCTGCCTGGCAGAGCTTCCTCTCAGCCCACGTAAAGGAGAATTCAGAGAGGGGACTGACGAGAAGTTATTGGCAGTTCTCCTATTACATCTCTGTAGTTGTTCAGTACCGCTTTGAGGAGTGATCCACTCCTGATTTGCAGAATCTGATGCTAACCTAGACAGCCCAGTTTGTCTGCTACAGAGGAACCCAGCGGAGTTGGTGTTAACTGCCCCTGAAGATGCAGCCTGATCGCCTTCAAAGACTTGGTAAGGATCTTCATCTGCACATCTTACATCCATATTTCGCATAAAATCTGAATTCCTGCTAATAGGTGCACTCTGTTGCATATCAACTTGTGGTGCTTGTAAAATACGAAATGGGAGAGAATGTTGCGCAGTATTAGCACCACGTGTAACTCCAACATCATTGTTAGACAACATCCAGCCATCGAACGCAGGACTTGAGTATCCGCCAGCACTATTTT
This sequence comes from Escallonia rubra, assembly GCA_033065855.1. Lineage (NCBI taxonomy): Eukaryota > Viridiplantae > Streptophyta > Magnoliopsida > Escalloniales > Escalloniaceae > Escallonia > Escallonia rubra. The sequence continues at coordinate 32,384 of JAVXUO010002057.1, read as the reverse complement.
GAGAACTCGGGAAATAATCGAGGCCGCTTACCATCGTTTGTTCACCAATATTTCGACCTTGGCTTGAGGAGCTTCTAGTGGTTTGCCTAACACGGGAAGTGTTTGGCTTTGGAGAAACAACTTCTGTCAGTTCACGAGAAATCTCTCGGCTACTGAAAAAGGGTCTAGATCTTGACTCCTGGTTACCTCCTATTCCAAGGCTTAAAAAACTCCCATCAATCTTTTCTCCATAATCAGATTGATCTGCACTGACCTTGAGATGGTTATCAGCTGCAATTTCTCCACTCTTACGCATATGGAGCAAAATAGGTGCACTACCTCCTACCCTGAAATAATTGTCGTTCATGTGCTGCCTATTAACATCCCAACTTCTTGCTTCTCCACCATGTCTCGTCATTTGATAACCTCCAGCTGCATTACCTCTTGTAAATATTACATTTCTATTCTCCTGAGGGTTCTGAAAGCCACCACCATCAGAACAACCATTCATCACATCATCAGGAGTCACCATGTAATCACAATTGACTGATTGATTCATCCCTCTGATGTTCTGTTCAGGGAATGACAATTCTGAGCGACTAGGAACGCTGGTTCTGTTGCTTCTTAAAATAAATGTGTTTGGCTCAGTATGGGCATTTTGGAAGCTACTAAGACTTGTCATATTAGCCATCACATTGCGACTGGCCTCAGGATTCCCATGATTGCGAGACTGATGAGTTGCATGCATGTCCTCCCACGCAGAAGGAGCAACAGGTAATGATATATACGGCGATGGATTAAGATCAGCTCCAGCAGTAATCCCAGTCCAGTCAGCAGCTTCATTCCAACCCTGTCCAAATTCATCGTGCCCTTGAAGAGGAAAAGCAGAGGCAGGTGGATTGTCAACAACATTTGGTCGGTGACTACCCATTGTTCAGTCAATTCTGATTGAAGGCCAAGGTAAAACGGATGAGGAGCAAGCACCATTTTATGAAGGTGCAATTTTCATGTAATATGTTGTGACATAAAAGATGATAATCAACTTGACAATGATCTCAGACTAAGTATGTGTGTGTGTGTGTGTGTGTGTGCCTGTGTGTGTGCCTGTGTGTGTGTAAGTCAACTTCATCCATATGGGTTTATCGCCAACGCAGAAATTATGATAAGACACTTTTACTCAAAAAGGTTTTGGCATGTTTACTAAACAAGCCAAAAATAACATTTGTGATCTCAATCAAGAAGAGAAAAGAAAAACAAAGGAAGGACTAGAGAGCAATGTATGAATAGAGAGGAAAACCTTATAAACCCAATGCTACCAAGAAACAAGCTCAGGCAGTCATGATTGACACACACACACAATCCTAACACCACATAAAGGAAAATCCCAAAGTTAGATGATATACGATGGATGCAACAAGTTTGAGAATCGGATGACCACATGATCTGCACTCCCTCGAAACCAGTAAAGATCAACGCAAGAAAACCCAGCCAAAAAGGTTGATAACAGTTCAGAAACAATCTGAACTACAAGAGAATGCATAGGGGCAGATCATCGGACACCTAGAGTGCACCAATCTACACAACCCCATCAGACAGATTACATAAAATACTTTCTAAATCATCAACATGTGCAAAGTGCAATCATCAGACAAAAGTACACACAATCCAATACAACAGACATAGACAAACGAATTTTTCTTGAGGGTTTAGGGTTTCTCGTACCGGAGGTAGATTTTGATCGGGGAGACAATTCAAAAGCGATTCCTAGAGAGAGAAGAGAGAGAGTTTGTGTGTGTGTGTGTGAGAGAGAGAGAGAGTGTGTTTTTTTGGCGCTTAGGGCTTTGAGAGAGTTTTAAAGGGTTCGGGTCTGGGGGGTCCCACCGTTGGGTTTGCCGGGAAGACACGTGGGATTTTCAGGCCACCGTGGGGCCACGAGCAGCTCCGCTGACGTGTCAGGGCTTTCCTTTGCAAGATATGAGGGGTGTAAATCTGATGTGTAACTAACCAATGGCCGCGCAACACGCGTGGAAACTTAGTGGCATATCTGTCAATTTCGTGAAATTGGGGGAACCTTTGTTAGGTCCGTATGTGGGGCCACTTGCTGGTTAATGACATGGCGTTGCATGAACGCGGAATTGTAGTTATTAGCAGCTAACAAGTCGAATTGCACGGGAGCGAGACGGCCACGTGGCAAAAAATTCCCCGCCTGGTGGGTTTCGGCTCAGCCAGGGTCGACTCGGGGGGTATCTTTATGCCCACTACTGCTGGGAATATCTCAAAGGACATACACGAGGTACTTTAAATATCCAAGTGTCTTAGATAGTCTATAAAATGTTTTTTCAAAGCGACCAAGTTGTTAAATTACTTAAATACTTTGGGATAAGATATCTAGGTATCTAATTTGGACCTACCACCTTTTATAATCAACATTGATACCATAAAGTTTATATCTTTAGTTGCCATATCTCTTGTATAAATGAAAGTATATTCGAATCCTCTGCGTTTCGGTTGTTAAACTCTAGCATTTTAATATTGAATTTATAAAAAAAGGCAGTCTAGGCAGTCGGGTGGCTGGATGGAAAGTGGTGACGGCTGGATTTTGTGAAAGGGGTGGCGGCAATGAGGTGGCTGAGGCGTGGTGGGGGTGGTTGGGTTTGGGGAAAGGGGGCGGCGGGTGGTTTGGGGAAAGGGGTGCTAGGTTAGAAGAAGGTGAACTCTCCATTCTACCGTCAAAAGTTTGAAGGACATCCAAGTTTTTCCGTCAATTGGTGACTCAGAGCACCAAAATGTAACAATATAACTCTGAAAATTCATGCTCGTTCTATTGTAGTTCATAGCGTCAAATGAAGCAAACAAGGAATTTGAAAACGCCAAAGTCCATGATAGCAGTGATTATCGCACAATCTTGTAAAACCTGGAAGTGAAGAAATCTCCAAGTACAAAAATTTGTAAGCATAAACATGTGAAGCAAAAAGACTGTTCAAAGTGGTAAGTCAGGTTGAAAAAGAGGATTGGAACCAGAGAGTCCTACCCTGTCTTTCGTTGCTTGCATTCCCATCGATCACCGTATACTCACCCATTGCGTGCTCTACCTCGGGCCATGAACATCACACACTCGCTCTACTGCTCAACTGCACTAGAATGCGTGCCAAGTGGATGGAAACTCCTTTGAACACCTCGATGTCAGGAAAAAGTCCTCTGTAGTGATTCTCCTAGATGACTAGTCTCCTTTGACACGCTGTCGCACGCCATGGAAGAGTAAAATCCCAAAAGATGCCACCATTCCGACCAAGTACCCGGCAATAGAACCATAAGTCACAGAAACTGGCCACTCCTACAGCAGCATTGACAAGATAAAAGCAAGGACAAAGAAAGAAAAAGAAAAGAACAGCCCAACATGTCCAGATGAGAGAATAGCTCCAGAGTGTAAGCTTAAGCAAGACCAAATGCAACGTAAGTTTAGTGAAGAAAGTCATATTAAGGAGTAAACCAGATGTGAAGGAACACGACCATAAGGTAAGATGAAGACATCAGCCTAACAAAGACTTTGAGGCCCAGATGTTATACTTTAGTTTCACATGTTAAGTCGGTACAGTAAATAGCCATTTCTTTCTTTTGTTCAACCCCTGCGTTCTGACTTTCACAAAGCCTCCGGTGGCACAGCCGACACAACGATGTACGGATTCTCGAGAAGAAAGGAGCCATGAGTGTGGAAGAAAGAAAAACATTACCACAACACTAAATAGATGAAGACATTACTGTGCAATGACCACATCATGAAGGTGGAGATTAGTAAGCCCTTTTGCTACAGTTAATGTTTATGTTGATACAGTTAACGATGAGAATTGATAGAAGTTAATGCGAAGCTGGAGTCACAAAGAAGTACTTTACAGTACAGGTAGCATAGGTGGTGGAACCAAGACCATATGAATGGATTATGGAATGCAAAATTAGTAAGACTAGGAGCACTGAAGTGAAGTAGACATACATGTACAATAGGTACCAAAGAAGTATATTTTGCGTGTATTGGAAAGTATTGCATAAGGAGGGAAATACTGATGAAGATGTTACTCTAAGACACGAGAGAGTCAGATAAAGGAAAAGTGCTCCTATGCTGGGTGTTGTTTGATTGCAGTAGTCCTATTAGGTTCAAGTAAGAATCTAATGAAGCAGCAATGAGGACAAGTGTAAGAAGCATCAGACTATATCACGAGTTTGATAGAAAGGCGAATACATAAATAGACGAGAAGGCATACGAGGCAGGATTAAATAAGTAACGTTACTACTAGAAATGCGAGGTTGGTAATGTGGCACAATATAAGATGCTTTCGGCAATCAACATAGATTTAATTAAAATTGACCACTAGGAGAAATTCTCTCTGTAACAGGACTCGTTATGTTCGTAATACTTTCTAAATGGTGCAGTAAACTGGCTCTCATTTACTGATTTCTCTGATAAATGACTCAGTTCAGATAGAGTTGGCGAATACAGTATAGGGAGGTTCACACAGCTTCAGGACTGGTATCAGCAATTTGTAGAAATCAAGGACAGGATATTCTCTAACTCTTCAGACAATGCATATCGAAAACTACCTGCCATGGTCTTTCCCAATCTAACGGCATCGGCCAGGCACCAAACCAAGATCCTATAACAGCTCCATGTGCAGGTAGGCAAATCATGTAATCTATATATTCAATGGGCCTACAAGCAACAAATGTGCAATATCATCGACCAAAGGGACGTTAAAGCAGAAAACCTTCTTGCACAAAAGCCAAATAGATAATGTACACCACATGTAGCAGAGGAGAACGTAAATTACAATACCCTAATTACTTGCTACAGAAATATATCTGTTGACAGATGGCAAACAAGGCACTTACTTTGTTTGGGCAAATATTCGATGCCATTCAGTCCAAGAAGAACCAAAAACAGAGGCCGCAGGGACAAACTGCCGAAAGACAAGAAATTAGCACGCCAATCAAGGTTTCTGCGGCATACATCAAATCTGCATACTATCAGTTAAAACGACAGTGACATCAAACTAGTGTTTTTGGATTTGTTTAGCCATTAAAGTTCTTTCTAATTGAACCAAACATGGTCCGAAGACCTCAATGTTAACCCTTAGAATGGCCAAAACTAAAGGGCAATGAGAGTTGGCTGTTCACTACTTCACTTCGAATAATGTATTGAAACAGGAGTTAGTGACAAAACGCATAGTCCAATACTCACGGTAAGGGCTGACATCAAAAGAGACCAGTTTAGGGTCCCTGGAAAGTACCTGCGGATGGAAATAAATTGTAATTAATAGTGGTCTACAGAATACATATTTGGCACGGATAAATATTGTCTGGCTTTGAAAATATATCAAAGGTCATGTTGAATTCCTCGGGGGTTGTTTACATTTTCTTTTCTGTTTTTTTGGTAATTTTGAAAACACACAACATACATCACAGTTGAGGTTGGATGTCCGAAAGCAAAGCGAATCTTTCTCACTTTTGTCAACCTTGTTTCTCACCTCAGTTGACAACTAATGTGCGTTCATGTTTGTGTAAAAATGATACATTACCAGTTCAAAATATTAAAGGTTTTCATATACCTGGCGATACAAAAAGCAGCTTTTGCCACATCCGGTTCCTTTCAGTTCCAACCTCAACTATGACTTCAGTTCTCAAGAATATGATAAAAGAATAGAGAACTCCATTAAGTCCCTAAGTTACATACTTAATGCCAACAGGTGCCCCCAACACAATAGCTCCAAGTGCATTCGCTATGGCCCCTACAAGTTCAGATAAAAGAAACCATGCTAAGTGCCTATCTAGATGACTTTAAAAACAAAAAATCATACAGATAGAGCGTATATAAAAGTTAATGCTAGAACAAAGGCACTACTCAATGTTTTGCTGCACTTTTGCACCAAATTCACTTAATGGAGTGGTTTTCCCTTCTTTCTTTTTCTTTTTTTCCAGGGAACTACAAACCAAAAAAGAAACAGAAAACAATATGCTTACTGGCCATGCCATTAAAGTGAAAGACCCACCAAACGTCTGCATTTCAAAATCCATCTTTTGATGAACTTACCAACATACCACCCCACAAACTAACCAATTCCACTCCATCTATACAACCATCAGTAACTTCATTGCATAAAAAACTGTGCAAACCATAGAATCATTTCCAGTTTCTCTACCTTTCACAAAATGTAAATGCTACACGCATGTACCCTTTAATCTAATCAGACTGACTCCATTCGTATACAATATACAGATATGACTCTATTCGTATACAATATACAGATACGTGTACAATGGGCATGACGAGTACTGACCAAAGGGAAGCGCTAAGAAACCTCGTGCCACAGCTTTCACGTACTGTCAAGGCCACATTGAAAACCATAAGCAATTTAACACGCGCAATACGAACATCCCTATGAAGACACACATACGCACACTGAGAAAACTATACTGAAATGAAATTACCGAGCATTGACTTGGGTTTTGACGAAAAACACTGTATAGAAGGATTACAATTGGAGCCTCAATCACCTGAAGTTCAACCAATTAGCTTCAAAATTAACGATGTAACAGGACAGTATTAAACAACCGAAATGTAAAAGGATGTAATTGATGTGTATAAACGGGGGTGGTAGTACCCAGATCAGGCGGAGGGTTTGAGCTGGATTGCCGATGAGGTTGACCGAGTAAACGTTGCGCGCTACCCAGAATGCTGATGCTAGCCCTAACCCGCAAATTAGGTGCAAAACAAAGGCCTGTAATGGTGAAACGGTGCGCAGAGTGCTCTTTGTGACTGTTGAAGCTTTGACGAGCTTATTCTTCTTCTTCCTTTCCATTTTGTGACAGTCGAGCGTTGGTTATGGCTCGGAAGTCGCAACCCACAAAGACAGTACAAAATGTTGGTTTTTGTTTCCTTACCCCCTTCAAGAACGAAAAGTGCACTTCAATGCTGCTTGTTTATAATTTTTGGATCACATGCAGATAAATTCCTACGGTTTAAGAGTATGTACGCATTTCACCTTACTATTTCAATTTTGGCACAATTTATCTTACGGTTTCTCAATTGATGTGCAATTCACCAATTGACGGACTGACATCCAATTTTTTGGATGCCCGTCAATTTTTAAGGACAAATTAGTAACTTCTATCATATTTTTCATTTGGCAGCCACACTAGTCCACTTGGCAGCCACAATATACATGCTACCACTGCCACCATTCAAGTAAACATTACCCCTGCACCATCACCATATCTCAAAACCCATTCCAGTAAACCTCACCCCTCCACTCTAATTTTCATCGTCGCAAATATTGGCATAGTCAAATCCGGCACAATCCTGGTGGCTACATCACACATGCACACCACCACCAAATTCCCTTCGTAATATACAGAGGGAAAGACCACTCCTCTTTAACCCAGGGAGTCTAATTGGGCCAAACTGAAATGAAGTGGTGGTGGGCCTGTCGTTACTCATTGACTTATTTGAGAAAGTTAATATGAAATTTTCTCATTCCTAACTTGCCTGAATGAATGTTTTTGTTTTTCTCCTTTCTTCTCCCACACACAACTTGGTGGGTCATGTTAGGATACTCGGTCGCTATTCGGTTGCCCTAACACGATTATGCTGTGTATTACTAGTCATGTTGGGATCGACCTCGTCTGGGGCGAGATCAACCATTAGAAGTGATTTTTCAGCATGGTTTTCTCTGATTGTTGGAATGCTTATTTGATTTAATTGTAGTTAAGGTGTCGTCTGAATGCAGTTGATGTGTCGATACGACTTGCAAGCATTATTGTTACAGTTCCGACCATTTGGGGCTAGTTGCCCTTTTTGGTGGATGAGGTGTTAGTATTTTGGAATTGCTAGTTATTTGATTGGTTTAATGGTTGCTTGCTTGTTTTAAATCATTTCATGGTGTTTTGTTCGTATTGTGATGCACTAAACTACATCAAGTGTGACCTTGTTCGTGTGATTTATAGGTCTGGAATGATTTATCCATTGGATCAACACCTTCCACTGTTAATTATTAATAGCATCGCTTTTGTTCTGTATATATATATTATTCACCCTTACTAAGACTCGAACCTATTACACCTATTTCTAATGGTCATTCAGAGTTAGTCCATCGCACCACCATGTCTCGCTACAGACTGTCATCATCACAGTCCTAAGACACCACCACCTAACCACCCAGCCAAAACACTTCTAAGCCACCACCACTGCAAGAACCTATCCTCCAACGTAACAACGCATCGACACCTACCACTGCAATATACACGTCCACCAACCTTATGGTAAATGGGGGAAGACAACCATATAAGGAAACAATGCATGTTCATAAACTCTTTTGGCTCCTGCCAAAATAGCAGCACCACCACGCCCAAAAACCACCATGGAGGTAGTAACCTAACCGTGAACCACCCAATACCATCAACCTTTAACCAATTAACTCCAGCAACCTGCTCGGAACCCTTACCCAACTATGACCAGCAACTAAATCCGTTCCATATTCCACGCAAACATTCAGTGACGGAGATCTATCAACGACTGACAAAGGGTAGCCACCGTAGTCCTAAAGAAAAATTTAACACAACCACAAGAAATTAGACACACAACCATATTAAAGCTATGCCATCGCGCCACCACATCCTGAAGGAAGCCGGTCGTCGCGACAAAGACACTGAGATTAATGGAGGGAGAACAATTTTTTTTCAAGGGGGAGAACTCGCATTTTAACATATCAAATAAAAACTTAAACGTAATCATATGTGAGTTTGGTTTCGAATACATATTTTGCTTCTGGTTCCATTCGGTTTAAAAAAAGTATTTTGGTTTTCGATTTGTGTACCCCCAAGATCAATTCAATAGAATAAAATGCTCAACTTTACTGGTCAGAAAGATTGCCAGGAGAAACATACAGACAAAGAGTTCATCCTATATTGGAGTGAAGTATAAATTAAGAGTAGAGCCTATTTAGGACCGATTCTCGAAAGAGAATATTGATTAAATCTTGACCGCCTTACAAAAATTAGAATTTTTAGCAAAATTAGTTTGAAGTATGAATGTTGTTTGGACGAAAGTACTAAAAACAGTTCAATGCAACACAATAACCAGAATTCTAGTCTTTGAATAAAATGTGCCAAAGTCTTGTAATTATTAGGGATATTCTTGTACTTACTTGGGCAAACTTAATTATAAAAAAGTGATTGATCATAAAAGTAATTTATTGAAAACTGATTTGACCCTGACTGTCGCAAAAAAAGTTCAAAATAAGTGTTTGTCCATAAGCTGTAAGATGAGTACAACCCTCTTAAAAGCCAAAACAAATTTCAATTTGAGAGGTGTTTTTATGTTCATGTACTTTAATTCAGAATACCCTTTGCTCATTACGTTTTCGATGCATCACATGTTGGTGTTTTCTCTTTCTTCTTCTTTTTCTCAACATTTGACTTTTTTCGACTCCTCTAATGTCTTGAAATTAAATTAGGATAAATTACACAAACTCCCCTGAGGTTTGTCATAATTACACTCCGTTCAAAAAGTAATTTTTTCTCTTACGATGTTAACGGTGCAATGTAAAAAGACATAAATGCCCCTCAGACAATATTTTCTTGGACTTTTGGAGGGAAAACTTGTTCTTTAACATCAGATCCTACTAACTTTAACAAATGGAAGGTCAATGAAATGCACATCTGACTTTTGCAAATTATACAAAACTCTCCTGAGGTTTGCCCTAATTACACTCATAGGTGTATAAAGAACAAAGGGAAACGAAGTGTGAATCTTTGTTTGGCTATTTTTAGATGGCAAAGAGAAATTTGTTGAAAAAAGATAACAAGATTTGAAAAAAAAAAGGAAAAAAATCAGCTTGTGTTAAAATTAAAACGAGAGAACAAAAAAAAAGAGTTTGAGAGAAAGAGATAGAGAATATAAAGGAAGGGAGACAGCAGCCGGTCGTAGAGTGGCGGCACCACTCCCACCTCATGGCAACCCCACTGTCAGCCATGGATTCAGTCACCGGCAATCAACTTCGGCCACGCCTTCACCGAGCGCCATCGCCCAACACCTCAGTGGCTGTTATGTGATCGCTAGTCGCCGGCCACTTTCAGTAACTAGCGAGCAACTTCGGCCGGTGCCTCCACCAAACAAACTGCCCAGCGCCTCGATCAATCGCCACCAGACATTGTTCTCACCAGCCGTGGATAACATCGGGGGTTTTGGATCTTCCAAATCATTCCCGCAAGAGATCCTTTTGAAAATTTCTCAAAAAGCTAATCAAATCCATCTTCTCGTTTAAGAGCTGTGATTTTCTTCTGGCGAATTGGCAGTTTAAAAGGCTTATTCCGCGAGAGTGGTTGCAGGGATATGTTCATTCCAAGAGGCGCCGCCGCTGTAATGTCACAGTGACCTATTGTTTATTGGGTTTCTAATGAGGCCATCAAATCCTGGCATATGCGTTCCTGGACCCTGACACTATTGCAGGCTATGAATACTGGATGGGCTACTCGCTTGGACTCCTATGCATAGTAATAATAGAAGCGAAATATTGACGATTTATCCCAATTTATCCCAATGTTTACAAATATAACGTGAGTTATAATTCTTCTTTTTTACTTGAAAAGTGATAGTAGCACGACATTCCTCCGGTGTCGGGTGACTTTGACTGTTAGCACAGAGTTGTACCACCACACCACCATATGACACTTTTTAATTTCAGCAAAAGTAAATATAAATTCAATTAACCATTATATTCCATTAGCCATATATTCTTTCTCAATTTTCTTTTGCCCATCACTTAAAAGAGAGAAAGAATTCTTACATTTTTTTCAATTCAATTATAGAGTTATAGATTTCATATACTTAAAAGTATTGTAACCTGAATGATTAATTATCGAATCATTCTCGATTTACCGTACGAACTTTGTTATTCCACCGAATTATTTCTGATTCAATGACAAAGTTCTTCATTAATTCTCTAACTCCCGTTGTTACTCATGCCGAAAAAGTCCAAATACCGAATTTGTCATTGGGCTCCTAAGAGATTGAATTTAATAAAGCTTTCTTCAAGCTGAAGCTTTGCTCACAAACTGGAATGCACAACACGTCCAGAAGGTTGGATTAACAGCAGCAAAACATCGTCTAATCATGCACAAATTACCATTCTATGAGCTGAACTTCGTTTAATGCATGATACTCAATAAACTACGAACACAATTCATAATTACCAGCAAGGAATAAAGTAGCAAGATTGCACTACACATCTCCATCACATTGACATGCATTGCTCAGATGGAGGCTTCATAGGAATTTGGGGGTGGCACTTTAGGTAACACTGCAACGACCGGGTGGGTAGGCGTCGATCCACTTGGTGGCGGAGGTGGTGACCTTGGTGTTCGTTCATAATCAGCAGTACTACTCACTGATATCTGTCCACTTGGTGTTGCTGGTGTTGGAGAAGGCGGCGGCGGGCTCTGGCTCCTTTCGTAATCATGCCTCGTTATTCTTGCCAAAACTCTCGAGCTCATATCGTCATAGCTCATCACAAGAACATCACCAGGTAAAACTCTTGCTTGAGTTCCCAGCAACTCAGCCAAAAATGGCACGAGAAAAAAGGTTATCACCACTGTGATCACCTTCATTCTTCACTATTGTGAAGGTGAAAATGAAGGATCTACTAGAGTTTGTCTATATTTATAGAGCCACTTGAAAGAGGTAGTTGAAGTAGGTAACATCATGCTTGCTATATACTACTATTACATTCTTTCTGTTTCGTAGTTAAATAATCTCCTGTCAACAAAGAATGGTAAATGATTGAAAGTCAGAGCTAAGTGGGAAAGGCTACTACTTCAGGTGTTGAACCAACTGGTTCTCATGTGGTCGGTCAATCTCATATATAGATCTAGTGGGAGATGTTGATTTTCGGAATTAAGTTAGTCTATAGGCTTAGTTTAATCCCACGAGAAAGAATATGATTGTAGACTTGATCAATCGGGGAATGTGCCACACTTTTCAAGGTTCACGTTTTTTCTATTGCAACGATTAGAGAGAGGAGAATTGAATCTTGCATCTCTAGAAAGAAAAGGCGCTCGTTGCCCATCTCGCGTGAGCCCTTGGATACAAGTATCGTGTATCAAAAATGCTAAATATCGAATTAAGTTTGGTATTGCCTTGCTGGTACTAACTTTAATGATACACATTATCTTCTTAGCGGCCTAGACAATTACTATAGGACTTTTTGCGACACCCCTTCTCCCGACGATTTAGCCTCCCTCTTCCATCCTCCGTCCTCCGTCACCTCCTCAGTGTGTGGTGGCCCAGTAATCTAGGGGCGCGTCTTTGGTATGTTTGACTTTTTTTATGAGCGTGTTTTAAATTTTTAGCTTTGGGCCTCGTTATGGCTGAGATCTTGCAGTGCTTGATCTGTTGTTGCGATTATGGTTGAATGCTACCGTGTACCGTTGTGATGGGTTACTCGTGTGCTTGTGGTGGGCTAAATAGCTAGCCGAAAGGGTTGGATCTCCATCTGGATTAGTGGGGATGGTGTTGCCGCTGGTTGGAGATGGTAAGTGAGTATGTTCAAAAGGATTTTTTTTATTATTATTATTGGGGTTGTCTTCCCCCTCATCCCATTTTTATAAAAGGTTTGTTGAGACGGATTTGGCGATGGCTGGTATCGCTGCATCGATGGGAGATTTTTGAAGGACTTTGTTGGTAGGGTTGTTGGGCGTCGATGTGTGGCGGTTTGGCATCGAGAGGTGTAGTGGTAGTTTTTGTGGTGGTGATTGTTTTGTGGAAGTCAAAAGGGTAAGAGTTTAGTTCGGTTCAGGGGTGATGTTCAGAGGCGGGCGAAGTTGGTGTGCTACAATATTAGTGGTGGGAGTTTTCACCGCGACGGTCGGCCAGTGGTGATGATGGGCGCTAATGCAAGTGGGCATGTATGGTCGCGTGTTGTGTGGTCTTGGGGCATGGGTCTTGGTTGGACATGTGTCATGTTCAGAAGGATGTGTTGACTTTGTTGGGTTTATTTGGTTGTTGCTAATAGGTGGAGTTAGTCGTGGCAAGTTTATTTGGTTGCTAAGTGGCAGGTTTATCTTGTTTGTGTACAGTTAATTTGTTTCTTGATTTGGTTTATGGTATGTTTAGGTAGTGTTTGGTAACACTTCCAGTTTTAGTTTTCTGTTTCCAAAAAAACAAAAATTAAAATCAGTTTAACTTTTTTTTTTTTACAAAAACAAATGGGTGTTTGATTACCCAGTTTTTATTTTGAGTTTTTTCTTTGGTGGTGGTTTGCGGTGGCGGTGGCCGGCCGCATGCGGTGGTAGGTGGTGGCTGCCAGCCACCGGCAGTCGCCGGCGGTGGGCAATGGCGGTGGGCGATGGCTACCATCGGTGAGAGGGTGGCTGCCGTTGGTGGGAGGGTGGTGGTGGTCCCAAAATAAAAACCAAAACTTAAAACTTAAAACTCATAAGTTTTACCAAACGGAGCCGTTGTCGATCTTGTTTGTTTTGCAATTCTTGATGGGTATCACCAGGACAGGGTTATTGTCCATACTTTTCATTAATATATCTTGATTCAAGTAAGGGCGCGCTAATTTTTTATGATTCCCGGTACAACTTTTTCAGAGTTAAGGTCGATTATTCTTTAGCCGCTCTCAAAAATTCAAGGCCAGGAGATTTAACTATATATGCAGCTCCTTATTTGGGGTTACGTTGTGGGGTGAGCAGTCACATGTTAGTTGTTTTATTGTACTCTATCTTCTACTGCTTCCTTGTTAACGATATGGTTGGTAGAGTTCTTACCCACAGGAAAAAAAAAAAAAAAAAAGAAAGAAAGAAAGAAAGAAAGAAAGGCCTTTGATTTTGTCTATGAACAGAGTGCATGAGTTAATCTTGCCATGTTGTAGTAAGCTATCTAGGCCTTAGCTTATGAACACGAATGTTGACAGATTAGAAAGACAATGATACACATAGGTCTTTATATTTCAGATGCATTCAGTTTAACAGCTCGAGTTGAGGCTTAGGTAGGAATGCATGTGGGGGTTACCCTTCAGACAACACTAGTTGACGTGCAGGTAGGCAGGGAAAGCAGCACTGCACATATAGACCAGTTGGGTCTCTAGTCACCTCATATGGCTCATTACTGTTGTCACACCATAGTGTATAAATTACGTAAATCTACTGACATGGTATTCACTACGATTGCACGTAGATAATAGTGACCAAGCTTCGACAGAATTGATAAAAGACTTGCGAGCTGGAAGTCAAAAGTCCTATCCTTCGCCGGAAGAGCGACCCTCATCAAGTCGGTTGCAATGGCTATCCCCACTTACACAATGTCCACATTTCTTCTTCCGATGAATCTGTCGAATCTTCTCGACAAAAAATTCAGAAACTTCTGGTGGGGTTCGAAAGATGATGGAGGAAGGAAATTTTTCCCTAAAGCTTGGGATGCCATTTGCACGCCAAAATCTACGGGGGGGTCTCGGATTCAAGCGCATGCATGAGGTTAACCTAGCGCTTATTGCCAAAATCGGCTGGATGGTCTTAACAAATCCTTCGTCTACATGGGTGCAAATCATGAATTCAAAATACCTTAGAGGCACACCCTTTCTTGATCACAAAGCAAAATCAAACTCCTCTTGGCTCTGGAAAGGCGTTTGTAGAACTCAACCAACTCTCAAAAGCGGCCTGGGAGTTATCATAGGCGACGGTCGTTCGAAAAACATATGGCAGGATCCATGGATACCATCCCCGGACGGCTTCAAAAAGGCTCACTCTTCCAGTCTAGGCCTTGACATCAACATGGTGGCAGATCTTTTTTCAGCAAGCACTAAGGAATGGATTACTCCCAAACTCCGAAATCTTTTTGACAGCGAAACTGTGGACTTGATCATGAAAATTCGGCTTCCAACTCAGCAAACCCAAGATTTGATAGCTTGGACCCCAAACCGCTCAGGTTTCTTCACCACGAAATCAGCATACTTGGAAGCAAACAAACAGAAGTTCACTCATAATGCTGGATTCCCTCATCTCTTTTGGAAAAAACTATGGAAAGAAAAAATCAGAGAGAGGCATAAAATCCTCATCTGGAGGATAGCTTGGAGCATTTTACCAACCAAACCGATTCTGAATCCTCCATCCGAATCGCCGAACAACATGTGCCCTATGTGTGGCGATATCCCAGAAACAACCTCTCACTTATTCATTGAATGCAGCGTCTCGCGTCTTTTATGGCTCAAATCGAGATTGGGATTCAGACCTCCTCAACCATCATCTCGTCCTGCTGACTGGTTGATGGCAATGCTTGAATGCCCGGGATTATCAGTGAATGACCAAAAGGAGTATTCTATTTTTGTAGCTACCCTTATGGATCTTGTTTGGTTCCATCGTAACAAAGTGATTCATGAAGATTTTGGCATCAATGTGTTACGATTGGCAGAATCAATCAACAAAGAAACTCATGAGCTAGTTGAAGCATTCAGCAAATCTAACCCAGCTAGGTGTGGTTCCAGGTGTTGGTCACCACCACCCTTTGGTTGGATTAAGATTAATTTCGATGCGGCCTTTAGAGGCTCGGAGGCAAGCTTGGCAATGATCTGTAGGAATGAGAATGGTAGTTGTGAATTTGGGTACACTGCAAAAGCCCAATGTGGGAATGCTGAGGAAGCAGAGGCTCTCGCAGCGCTGATGGCCATTCGAAAAGCGGTGGAACTAAAGAAGAACTTCGTGATTTTGGAAGGAGATGCTGAAACAATTGTTAACCTCATTACAAACCACCTCCTCTGCATTCCCTGGAGATGTAGAGCTACCATTCTTGAAATTCATGCTCTCTAGGCCAAGATCCCATGCTAGGAAGCTATGCACACTCCTAGAGATATGAACCGGGCAGTTCACAACCTTGCAGCAAACGCTTTTGCTTACGACCTTTTTGGCTTTGTTCCATCCTCTTCCTTTTTGTTGTCTAAGTTGGAAGATAATCGGAACTTGGTTGTAATTGTTTAACTCTAGTATTTATATATAACCCTGTTATCAAAAAAAAAAAAAAGGAAGAAAGTTACAGAATAATGCACTACACGTCTATATATAAAAACAGCTCAGGCTGAGGCCAGGTAGGGATTTGGAGGCGACTCTTCGAACAACGGGCGGCTCCCCGGTGATCCATTTGGGGGTGGAGGTGGTGCCTTTGCTGCTCTTCCATAATCAGTATTCACGGCTACCTGCCTGCTTGGTGGTGCAGACTTCGGAGACGGCGGCGGTGGACTCGGGTTCCTCTGGTAACTATGCCACGTTATTCTTGCGAGAATTTTCGCGCTTAAATTATCATAGTTCATCTCATGAACATCACGGGGAAAAATCCTCGCTTGAGTCCCAAGAAAATCAGCAAAGAATGGTATGAGAAAGAGAGCTATCAGCACCGTGACCTTCATGTTTTCTCAGTTCTCTTGAGATGCAATTGGAAGGATCTAGTCTGGTGTACATTTATAATGGCTCTTGAAAGGCTAGTTTATAGTAGGTAACATTATGCATGATATGTTTGACGTAAGTGTGAAAGAGTCGGGCCAATGGAGAGTCCTTAGACTTGTTATGTGGTCAATCTTGCAGTTCTACTAGCTGCGCGTGTTGATTTTAGCACTTGGGTTTGATTCCAAGCTTATAGTAATCCCACGAGAAATAACATAATACTATCTGATAGGTAGACTTGATCAGTCAAGTCTTCTCAACTCTCGCGTGTAGGAGATGGTGAATAGATTTGGCTTTCGTGCTGCTTTGTTTAGAACTTTTTTTATTTCCTACTAGTACTATATATGGGCTAGGGAAACACTAGTGCCAACGCTACTACGACGTTTTCCAAAGGCAGTGCAATTATTTGTTATACTTTTGTTTTCATACTTATAATACCAGTTCAGTCTCAAGTTTTAATAAGTTGAAATAGGAAAAGAACAAACTTTGGCTGCTATTCTATTTGTAGGAATCTTCCTCCAACCTCTTATATAGTGATAATTAATAGTCGCTAAATGTTTCTAGTGACTTTTCTATTAACACTTTTAGCGACAACTTTTAACATCACTTTTTTAGCATCACTAAATAAAAGTCACTAAAAATATTAAACGACAATTAATTGTCGCTGGAAATATTTAACAACCACTAAAAAAAACCGTTCGTTGAGACATCAAATCTAAGTATAAGCAAAGGAAAAAGCGATTCTAGAGACAAGTTATCTGCTACAAGGTAAAACGACAGCGTTTTAGTTTAGGGAAAAAAAATTCACACCATATATATATATATATATCTCTCTCTCTCTCTCTCTCTCTCTGAGTAACAAGCACACAACTTGATTGAAAAATGAGAAAAAGCCCAATCTCCTTCTCTCTCACTCTCACTCTCGTTTATCGAACTACTTTCATCAAATACATAACGTTATAAGGAGAATTCTGCGGGCTAAGAAGGTTGGGAGGAGGAATATGGTTCAGAGTCAGATAAACCAGAGGAGAGAGAGAGAGAGAGAGAACGTCTTTTTTTTCTCATCTTGTAATCAAGTCGTGCCATTTTTTTTTTCAAGAATTGTAACGCGATCACTTCCACCTTGCTACAGATAAGTTGTCTGCGGCAAGCTGTGGAAACACATTTCCCAAGACAATCATATTTATGCTTGATCCATGTAAATTAGGCTTGTCAAGCCAATTTCAGATGAGCCTGAGCTCAGCTGGTTTTGTTTTTGATGCCATAACTTGCACCAACCAGCTCAATAAGGTGCACAATATGCTCAAGCTTGATTTGTTATCGCACAGCCAGATCTCAAACACGCCTCTTACCGAGCGGCCTAAAAATATTGACCTCGAATAGCTTGGCTTGTTTTTAAACTCTAATCTCCATCTTTAACCGTAAAATCAAGCTTGGATAATGCAATGAAAATTCCCAAAACACAGGGACTCAAAAGAAAGGTACAAACATAGATGCATCTGATACAACCCTGCGTAACTGTAAGTTCTCTAGCTAGGCATCTTTGATCTTTCAATTGCTACAAAAAATTCATGTTTTCACTTTGAAATAATAACAAGGAAACGACTGCAATTTGCAAGAGATGAAGAAATTCTTGGTCGCACAGAGGTGTTTGGATCAGAAATCCCTACTGTTTGCAATAACAAGGAAATGATTGCAATTTGCAAGAAATGTTTTAGTCTTAATCACCTTCCCTGTTAACCTCTAATTGAGGTTCATATTATCAAGTCTCACATCGACAATACATGGAGTTTGGGATGCGTTCTTATACCTGGTGGGCTTCTCCTATTCTTGAGCATATTTTTGGGTTGGACACCAGGTTCAACATGATATCAGAGATAGGCCCCTGCCGCCCCATTCGATCCAACGAGACCACCTCTTATTCAAGAGGAGCACCTCTTATTCCCACACTTTGCGTGAGGGCGGGTGTCAAGTCCCACATCGACAATACATGGGATTTGTGATTGGTTCTTATATCTGGTGGGTTTCTCTTACTCTTGAGCATGCTTTTGAGTTGGACACTAGGTTCAACATATATGATCATACGTGGTTCATCCTCTCTTAAATTCCTAGTTTTGGAAACCCTACTATCTACGTGTTGCTTCCAAATGATGATAGCTTAATGTTACTCAACCAGTATTATTGGCTGTCACCTTCGTAGGTTAAATTTTCCAAGGTACCGACCACTTTAATCTAAGAATTCTTAAGTGATAGTGGGTCGAGCTTTCTTTAGCAGTATGTCATTGAATAAATGTAAGCAGCAACAGCTCCATTGTTCAGATGGGTGTTCTTTTTCCTATTCTCTGTCAGGTTTTCCCAGATGAGCTGAAATTTTAAATTCACACATTAGGTGGGAAATCTCTATCTACTGCTGACACTTATGGCCTCTGTACTTTGATCTTTGATTGTCACTGCTTCTATTGTTAGGTTCACTTCACATCTCCTTAAAGTTTCGGGTTGTAGAACAAAGGTATATATCCAAACAAACGTAGCAGTACGTAGACAAAAAGGAGCCGTCCCCACTGGAAAGTGGAAACAACCAGAATTATCACAAGCTTAATGAGTAGCATCTTAATAGCAAAATATGAAACACTGTCGAGGAGCTAGCCAGTCCATTAATACTTTAATACACATTCTGGTACACGCATATTTGCAAATACATTCAAGTATATTTTACAGAGTTATGTGACATTCCAAATACCATAACTTCACGTATAGACATGCTGGTTAGAGTACTTCCTTATTATCTTTACACCACAAACATGGAATACTAACGGCGAAAGCAATGGTGGCACCGCAACTGCATTTTGATGGATCCTCGGTATCAGCACTTTTATACCGGTCATCTAATCACCCTACATTTCGGGCACCAAAGGACATGAGTTTGGTTGCAACTTCCTCCGCTCCAGGTAGATCCTGCCCACTCGCATATAAACCTATGACAATACTAGAACAAACAGCCAATCCAAAGGTCTTGCAGGATCTACTTAACTTAGGATGCAGTTGAGTATGGATTGGGAGGAGACTCTTCTAAAAGCAAGTATGCTTGTGTCTCCATGTTATTATGTATTGGTGGCGATACGTTTGGAGGTGGTGGCGGGCTTTTGGACCTCTCGTAGGGATCATCTGTCATAATTAAGTTGCGTGGAACCCCTGCTGAACATGAACAAGGAGTATATCGTCAAATGAAACCTAATAATCTGTAACAAATGGAACTTCATAATTGTGACAGGAGAAAGTAAAAGAAGGTAATATGGCCAAGTGAAAGAGCAGTTTGTATCCACGCTTCTTTTACTAGTATACTCGCATAACTAGATGTATAGTCAGAAGTGTATAAATTTCTGAAACAAAGTATACAATAAAAGAGTGATTGCTAGTCGCCCCTAGAATGGTAATTCTAGAGGACATTTATGTGCACAATTTATCCAAGGAAATGCAGAGGGTAGAAACATCCCTCCCAAAAGGAGTTATAACTGGAAATATTTTGGTTTAATAAGAACTTAATTGAAGATACTCAACAACTAATCTCTGTATTATGCCACCTTTTAAGAAAGAAAGTCTAAAACAAATCACCTGGAGCACCCTAAAGAGACTACTATAAGCCTGTAAGCTGCTTCAAAGGGCAACTAACCTTTTTCCTCCCTTTCTGGAGTAGTGGGAGAAAATTTGAAATTTCTATTGCACCATTTTTTTACTAAGAATGCACATACACAACTCAAACTTCACAAGAGAATACTCGAAAAAGGACCTACAAGATTACCTGGTAGACCTCTTGTTTCAACAGCAAGAAAGCCCATTCCTAGGGAAGTAACGAGGTAGATGAGAAAAAGAGTATTCCTCATTTTTCGAGCGACCATGTTGAAATGGTCATCCTAAGACGAGGTTTCACTTGGTATTTGAAGGCAAATCAGGTAAAATGGTTAGTTGTAGTAATTTGGTGTCTAAGGAACGGGACCTACCAGTCTGCACTTGAACAGCGCATTCTTCCGAGTTTCAGATTTGTCTAGTCTAAAAACAACAATGTGTTTGGATTCTTTTCACTGTTATTCTATGTTTCTTATTTTACTTGTTAAGAAGTATGCAGGTTTTGGAACAGAAAAGTTTTCTTAAGCAAAACTAGAGTGATCGTGGCGACATTAGCAAATGTAATAAGTTTACGATGAATACGATGATGACATCCAATACAAACCACCAGAAATTTGTTTTCACGTATTAGAGTGGCAAGAAGACATATATGTACACGTGGTTCATAATCTATCCTTCTAAATATACACAAGATTCTGCTTTAGATTTCATCTCAGTTCCTTGGAAGATAAAGTAACAACATATATATTAAGTGAAAAAGTTAAGGGGTGTGCCAATTGCCAAATATTAGAGTTGCCACAAGTAAACATGATAGCAGTGACCTATGTAGTAAATAATTTGATCCGAAAGACAGAGAAAATAATAGATAAGGAACTCAACTAGAGTTAACAGTAGGCTCCTCCACAAAGTCACTAAGAAACTATCAATTCAGGCACATCAAGAACAGTTTTTATGCATGTATTCGTGATTTTTGCAATTTTTCCAGACAATTTTGATAATGGTTCTGCTCTATTTGATTCTTCGAGTACAGGCTGCAGTTTTTATGTTCGTGATTGTTATAACTTTTCGGACAATCGTGATAAAAATTCTGCTTTTTTTGATGAATCGAGTAGAGGCTGCGACTTCCTGATCTGATTATGCAATACAAGAATTTTATTGCATAATGACTTGAGTGCTGGGGAATCGCGTGTAGTGGAATAAGCAGTTGCTCTAGTCCTGCATAGACAAGTTCCATTTCCTTAGAGCATCAGAAGGATTTAGCCCACACCCTAAAAGGTGACTGCAGAGACTTGTTACTAACACTTAATTAACAGACTTTAGCACTTAGTTCATGCTAGTTTCTTCATTGTACTGTAATATTACCACATAATTCTGTTTATAAACCCTTTTAGGTTATTTGAACAAAAAATAAACAACAGCGGTGTAAACAATGGCAAATGGTGGTGTATAACTTGCAAGGTCAGAAACCATAAAGCAAATGTGTCCTGTCATTCTTTTTTACCAGCTGGAAGTAAAATCTTTCCTGATGATCTTGTCTTGGCTTACAGTAGTATGCAAACGCAAGGATTGAAACTTCAAGTCATTTTCACCTGTCTAGCACTTCAAAAGAATCCCATCAGGACAAAAACAACCAAATCTTAGTGGAATATGAAAATTAGAGTTGGTGACACCACATTGTAGTTTAAGTATTTGCTTGTTTATTTAAATGGAAAGCCAATTAGTGATTAATTAAGGCCACCATAGTTTAACTATACTTTTTCTGCAGAAGTTTAGGGACAAAGTAGAGTGGGATGTGATCATGTGAAAAAATCACAAGTTTTAGAATATGCAAGAGATGGTCCACCTGATGCAAATTATTGAAGTACAATAGCCAGGGAAGTGGAAGAAAAGGGTATTATAGAACAAACATAGAAAGAAGCGGATATAAAGACTTAATATTAGATATGAGCTAGTCACTGACTCTCAGAGTAATCCCAGACAATTCCGGCAATGTAGAATTGCTTTGGGACGTTATTAGATCCTTGCATCCAAACAGATACATACACTAAACGGGAGATGAGCAGTTAGATTCTTACATAAGGAAAATGCCTTCAGTGCTCATCGTATTCATCTAATCACGGCTAGGACTGGTTCTATAAGGAAGTGCCTTGATACTTCATATATTCATCTCATCACATCTTGTATGACTGATTCTAGAAGACAAAGTTTGTGATAAAGCAAGCAGTAACGTACGGGGTACGACTAAGCAAAGCATCATTTATAGTTCCACAGAAATTTATAGCACGCAGTTTTTGACATGTGCATAATGTCGTAAAATAACAACAAATACAAATAGGATTGGTGTACCATTGTAGCATTATCTTGAGGTTCACTAGCATGGTGTCACCAGATAAATATTTGCTTGCCAACTATTCGGTTTCTGGCAGAAGTGACCGATATGGTGGCAGCATCGTCAACCAATGATCAAAGCTGCTGATTGATCATGTTCATCCTTGATATACTTTTCTTACATGCTTTCATTCACTGATTTCCATAACTTGCTTTCAGGTCGTGTCAACCACCACAAATTGCACATAATATCTGCAGCCGATCAAATAAGGCTGACTGTAATTCTCAGGTGATCAGAAATCGGGCATTTTTCAAAAGAAAATTACTGAAAGAATTGATGGGTAACTAATAGCACGTGGTTTCAGCTAAGCCATTAGTAGGTTGATTCATGGTTGTAATCAAGATGCATAACCTTGATCAGCAACCACTCTGCAGTTTTCTATCATTATATCATAGCAAGTATCTCATACAAGTGCTCTGGTCTCTAGTAATTACCTATAATTGTCAAATTCTCTCCTCCTTTCAACCTTTCCAACTCCTACACAAAATAAGTGAAAATAAATTACGTAAGGTACGACGAGAGGTAGACCACCACATAGCACCAACGCATATAACTTGATGCCAATTTTGGTGCCCGACTTCTTTATCCTTTGTACACGGAACAAACATCTCTTAACTCTTTGGGGGAAAAAAAAAGTTATACGAGTATAAGGGTCCAGGGGTTCGTAGTGCCTGCGAGGGCCTATCATACCCTGCAGAGCCTTTATTGGCTTAAGGGGCCGGCTCTTCTCCCCTTTGTGAATAGCCTAGTAAGAGCAAGAATAAATTTTAGTCGATGTACCACTACATGTCTCTACTCTTAGAATTTTCTATGCTATGAACATAACTGATGCATTTGAAGAAAAGCTTAAGCAACAGCTCCTTGAATGCCTTACATTTTTGAATGCCTCACATTTTACCAAATCCTTGAGGCAAACACTTATATTTGGGAGGAGCTAAACAAATTTTGATAATAAAAATGCCCTAGAATTGAGAATGAGGTACAGAAAGAATGTAAGACGTTGTAGAGAAGGCTTGAAAACTCCAAGATGACCTACCCATCAAAATTCCTTGGCAGTTCAGCAAGGTATGAGCTCGACACAAGGGAGATAACAAAATGAAACTAAGAATCAAAACTAACCACCCCTTAGTGCTCCTCAAGTCACGCTAACCTAGGCCTTGGCACCATTTCGAATATCCATCACTGTACCCCACGGAAAGAATATAATAATTAATAAGGTAACCACTACTTCAGCTACTGGACGTATTTTTTTCTGGCCAGCAGCTTGGCACCTCTCGAGTCCGCTCCAAGGCCTTTCGATGTGCCTTATTTATCACAAACTCCCAAATGCACTGATCTCACCCACGTAACACTCATCAAAGCTAATCTTGTTAAGCCATACGGTATTCCCAAGTACGCACATTTTTGGACAACTAAGAATCACTGAGGAAGCAAACACCTGATAAATGGGTGCGAACCCATGTACACAAGAAGTATACTTACAGTCCACCAACACTTATTGAGTTCAGCGAGAACATCTAAAGATCACAAAGAGTTGAAGGAACCATTCTTAGCGTCAGACGTCCAAGGCTCCAAGCACAACGAGACATCAAGAAAACCTGTTCCAATTTCAGAGTGACGCCTGTTTTCTTCCTGCCAAAGACACTACCAAAGACACAATGAAACTGCTCTCCAACTATGATGTCAAGACAACTTAACAAAGCCCTGCAATGGAAGAAAAGAGGTCCTAGTCAGATGGAAGCACGCTGCAACCTCCTAAGGCACATATACAGAGTAATAGACCACCGGTAGCCTTCTTTTGCAGGCCCTTCCTGTACAGAGACTCGCTCGACAATCAAATAATCTACCACATGGCGAAGGAATGTCAATAATTTTAAAACTTCACAAGCCAGAAAAAGGAGAGTCTGGTCAATATGTGCTACAACTTTGAATCAGGATTTTCTGATAGTGGCCACTTGAGAACATCTTTGGGAATGTTAAATCTCCCCAAGCAATCAAATCATCTAGTTTGAGTTTCAGCTTCTCTAACGCGGAGGAATGTAATAAGAGCTGCCAAAGTTCTATTTGCATCTATGGATGAGTAAGGCGTGGAAGGCGAGCCTTAGTGCAATGGCAAGGTTGCTTCATCGTGATCTAGAGGTCACGGTTTCGAAACTGCGAAACAGGAGTAAGCCCATGTACACAGTGAATCAATCCTCCAAGACCCTGCGGGGGCCTCATAATGTAAACTATGAACATTAGGTGTAAACATTTCCAACAATTCCCCATATAAGTAACTCAGCAAACAGGGTATGTTCTTTAAAGGAATGCTAATCTTTGCAGCAAAAGTACGTAAATCGCATGAGGTTAGTGGCCGAATGATCAACAGAATTTTAACGAGAAACAGTTCAACCTGAGGGGAGGTCCATCAACTTCTACATTGTGCCAATAGTTCCTCAAGGAATGCACAATTGAGATGCAATGCAACACATAAGAACTCGTTCACATATATGCACATATCTCATATAAGGGCCAAGAGTTAAGTGAAGCTCGAAGCATGGAATTACCATTGCCTTGACAAACCCCCGTAGATGTCAACAATCCTTACTCAAGCCTCCAAACTAGCTAATTATAGTTGTACTACTACAGTGGACTCGAGACTTGTTTCATCCTGTAGAGAAGCCAATAGCTACTGCTTTTGAAGCCGGAGAAAATGTTGATTTCAACATTCCATTTCCACAGTTAATTCCACCCAGACAGAAGTTCTGACCTTTTTCTCGTATCTTTCCAGTGCCAAATTGGAGAATAAGGCCATAAGACTTTCATCAAGGAATTCCCTCATCCAATTGTTCATTCGCTTTCATATGAAAAAATAGAGGTCTACTCTCTCTCCATTTTTCATTCTCTTGACAACATCTTGTCTTCAAAAATTCAAGTAAAAATGGAAACTTTTATCTTGTCGTACTAAATAGTCATTAAAAATCTATTGCTCACAGCGTATGGCTGAACTACAACCAACTCTTTACTTGTAATTTGATTTCTAAATTGAGGGGAAACACACACACACACACACACAGACTATTTTAAAACAATAACAGCAGTAATCACATGCCATATAGTCCAATACTGCAGGTGTGAAAATTTCCTGTAAAATTATATGCGGGAGGGAAGTTACCTGATTTGAAATTGAAAAAAAAAAACCCATTTCAACGGTGATGATAAAGTGCTCTGTGCTGCGTGTTTGATGGCCGGGTTCTTCATCTTCTTGACAGCGAGTATAGTCATGGCAGGCAGCAATGCTACAGAAATGTTAGGGGACATACAAGTCTAAGAATTCCTTCTATGGAAAACGCTCCGCTCACTGAATTTTCCCTCATGTTTTTTTATGATTTTACGTTATTTCGGTTTTACATTAGTTTTCGTTTTTCTTTTTCATGTTCTCGCTCCAGCTTTAGCTTCCATTCTTGCAAACTGATGACCCAAGTGGGACAAGGAAGATAAGATCTTGCAATCTTATGGTGGTTCACCGCTGGCTCTTAGCACCTTGGCCGCCGTGAATGCTGTTTTGCTGTCGGCTGACAACCTGGTACGGCTGGCTTCTGAGTTCCCGAGTTTAACTCGTGAGCTGTGAGCACCTGCCAGTAATGAGATCTTCAGGGACACCTGGCTGTTATTGTCGCAAATTATAAGAAATTGTCATCAATAAAGGTAGTGCTCTTCAAATTGGTTTTCTTTTTAGTTTTCAACTTCTTAACTTGGTTAAATAATTACCCTTTTCTAGATGTTCACTTATGGGGTGAAATTTTTGCAGCCCATGTTATTTTCACTCTCTTAAATATTTTTTTCTCTTTTTTTTTGTTGCTTAAAATGTGTTTTAGTATTACATATATTTTTACCTTCAGAAAGAAGTAAAATGGTTAAATAACATATTATCACGTGAAAATAATGCCTTTTTTTTTTGGGTCCATTTTAAGGTTAGAAGTGGAGGCTTTCATGTGACTTTAAAAATGCACTAGGAAGTATGGTTTTGACAATCTATGATACTTCTCATTTGACCCAAAAAAAAATATTGCAACAAGATAGACACAAAGTTATACCAAAAATAGCGCCTAAGCGGGAATTTAAGAGTCTCTTAACAAATTTAATTAGTATAGCGTTAGAGATAAAAGGTTAATTTTTTTGTCATGGAGTTGTCGCGGTTATTATAGCTTCGAGAGTTAAAATTTTTAATAATCAAGTCACTTGATGCATAAGTAAACATAGAACAATTAAGACAATCTAATTTGATAAAAAGTATATGCTCCCTCCAAAAAATGTTCTTATTTTTATTTGCAATGACCACAATAAATTGTCCATTTTGAAAGTCAAGCACATTTGCTATCATTTTTTTGGGGTGAGTACTCATAATTTAAGACATCCCATCTCTTTGGCCTCGCATATAAACTCTTCAGCTCAAAATTATCTGGAAGCAATCACCAAATCCAAGGATGTAAAGAAGCCCAGCTCAGCTTGGTCTCCCCCACCCTTTGGATGGTACAAGATCAATTTTGATGCAGCAATCAGGGGGAACAAAGCTTGCATAGTTGTGCTATGTCTCAATTCTGAAGGAAAAATGGAGTTTGGTCACACTCTTTCAGTTGACACAGGAATACCAGATATTGCAAAGGCTAGAGCTGTTCTTTTGGCCATCCGCTTGGCCTTAGAACAACAAAAGCAATTCATCATAATTGAAGGGGATGCAGAAGTTATCATCAAGATGCTCACAGACCATTTGCACCCTCCTTTTTGGAATATCAGAGCCTACATTGAAGACGCGAAAGATCTTCTAAATTGGGATGCTATTCATTCACCGAGAACGGCAAATACAGCAGCCCATGTCTTAGCTTCTAAAGCTTTCTTTTGTAACCGTTTTAACTTTGTTCCTCCTTCATCCAACCTTTTGGTAAATTTGGAAGAAGACGAGAACATTAATGATGTTTAGCTGTTGCTTTCTTTTAGTTCAATAATACGTCTCAATTACAAAAAAAAAAAAAAAAAACACCAAATTGTGATCCATGCAAATTATAATTAACCACACATTAGAGATAGGGACATGCATGAAAATGAACATAACAAAAAATGATATTAATTGCAGTCACGTAACTCCTTTAAACCACGTGGTGAGTTAAAGAGCACAATTCCATTTATAAAAGACAAGTGAAAAACAAGAGAAAAGACACATAAATTCGTAAAGAATTTATTTATTTATAGAATCTAGAAGTAGAAGTTAAGAGAATCACAATCTTCTTTCAGGTTATGCAATTTATTTATTACCTCTAAATTTCAAAGTGCTCTCAGACACTCAACCTCTTCAAATAAACATGAAAGGTGCTCTTCACAATCTCTTTGTTCTTTTCTTTCTTGGATGGAACTACCTTCTTACAATCTATACACATTCATTATCCCATATTTTTCTCACAAAATGCATCGAGACAATGGGACTAAGCACAAATTTCATCAAAGTGATGCCGCCATACTTATCTCACGTGCTGAGTTTTAGTGATAAATTTACGGCTGTTGTTAAAATTATAAATTATCAGTAAAGTATATTTAAAGACACGTATCTACCACAACAGATATGCTCTATAGTAGACGTCTTAATTCGCAACTCTAAACAAAACCACACTCTGTAGTTTTACAGTAAGATGATCAACATCAAGAGACAATAATCAACAAAGAGGAGGGTTCAATGAATTGAAGCATATCTAGCATGGAGAGCCACCTCTAGGGGGTCCATTTGATGTTGCACTTTTTGTAATATCTGACTTGACTTGTATGAGCAGTGAAAGTGTGACCATTCTCCCTCCCAAGTCCATGATGACCAGAAAAGGTCCATGCCCAAAAATAGTAGTCACACCCAATAAGACCAAAGACCCCCAAGATATAAAATAAATAAAATAAAAAGAGAGGACTCACTAAACCCTCACATGCGTTATAAGGCACATGACCGTTATTCCGTTAAATTAAACGAACCCCACGAAAGAAGAACGAACCCCCCCCTCGAAAGAAAACGCGGCTCTTTACACGCATTTGCCTAAATTCAGAAACTTTCCGTGTCAAAAAACCCTAGATTTTCCTTGACCCTCAATTCACCTGTTTTGTAGTCCTATTTCCTCTAAAAAAACCCACTTCTCCAATACCTCTTTGGATTTGGGTTGCAAACCCTTCCTCCACTTCCTCCCCCGGCTGTATATCCTTACCTTTAGCTGTTGTACCAAAAACCCTAAATTTTTCTAGCAGCATTCTGAAGTTTAAAGCAAGATAGACGGAGATTATTTATGGAGAGGGGTAAAGTAATGGAGGGTGATAAGAAAGAAGGTGAGCTTGTGCTGCGACAACCCAATAAGGTGGTTGTGCAGAAGTATGGAGATGGGGTGGCATGGTTAAGGGGTGCAATGATAGGGAAAGGAAGTTTTGGGTCTGTTTATTTGGCTAGGTTGAAGAAGCCCAGATCGCCGTACCGTTGTTTGCCGCCGGTTATGGCTGTTAAATCGGCTGAGGTATCGGTTTCGGGTTCAATTCAGAAGGAGCGGGAGGTTTTGAGTAATGTCAAGGGGTGTGTTAATGTGATCAAGAGTTATGGTGATGAGACTACCAGAGGGGTGAATGGTGAGATGGTTTATAATCTTTTGTTGGAGTATGGCTCCGGTGGAACCCTAGCTGATTTGATCAAGAA
Organism: Escallonia rubra; assembly: GCA_033065855.1. Classification (NCBI taxonomy): domain Eukaryota; kingdom Viridiplantae; phylum Streptophyta; class Magnoliopsida; order Escalloniales; family Escalloniaceae; genus Escallonia; species Escallonia rubra. The sequence goes on along the minus strand of JAVXUO010002057.1, from coordinate 3,225 downwards.
ATCGGGTGAGACTGGATTGGCCGAGTTCGATGCGAGGAGGTATACTAGGTCAATGCTTCGTGGGATACTTCATATTCATGATTGCGGCTATGTTCATTGTGATTTGAAGCCTGATAATATTTTGCTTGTTCCTAACGGTGAGAATGAATTTATTGCAAAAATTGGGGATTTAGGGTTGGCGAAGAGGGTGAAGCAGAGTAAGAAGAGGAAGATTGGTCCTTACTGGAGAGGTACTCCTATGTATTTATCACCTGAGGTGGTGGCTGATGGTGTACAAGAGCCGCCGTCTGATATCTGGGCGCTTGGATGCATTGTGCTTGAGATGCTGACTGGGAAGCCTCCTTGGTGTGAGAAAGAGCATTTGGATGCTGAGGGGCTTTTAAATGAGATTGGTGAAGGGCGTGGATTGCCTGAAGTACCTAATGAGGTATCGAGTGAGGCGAGGAGTTTCTTGAAGGGTTGTTTCGTGAGGAAGGCCATGTTTAGGTTGACAGCAGAAATGCTCTTGTGTCACCCATTTGTGGAAGGGTTGGTTGATGATGAGGAGGTCGAAGCTTTGGAGGATGTTTCGGATGTAAATGCAGTCAGCTCCTTGGTCTTGTTGTCCGATAGCGATGATGAGCTGAGTTGTTCCTCTTTCTCAGAGGATTGGTCCGACAACGAGTACTTGTCATCTTGGTCAGAAGATGATGCAGAGGAAATGGACGATGGAGCGGCTTCTAGTTTTTCTGAAGAAAGTACAGTGGAAGTCCAAGGAATTAGTAGGGCTCCTAAGCGGACCAAATATGATGCTGGTTTCGATCATGTAATGAAGACAGCAATGCAGGTCCCACCGCAGGTTCCGTCGACTGCAACGCGGCAGTACCCAATCACCTTTACCATTCCTGCGGGGGTATAGAATGTTGTGGTGAGATATAGTGTCAAGTGATGTTATACACGTATTTTAGTGAATACTTGCCTGACAAAATTCTCGCATATCAAGAGCAGAATTGACATGTTCGATCAATATGTTTAGGGTTAGCATTGTTGAAGTTATACAAAATTCTTTAATGTAAAATAGTTATGTTTGTTTCTCATTAGCTCACTATTAGAAATGGAAAATTCTTTTATTTCTTCTCCTACTGAGTTGCCTTAACTTTAGTTACTTTCGTTTAAATTGTTTGTACATGATTAACTTCTCATTTTACCAGGCATAGTTGTTGTATAGCTCTATTCCGGTGATTCCAGGGTTACGAGTTTGCTTTATAAGGAAATGTGGTGTTTGTCCATTTTGCAGTGTCAAATCTCACTTGCCACCTCTGTATCAGCATAAGAATTTGGAAACATGATAAGACAGAAAACATAAATAGAAAAAGAAAGTATCAGAGGGTATTCATAACTTGCCAGTTTTGCTCCAAACTTTTCTAATTAAGTATCTGGTTCAGCATCCTTTGTCAATGAAGAATCAACTCTTTAGGTATTGGGGCGGCATGTGGAGCTGCGCAATTATGAGAAACTGTATACCAGACAATTGCAGCCAAGTTGTTCAAAAAGCAAACAGTGAAGTGGTACTGCTACTGAATTGCGGTAAGCTCTGATTTATGTGAAACACATGAATCAAGCATGTCAGCAGGAACTAATTGTGTTAGAGCTTAGTAATTTAGTGGGAATGACTAGTAGATTACGTGAGTTCATTACAGTGTCTGCCGTGATTTTTTTTAGCATAATCAACTCTTTGCATTTGCATTCAGTGATCACGGTCATGTTATGAGCTCCAGTGCAAAATTCAGCTTACTCATATTCTTACCCTTTTCTTTTCCCTCAAATGATGTGAAGGTGTCAATGAACTTCTTGGATTACTGGACCATTAAGATTTCTTTTTTCTATATGGTTCGTTTTATCGATTATAAAAGAGCATGCTTGTGAACCTGAAATCGAGGTGGTTACCTGAAATAAGGGAAATAAAATGACAGGGGGAGGGAGGGAGCTAGGGGACGATTTATTTTCTCATCGCTATATGTTTCATTAGAACAAATTGCTATATGTTTCACTAGAACAAATTGCGAAACCGTTAAAAAAGCAAAATCCTGAGACAAAGCATTTGTATCTGATGCATGTAAAACTGCCCCTCTTTCAGCTTTACTTAATCCCAAATGAACCCTGGAAGACTTATTCCTACTAAGTGGTCATGGCTGAATTAATTTGTGACCAATCTTATGCTCTCTATGTTTCACAAGGAAATGAATTCTAGCTGAAGACTTTGATATCCCCATGTCAACCTTAAGTGTGCGACTAGTATTCCGTTTTTCTCTGTCATTCCTCTGCTTTCAAATCTAATTTTTTGGTTGAAAGTAGTGAACTACGGAATTGAGCATACTTTTCTCTCAGAATGGCTGAATTGTTACCATAAGCATGTTTTTTTTGTTTTGTGTCAGGGATGTGAAATAAGTTGTGGAAGAAGTCCATTTACATCATATACCATAGTGCTGAGTAATACTGTATTCTCTAAGTACTTCTTTTGTTCTTGATTGACTGACTTGTACAATTTCCCACGGGAGTTTAGCAGAGATTGCTTCGAAATATGTTATATGTGTAGTTAAGAGAGATTGCGTCTAATTATGTTGTATGTGTACTCTAGTGAATACTTGCATGATCATATTCAGTGCATATGACAAACAGAATGTCAATAAACAGTGGATATGTTCTAGATGTCATGGTTATTACTAAATCGTTTTTACATATAGAAGTAGTGTTTGTTTACGACTCTCCCAATTGATATTATGTTACCAATACGATGAGTTCAGACACTTCTTCTTTAAGAACCTCTTGAACCTCCAAATGGAGGTTCACACGTTGGGTACTTTGTTATTTTCTCTATGATCCTTAAGACTATATGATTGAAGTGATATTACTTCAGTGAGTGTTGCAACAACGTTTAAGCATTTGTACTAGGATGATGACGATGATAGTTCTGGTAGTCCTAATACCATTTCAAGTTTATGTCCTATTTCAGGTTTTCAACTTATTTCTTGGTAGTCTAAATATCTTTTATTGTAGTCTTCAAGCTTCTAGTAGTTGATTTGGTCATTAGTTTCCATCCTGGCATAAATCCTCGTTAAGTATAAATAGGAGTCACCATTTCAGGCTTTTCAGCTCACCCGGTCTTTGTTCTGTATCCTGTATGATATTTCTGTGTTAAATGCTCCAAATTATGAGGCAAATTATTGTTAGAATTTCTTAAAATCT